>BSBM01001754.1:3522500-3880000 GCA_027924585.1 Larix kaempferi
TCATGCATTTTATCGAACACTTTGCGCGCATTCTCAACACTCCCACATTTGCCATACATATTAATAAGATTGTTTTGGAAAAATACGTGTTCCTTGAAATTGCTTTTGACAATGTGGGAGTGAACCCTTTTTCCCTCCGAGAGAGATTTCATATTGATGCACTCTCGGAGTAAAATGTCACATAAATGAAAACCATATAATTCCTCGTTGGTTTTCTTGCTACCTTCTGGTTTTGCTATCGGTTTTCCTTCTGCAATAAAAGATGTAGAAAGAGTAAGCCATTGAAAACCACAACACAAGCGCATTTGTTACATACTTGAGAACCACCGACTTTGGAAAATGGGTACATGTATACTGTTGTTGGATTACTGGAATACCACACGAGAATTGGATTCTATGCTTCATTGACATAGAAACAATATATAAACGAAAGAAGCAGCTTACAGTTTTGTCATCCCCCTATAACGAAGTGGTTTTGTTACTCTCAAGGGATGCTTGTATCTGTATTGAAAACATAATTCAATCTTACTATGTGCAATGGAATGGTAAGCAGCGTCGAAGTTGAGCGATTGAATCCAAAGAGTGGGATTGTTGCTCCGAATTTGAGGTAGAGCTTGTGTTCGAGGATAGAGGTGAGTCCCGGGCAACAGCCTCTTCATCCACGGGGTAGCTTGTTTTCGACGATAGAGGTGAATCCCGGAATCCATTGGGCACAAACAGTAAACCCTATTCACAATGATGAAAGTGACATGCCACACCCCCTTCACACACAAATGGTTTTTGCAAATGAACCCTAATCGCAATGATAAAAGTGACATGCCACACTTCCGACACTACCCTCGACACAAAGAGTTTTTCAAATAGAAAAAAACCGAACTTGCTATTCAAGGAGAATCAAGGAGAATCAAAGTTATAATTGTCAAAAACTAAGGTTAGAATAAACCTTTGTCTAACAACTATGCATAAACGGTAAATAGCAACAAAAAAAAAATTGGTGAAACATAGATACAATGAGGAACCCAAGACAACGAAGTGAAGAAAGATTCCATGTCCAAAAAAACACCAAGAACCATAAATAAACACCCCGGTCCCCTTCTAATATAAGGACAGTGTGCCAGAGTTGACTAAGACATGATCTTTAAACTCCTCATAGAAAAGGAGTCCTTCCTGAGATCTCACGGCCTCTTTTGACAGTCCATCTGCAAGAGTATTTAATTGTCGATAGATGTGTCTAATAGAAAAATTGTGGAAAGAGGAAATCAGAGTCCGAGTGTTGACAAGCCAATGATCCAGAAGTAAAATCTACAAAGTTGAGAGTCCATTTGCCCAGTCTACCATCACTCTAAAGTCTCCAAAGAGTTGAATCAAATGTGGCTTGACTTTAACTGCAAACTTTAGGATGCCCCAAAGAGCAAGCAATTCGAAACGAGAGTTTGTACCATAGCCACCCCCCATCTTTAGTAAAAAGGTATGATATGTTGATAAGTGCAAAACCATACCACATCCACAAAGATTATGACTTGTTGTGCCATCAAAAACCCCCAAGGGGTGTCCTTCTCCATCAAAGGGACCTGAAGAATCCAAGGTAGTGGACAGGAGGAAGCCTATAACACTCCATGAAGAAACCCAAGCTTTTGATGGCAATCAAAGCAGGCGTCTGAAAGTGATCTTCAAAGATCTTGGCATTCATGCTTTCCAAATGCCCCACAACATAAACAAAGGCAAAGACTTAAGTTTAGGGAACTGCATTCGCAAATGAAATATATTCTCAACCCGCACTAAAAGGAACTGGATGCGCAAATGAAGGTCAGCACGAGAAAATAATACTAAAGCCCGCACTAAAAGGAAACATGATACAGAGGCCTCGACATCTAGCATGCCTTCGATTCTACCACCATATTTACTGCCCAGGAAGCAGAATGAGAAACTAGTGAGATTGACTAAGGATGCCAATTATACACTTCAGACGCTAGAGATTCCAAAGGGAATATTGAAAGAAGGAGACATGTTGGGCAAAGTGCCAAATCTTAAATAAGTGGATCATGACCTAGATGACAGAAAGAAATTCCTGGAATTTGCTTCAGATAAGTACTTAATGGAGGTGTGCCACGAAGACACGACCGATCGTGTCGTTGAACCATGACATGGGCTAGAGGGTTGGAAAAGTCTGGTATATTGGCTCTCTTAGAGATACCACATTTTGGTCGTAGTGCGGAGGTCAATGCATGCATCAAGTAGCGTCTCTTGTGTGTTCATGGAGGATTTTTATGGCTTAATAGGAAAATTTCGATTGATATAGGCCTACTATCGAGGATCATAGGCTTTCCATCTGTAGGATTGGATCTAGCAACCTATTTCGTGGGGAAGGAAAAGGATAAGAAGCTGACCAATAAGATGAAGGATAAATACAGTTTGGAGAAAATCACGCGAGGCTACGACATAGCTTCCATTGATGATCGGTCAATGAGATTCGCGACAAGGGTGATTGCTAGCAAGTTATTGAGGAAATGTCACCCCAATCAGGTCATCGCAGCAATAATAGCATTGGTTGAGCAGTGTGTCGAGGGTGTCCAACTGAACTAGGCGGCATTCCTGCTTAACAAATTTTTGAGTGATTGTCGCGACGTGTAGGAAAAGGTAACCCTTTTCATTATTCTTGGTTACTGATTTTGATTGCATTAGTTGCTTCGGCAGAACCAGAAGATTCAAAGTTTGTGGCGAAAGCTAGTCATTAATTGGCTATGTAGTTTGCATCTTTATGGTATAATGAAAACACATACCGATAGAGAGGCACAAACATTACATTTTGTGTCTATAAGGAGGGTATCCAGCATAGTATTTGGAAGACTCCTTGCATGGAGCCTCGTGTCGTAAATCTATTCAAGAACATTGTCTGGTCAAGGCGGGGCCACAATTTATGTTTGTGCAAGCCATGAGAGATACTAGTAAGGAGTGGTTGCCTACTCACTATAAGCTGATAGAAGAAGATGTAGGCGAAATTATTTCGGAATGGCCTTCGGAATGGAAGGTGCCAATTCCTGCGGAGGAAATATCACTAGATGTGTCACAGATAGCAGAGCAACAAAATGGTGAAGCTGAGTAGGGACAAGAAGAACCTAGGGGAGAGGCATCTGGAGCAAATGAAGAGCAAGAACAATCACATGAAGGAGAGAAAGCATCTAGTGCAACACAAACTAACCCTGCAGTCAAGGATAAAAGAAAAGCCACAAAAAGTAGAAAAAAGGAAGAGAACGAAAATAAAAGCTTAGAGGGGCAGCGCAGTTTCGTCACTGACTGAAGATGATGTGGAAATTTTGACTGAGATATTTAAATACATTATTGAGTACATGTGGCAGGAAATAGAATAAAAACACTTATTTGGAGGAATAACAAGGTAGTTGATTGAGGTATGGCAGGCACTAGTAGAAATTCAGATAGCACCAATTCAAGCAACAGAGTGGCATTGACAAGAGTGAAATACAAACACGACAGCCATCATTAGTTGCGTAACACAAAGTTGTAACAATAACACCAAAGGCATTGAGTTTTCCAGTAGTATAGGTACATGATCGTGCCCAAGGGTTAAGTCATGTCAATCTGAAGTTGGCAGAGATGCCTATGCATATGTTGCATAATCTGCATCAAAGCATTGCAGAAGAAATCAAAGGGAAGGAAGAGCATAGTTTTACTTAAATGATGAGGTGCGGTGCAGAAAGAGATGACTTCAGAGACATATGTAGGGTACTTCAGAAGGAGTGGGATGAGATAGTTGAGAAAAAGGAGAAGTTCTAGAAAGTCATGGAAGCAAATTGCAGTGTAGTCCTGGAAGTCGAAATGGAAGAAGCAACACATATTGAAGACAAAATGGTGAGCCTGAATGAAGCTATTAAGGGCTTCTACGTAAGAATTAGTGAGTTGGAAACACAAATAGTGCCCACTACACCTCACGAGGTACGAGATTAAAGAGAAGAAGCAGTGAAGACTTCAATATAAAATATTAAGTCCTTAGATGAAGAATGTGCGAATTTCTTTGATGAAAGTTCGCAGGCATGAGCAACATTTATGGATGATGAAGAGCTACAGGAAGTAACAACCAAGCTGGAATATGCGCAGAATAGAGCTGCGAAATTAAAAGAACTCATAAGGACTTTTCCACCACTAAAGAGAGTGTCGAAGGTCACATAAAGTAAATGACTACATGCATAAATTAATCAACTAAGGGAGGAACAACAACAAATGATCCAAAGGCTAGAAACCTTGCAGAATGAAGAAGTGAGAGTATCTGAAATCATTGGAGGAGGATACACAGAGATAAGGAAAGATACACAGATGGTTGAGGCATGAATAGAGGTAGATATAATTGTGCAGCTAGTAGAGGAATTGCAAGAGTAGGAATATAAAGTAGAAGGGACAGTCAAATCACCAAAGGAGATACATGCTAAGTTTATGGCGACATGGAAGACACCCCAGGAGAAAGCTTGAGTTTCTCAGGATGAGAAACGGGTGAGTGTTGGGGGCTTGTTGGCCCTAAGGTATTTTGAACAAATTTTGTGTTTTAGTGTGAAAAGGGGTAATGCAGCGAAGTGGTCAGAGGGAGTGCGCCTTAAAAAGAAGGATGGACCCTGATGTAACACCTCCAAAAGATGGAAAGAGTAATGGTTGATCACAACAACTAAGAAAGTAGTTAGGATTTTTGGTCCACTTAGTGGTCCACGGGGGTTATGCCAATGGCTATAAATATGTAACGGGTTGGGTAGAATAGGTTGTTGACAAAATAATGGTGCAATGCCGATAATATTGAGAAGTTGATGAATGATCCCATGCAATGTTGTTGAGTTTTATGTAACTGGAATATTTTTGTAAGGGTTGCGATTTGTAGGTTGTATACATATATCTGAATGTATTGAGAGAGAGAGAGATGGATTTGCAAGCTATGTGCACAGATATGAATAAACTGAAATGATTTATGTAATGGGATTAATGAATAAACAAAGCATTTATGTGGTTTTCTCCCGTTTTGGTTTCCACATAAAAATATATGGTGTACTTTGAATGTTTATTTATGTGTTTGTTATGTTTGATCTACATAATGTTGCTAAATGATAATACTATGTTTAATGAGAATAAATTGTGGATGGAATCAGTTATAAAGTTCTTGTGCAACTGATATAAGTAGAATGTTATTGCTTGGGCTTAACTATTTTGCGTTGAGGTTCTTTTGACGGGTTGGTGATAAAACAAAGCTCCCTCCCCTTCATTATTGCATAAATTTGGTTCCTGCAGTACCCATAGGTACTTCAGGTGAGACTTCGCTTGCTTGCAAGTGATGCCGAAAGGGCCAGTATCTTGGGATTTATTGGTCTGTTATTAGTGAACCTGGGTCTACCCATAAGTGAGCCAACGGGGAGGGTGGTCCCTACCCTACCAAGTGCCTAAGGCCCCCTTACCGGATGGTAGCAATGTTGTTAGCCAAGTTGTATGGTGAAGAAGGTACATCTCTATTTTACAAATCATAGGTACCTGTACTACATACTGTTGTCACCCATGGTTTTACATTAAATTAGGGATCCATTCTATCTACCTATCCGATTCAAGCTATTATAACAACACAAAACCCACCATAGGGGAAAGTTGCTAAGTTATATATGTCATTGTATCTGTTGGATGTGATTTGTGCCACAAAATCATTCTCGAGGATGAGTTGGATATGGAATCCTTTTGAACCCACCATCCACATTTACTACAAGTTTCTATGGGAACACAAATACATGAACAATTATTAGAGAATATGTGAAGAGTTCATAATGCCCTTGTATGTACTCATTCATCAACAACCAACTAATTGTATGTATGAGGCGACATTTGAAGTTCTCATTGACATGGGAGATTGGTATCTCACCAAGGATTATTCATACATGAGGATTTATGGGTGATCTCGACCTCCACACATCCTCACTAGATATGTCACTGACAAAGTAGTGTTGATGGAGATTGCCTATCAAACATACATAAATGGGATTTGATCAACACTTTTAACAAGCAAGAAATCTTTGTGGCCCCCAATGCCTCTAATTGTGGGAAATTCTAGTATATAATTTGTCAAGGATGCATGTCAAGTAGAGCTAAATCTTAGTAATTTTCATTTCCATACCAAGAGTTTTAGATGAAATAACCCTCTTAGGGTATTGAAGAAACATTGCGACTCTGGAAAATTTAGCTAACCTTACACTCATGAAGTCTTTCAAGAGGAGGAAGTATAAAAGAGAGTTTGTTCCCTATAAGAGTTATCATGAAGACTTGGTAAGGGAAAACAAGATACAACCACAACAAAGGAAAAAGAAGAGAGGCAGTGAAGGAAGTTCTGTTAAGAGAGAAATAAGGAGTTGATAATAAGAGAGAAGAGTAAGAAGCCTAACAAATAGGATTGCACATGAAGAAGGGTTAAGGAAGGAGGAAGAAAATCAATAATAAGAAGAAGATAATACCAATGAACTAAAGGGAAAGAAAATGGTAATTGGTTTTATTGCCTCTAAAAAATTGCTATACGGATTTCAACATTTCTGAGAGGCGGGCGGTCCAATGGAGAGCCATGGATGAAATAAAGGGGGGGGATCATGCCTCCCCCAGGGAAATGAATGGGGGGGGGTTTAGATCGACATCGTTCCAATCCCCTTGGATGTAATGGGAGGAGAGGGAATGGGAGGTTAAGGTTCAGGTACGAAACAAATGACTGATGAGAGGCAGTTGGGGAAATGCTTTCCCAAAATGGCCAAAATCCCCTCTATGCATATCAGGTCGAATAAGCTCAAGGATCAAATCCAATATATGAAAGATCATGCCCTAATAGGGAAATTTGTGGGAATGTTGCCATCATAAAAAGCCCTATTTTGGTGGATTAATTCTATTTGGAAGCCAAAATGACACTACGATCTCCATCTTGGATCCAAGGGTTTCTTTACTATCAGTTTCTTAAATTTGGAAGACGGAAATCATGTTCTTGACAGGGGTTCCTATTTATTCTACTGTGTTGACCTTTTCCTAAGGCCATGGAAAGAGCAATTTTGCCCAGAAAAGGAGGACATGAGGGTTGCATTAGTTTGGAGCAGACTCTACTCCCTCCCAGGCTAATATTGGGATCAAGAAATTATGGAGGATATTGGTAATAGTTTAGGCTCCTTTATCAAGATATCAGAGCAAACGAAGTCCCATAGATATGCGGCCTATGCTAGGATCTGCGTGTATATGGATCTATCAAAGGAGATACTGGAGGCCATCAAACTGTCATGGGAAGATGAATATTGGATCCAAACACTTAACTACGAACATATTCCGTTTCAATGTCGCCAGTGCCATGAGTATGGGAATCTGTTTAGGGAATTCCCTCAGAATGATCCAAAACCCCAATCTAAACAACCTGAGGAAAATGGAGACCAGGGGTTTTCCAAGGTTCAATCTCGGAAGAGGGGAGGAAGAAGGAAGGAAAATACGGAAATCCATAAAAATATCTCAGTTTCTAATCAATTTAATGCCCTAATCGACCAATCCGAGGACGATTTGGGGAAGGAACCCCAGGAAGGAATTCAACAAGATCAGATTCAATTTGAGAAGGACATAGGGAAAGAAGGGAAACCATACCAAGAAGAAGAGGAGCAGATCATCACGCAACAGGAAACAAAATTCGAAGAGGAAGGCAAAGATATGGATATTGGAGACCTAGATCTTAAAGGCATTGAACAAGCCCGTGAGGACACATAAAAAGGCTACGTTCCTCGGGAATGAGTTATTCTTCTAAAAGAGGTGATTATCAAGGCTAGGTCTACAAGTTTCCTGGGAATCAACTCGGGCTCCCAGAAGTACAATAAACAAAAGCAGGAGGAAATAGCTAAAATCCTAGGCAGGGTATTGTGGCACAACTCTGAAGCTAGTAGAATCGGGTCAGTACCCTACTATCAAGGATTCTCTAGGTCTTTAATCAGTTCTTTTTTTATCAATGAAAATTATAACCTGAAATGTCAGAGGGCTGAACATCCTTCAAAAAATAAATATCTTGAGGAAGAAGATATAGAAAGAATCCTCTGTAGTGTTATTTTTGTAAGAAACCAAGTGCTCTACAAATCACCTTCAGGAGGTTGGTAGGAAGGCTTGGAAAGGGAGTGAAGGAATGGGTATTGACTCCCGTGGATCAGTAGGGGGTTTGGGAATCTTATAGGACCCTAGCAAAGTATCCCTCTCAAGGTTTGTGGGGAACCTTCAGAACAAAAACCTAGTTGCATGAGCGGGAGTGGCAGGAGGAGACCCTGTGGCGACAGAAAGCCAGGGTCACATGGTTAAAGGAAGGGGAAAGGAACACTAAATTCTTCCACCTGTTGGCCATTCAACATCACTCTCAGAACATAATTCTCATGCTTAAAAATGAGAATGGAGAGAGGTTGGAAACAAGGGAGGAAATTGAAGGAGAATTGTGTCTTTTTTTTTAGGATATCATGAATGAGCCTAACCCAAACAAAAGCAGGTGTATTGCTTGGATTACCCAACACATCCCATATTTGGTTTCCCAAGACCAAAATGATCTCTTAATGAAGCCAATGTCTCTGTTGGAAGTCGAAGAAGCGGTATACCAGATGGTTGATGGGAAAGCTCCAGGTCCGGATGGATTTACAGTTAATTTCTTCCATCATTTATGGGATCTCATCAAGAATGAAGTCTAGAAAATTGTTGAAGATATAAGATGTACACAAAAAATCCTCCTGGCTTTCAATGCCACCTTTCTCATGCTCTTACCAAAGAGTGAGGGGGAAGACTCCCTACGTAAATTCAAACCCATAGTCTTGTGCAATGTCATTTAAAACCCATCCTCTCGGGCTTGATCTCGCCTGAGAAATCTGGTTTTGTGGAAGGCCGGCATATAATGGATGGTATAATACTTGTGCACGAAGTAATTCACTCACTTAAAACTGAAAAAATCCTGGCGATGATGTTGAAACTGGACATAGCAAAAGCCAATGACAAGCTTAGTTGGTGGTACATTCGTGAGGTGTTAAGGGCTTTCAGGTTCAGGGAGGATTGGTCAGATGGATAATGAATCTTATTTCATCAACCTTCTTTTCCATCCTTGTAAACGGGGCACCTTCTAGCCTCATCAAGCCATCCATAGGTATTAGGAAAGGGGATCCTTTATCCCCATTTATGTTTTGTCCTAATGGCTAAAGGGTTGGGAAGGAATACTAAGGCTATGTAGGCGAATCAAGAATTAAGGGGGCTCCAAGTTCACCCTTTGGAGGAGAGACAATCCCATCAACAGTTCGTAGATTATACAATGCTTATGGGACATCCGTATGTTCAGGAAGCACAAGCTATTAAACAATGTCTTCAAAGCTTTAGAAAAGTTTCGGGTCTGGAGGTCAACGAGCAAAAATCTCGGGTTTTTTTCTTCTACACCCCAAGGTGACCAGGATTAACATGTGTTGTATTCTGGGGTTCCATATCTTTTCCATCCAAATACCTCGGGGCTCCTCTGGCGGGATATGTAATCCAAAAATGTTATTGGTCGAAACTATTGGATAAGATGAGGAAGAAATTGGCTAACTAAACTTTTCGTCCCCTTGATTTTGCCAGCAGGCTTGTCCTGGTGAAGTTTGTTTTTCAAGCCATGCTAGTATATTTATTCTCTGCTATAGCTGCCCCTAAATCCATCCTAAGGGAAATCGAGAACATATAGCGAAAATTCCTTTGGAGTGGCGCTACTGAGAAGAGAAAGTGGGATTTAGTCAACTGGGAGACTTTATGCACCTCGAAGAGCCATGGAGGCCTTCGACTTTGTGATCGAGAGAAGGTTAATCTGGTAAGCAGAGCAAAAATATGGTGGAGGTGGGCTACCCACAACTATGAGACTTGGGACAAATTATGGCATATGAAATACAACCCAAGGTGGGAAAAGGGTAATCTCATTCGGTTTTAAGAGGAGAAGCAAGGCTCTCACATCTGGAAAATGAAAAACCTTGGGAGAAACCTTGTTCAGGAAAATCGTTTATAGGAAGTTCAAAATGGGGAGTGTGCCCTGTTCTGGGAACATTCCTGGTGGTAGCTGCCTCCTCTCTCCTAGGATTTGGACACTCCTCGCCTTAGACAGGCATGTATGGATCAAGGAAAACTGAGGGTTAAAGACTTCTGGTAGAATATGGAAGCTCACTCTGAATGCCAGACATGGGTTCAGAGGGACTGGTGGGAGCAGCATGGGCCAAGGGAGGAAACACATCCAACTGTGGAATATATGCTTCCATGAAGGGGAGGACAAACCTCATTGGGGATTCAAGCCCAAGGGTGTATCATCATGATCAAAGAAGTCTACAACATTTGGTCTGGTTTACCAACCAACATCTTGAGCAAATATGGAAAAAGATATGGAAGAGTCACCCAATTATGGCCTAAAATTTCTACCTTTGTTTGGCTCTTGATGAAAAGATGGATTTTAACTGGAGATAATATTATGAAAAGAGGGATGTCGAGTCCTTACCAATGTCGTTTATGCGCCAACAATGAAGAAACGCTAAACCACCTCCTTGAATTATGTCCTTTCGTCACGAACCTCTAAGACCGTGGGACCATTGCTTTCAGAAGAACTAGTAGGCACAGAGGTCGCCCGGACTTGACAATTAGCTCGTGGCCGAACCCCTTCTAGAATCCCATAGTTAACCGTCTCTGGAAAATATTCCCGGGATTCTTTGTATGGGATATATGGTGTGAACGCAGCACCAAAATGTTATAAGGAATGGCAGGTACAGAAGAAACAGTTTGGGGCGCTATCAAAATCAGGATGCTGGAAACTACCAAAATGCGGGCTTGGGATATAAAAAATTGGGAGGCCAAGGGGGGTGAATCTTTCATCTTGCAAGCTTGGGGGATATAGGGACCTTTGCAATGTTTCAAGTATCCTAGATGGGACAACACAGTAGATTCAAGACCTAACCAGTGGAATGCCCCACCTGCTGGTTTCTACAAGCTCAATTTTGATGGGGCTTCTAAAGGAAATCTAGGGTCGACTGGGTTTGGGAATATCATCAGCGACCACAATGGCAGAATGATGGGATACAATATAGGAATCATAGGATTCAAAACAAATAAAGCTGCAGAATTCGAAGGGATGATACATGGTTTGTTAATGGCCCTCCGACATAATTGGACACCCCTCATAATTGAAGGCGACTCGAAGGTGGTCTTATAAATGGCCACGCGAATACACAATGGGACTCCAAGCTCAAAGGTGGCGTCTTCCTGGAGACTGGAAGGCCACCTGGAGAGGTTAGTTGATATCCTAAGACCCACGCTAGCCATCACCTTCATCCATGTCAGACGAAGCAGCAATAAAGTGGCGGACCTATTGGCCAACATCGGGATTCAAGCCCGTAGATTAGTCGCTGCCAACTCGTGGGAGCCATTAAGTGATGAGACGAATTGTGACAGATGTGAGGTGTTAATTGCCCAAGACATGTCATGAAATGATGTAGGTGGAGAGCAAGGACAACAAGCAGGCCGCCTACAGACCATGTCATGCAACGAATCTAAAGCCACCTTTACGTCGATGCCAGGTGGGATAATATGAATGTAGGGATGAGGGAATTTACTTTCAATAAATTTGGGTTGCTCGCATTCATTTCTACAAGCTTGGAAGCAGGTGAGGTAATGCGTTTTGAGGGTGGTGGATTTGTCACCCCGTAGGGGGGAATCTAAGAAGGACTACGGATCACGTGCATGACTTAAGTGATAGTACCAAAGCAATCATGGCTAAATATGGAAACCTTATATATATTCTATGGAAAGGTGGTCGAAAGCATCGTTGGAGCAAGGAACATTCTTGCATGCAATTTGTAGTAGTTATCCTGTTAAGAAAAGGGAGGGCTATTAGTTGGTGGAGTGATATGGATAGTAAGAGTGTTGGGGAAGGAGGGAGCATGGCCAAACGTCAGAGAACTACGCAGAGCATGAGGGAGAAACCCATAGGAAAAATCCGAAGGGTTACACGCACTAAGAATAAACCACGTGGGAAGCTCACACGTTCAAGTTGGGACTGCCGTATGCGGTTAAGAGTGAGATGAATTATGTTGAAGCTCGGTTGTGGGAAGAACATGATGAGGAAACTCTGTGCGTGGAGAATACGAAGGTTGAGGACTGGGTAATGGACCCAAGTAACAATGTGGCCCGCCCAAGCCTCTATGAACGAATAGTTTCCCTATATTGGGTTATGAAAAAAATTATGGGGCACGTTGTGTGGGAAGAAATGAAGAAAAAGGAAGGTGACGAAGTACCGGTCCAGAGTTGGAAGGATCATCACATGAAAACCAGTGAACTGCATCACAAAATTGACACCATTATGACTTCGCTGGGAATTCGTTGTCTGGTGGTTCCCTTCGCTTCGGTGGGTAACTCTTCCAGCGGTCTCTAGAATCATTTTCAAGATATCCTCTATATCCCACTTGGGTTCTAAGGGATGAGGCTGCATGGTTTTTGTTGTGTTATGTACTATATTGGGTTTCGTGTATATAGTGTATGAGTGTTGTCCTTAATGATGATAATCTGTTATATTGTAAGTTTTATAGGTGATGCATGTTATGAAAGTTTATCACACTGGTTTGTAGGGTTTGTACTTTTGTTGATTAGATGATGGTAGCTCTAGGGTTTCAAGTCATGTATGGGACTTACTTTTGTCATTTTGAAGGTTTGGGTTTAGCAGGGGTAAGTGTTAGGATGGCCAAACAGTTATGGGCCAATTTTGTTAAGATGTAATTGCTTCTTTTTATATAATATAAAATCCTTCTTACTTACAAAAACAAAATACCAATGAACTAGAGACAACTAGAGAAATATCAACTGGAACCAACACTCCCACTATCGAGCCTTCTACAATTATCTAGATCACTAGAGGGCATGTTCCATTCTTGGAGCTTGGATTTGGACATTTACACCATCCAAATGGGAATTAGTGGCTTCACTGAGTTCGTATGTATTCAATAAAAAGAATAAACATATAGTAAAAATGACTCATAAGAGACTTTAAGCCATCTGAACAATATGCAATGGAAGTAATGATATAAGTCCCATTCTTCACTCATGTGGGAAGAGATCTAGAAGCAATGACTTCAACAATTGTAGCGAGTGCCTTCACCATAGAATTCAACATTGGAAACATGGTTGAAGAAATGAATAATTATAAGAGAGAGAACAATACACTAAAAATTGACATGAATTATGAAAATTATATAGTTTTAAGTTATTTACTTTATTTTTGTGAGTTTTTAGTAAAGTTTAAAAGATGATTGAGTTAATAAATGAAAAATTTTAATAATTTATTAAAGAAAACAAATTTAACAAATTTTTGTTTTAAATTATAAATAATTAAAATTTTCACAATAAAACTTTGATTTTAAGAATTAGTTAAATATATATAAAACTTTGATTTTAAAGATTGGTTATATATATATATATATAATTAAATTATGTTTACTTAATCAATTAATACTTCTCATGTTTCATGGATAGTAAGAACTCAAGACCTCCCCTTACATGTAGAGTGTGCCGAGTGTACACATCATACCGATTACCAATTAAGTTATCCCTTATATATATATATATGTATATTTGACCAGTTGACATTAATATGATATTTTTTTACTCTATGATAAAAATCCAACTTTTGGATTATATATATATATATATATATATATATATTTTTTTTACAAGTTGACATTAATATGATATTTTTTCTCTATGATAGAAATTCAACTTTTGGAAAAAAATAAAGGAAAAGTCTATATGATCGGGGTCACGGGTGACTAAATACTGCCGTGCTGTCATCATAATGTATAACACTAAAATCATTACATTGTTGAAGAATATTCGCAAGCCAAGGTGTTCGATGCCATCTTCGGTTTCTATTTTTTTTAATATTTTTGTGGCGAAAACAATTTTTTTCACAATAAATTGGGACTCCCTCCGTTAATTTCCATCGCATATCTTTGTCATCTCATATTGCCGAAAGCCATGGCACCGCAAAAAATGATTCTTCTTCTGCTCTGCCTTCTTTCTTCAGCCATTGCATATGGAGATTCAACCGACTCTGAGGTAAGTGCGTTCTTTCCTTGCGATCTGATGAAACCTTTTTGTTTCCGGCGGATCTGCTTGGCTCATTAATTTTGTTTACATGGGGTTTGTTTGGCAGCAGGGCAACTGCGTTTACACGGTCTACATTCGGACGGGCAGCATATGGAAGGCGGGAACGGACTCCAACATCAGTCTGGCTCTGGTGGATCCGCTGGGTGCAGAGGTGTTCATCGACAATTTGGAGGCGTGGGGCGGCCTCATGGGGCCGAGCTACGACTATTTCGAGAGGGGCAATCTCGACATATTTAGCGGACGGGCTCCCTGCCTTCAGTCGCCCCCCTGCAGGATGGTCTTGGCCTCCGATGGCACGGGACCTCACCATGGATGGTACTGCAACTACGTGGAGGTGACTTCTACCGGTCCTCACATGTCCTGCAACCAGAACCTCTTTACCGTCGAGCAGTGGCTCGCCACTGACACTCCCCCCTACGATCTCACCGCCGTCACTGATCAGTGCTCATATGACCACCCCGCGATCTCCCAGCTCTGAAAGTTGCGATTACTGGCTCCCATCTGGGCGGCCTGCTGCAATCACTGTTAGGGTTTTATATCTCTGTATTGCAATAATTAGTATGTGAATGTAGTCAGATCGGAGGTTCTCAACCCTGCGAGGGTAAGTTCTGGAATTTTGCGCATTTAATGCAGATTAGTCTTTGCGATTAAATGTAGCCAGATTTGGCATTAATGGCATTAAATGCTGCCTTGCACATCGTGATGCTATTTTATATTTTGTAATAATTATAAAAATATTCTCGCTGGATCACGTGCTGTTTATACGTGTGGTAAATTATAATATATTCCCTTTATTTGGCAATGTGGCATGTTCTCTGTGGAGTAAATAAAGAATAATACTAATTAGATTTCAAGTTAAATCAAGTAACTAGTTCCAACTATTCTGACGCATACATAAATCTAAATGTTCAGAGGCCAGCGCATATTTAGATTTATGTGAAATTTTTACATTGTAAATATTTTATTCCCGGGTGTCACGGATCGCAATTCGCTCCATACAGCGTTTAGATTTGTTTGAAATTCCAATTTATTTCCTCTAAAAAATCTTTCTTTTCAAATATCTAATCAAAAGAAAAGAAAGCATATATAAAGTTTTATTTCATCGAAAATAGATTGTGAAAAACTTGTGACAGTGACTATTTTTGGCATTACATAGGGTTTTCTTGAAATTTAAAAAAAGATTGTACAATAAAACTGGGGAAATAATAGTAAGACCGGTGGATTGCTGAAAAGTGGAATAATGAGTATAAGACTAGTGGAACATTGACAAGTGGAGTCATAAGTATCACAAGTCCGTAATGGAGTGCTGAAAAAGGTGGCTGTAAAGAGAAAATGATAAGTATTGTAATGAGGCTTGGAATTTCAAATTTTATCAGTCCGTGAAATAAAATTTAAAAATCAAGGAAAGCTAGTCAATACATAAGGGCTCAACAAGAGCATCATATCATTTACAAAAATTGAACCTCAGTGGAGAGGGTAACAATTATTCCTCCCAACCACCGAAGCTATATTCAATAGACAAAAGTAATATGAATTCTTAAATAAATATACTATTGAAATTATTTTTGGTTTTTAATACGAATTCTTAAATGAATATAATATTGAAATTATTTTTGGTTTTTATAAAACCTTCCAAAGTTTAAAAAGGTGAAAAAGAAGTATTTGATTTTGTTAATATTTCAAAGGACAGATTATCTCTATATTTATTTATAATTTTATTAAAATGAATTTATTATGAATTTTCTCTTTTAATAATTTTAAAGCTTCTTTTAATTATTATTAACAAATATTTATTTTCACAGTTTTTAAATAAATGTAAAATTAAAATAATTTTATTTAAAATAAGGAGGTGATTAACCTTAAATTAGAAAATAAAAAATATTTATTTATTTTAATTTAATAAAAAAGAAAGTTTACATTGTTAAAATAAAAACAAACTTTTACTAGTCATAAGGGTCCATTGATATAATTTATCATCTATTTTGATACTCTATGAGTAAATTAAAAGTTGGAGATATTAACTCATAATGCCAATTTTACACATGAGTCCCGTTTTAGTGATTTGTGGTAGTGAGACTTATAGAGCTTAAAGGTGCAATGATCACCTCAAGTAGAGCTCATATGAGGAAGTTATGTCTCCCGCAAGTTGATTTATGCCTTTAACCAACATGGTACCAAATGGATACCACAACAACTCTCATTACTCACATGTGGTGCCAATCATGTGTTTTTAGAAAGATTCTAGGGTCTAAAACCATAACCTAATAAAGAGTTGAGGCATGCAAAAATGCTATCCCTAACCCTAGATAGTTTCATGTTAAATATCGAGTCACTATGAAAAGCAGGGGTTCCATTATTGTTGTATTGGTTTATTATTCCATAGTTGAGCGGATCAAGGGAGTTAGATATTGTAACAAAGTAGAGGAAGCAAAAAACTCATTAATATGTAAATTGTTGTGGATATCCCATTGGAACAATTCTTCACAATAAAACTTACAATATTTTGACATATCCTATTATGCAATGTTTTACTTAGATTTTAGATTTAATATTACTAGCTTAGCATACAAAATACTAACGTAAACTGAAACTGAAGTGAAAGAAGTTAACCATATATAACACCATTTACACAATGAACACAAGATGTACCCTAGAAAAACCCAACTAGAAAGTGAGGCATTAACTTGCTCTTTCCTTCACAGTTATGAAATGTAAATACAAAGAAAGTGCACATGCTATGTATTTTCCATATGCACTATGCCATGTATTGTTGCTACAAGATTTTCTACTTTCTCTATTTTGTGTACAAATATCCCACTCCCAAATGCTTTGCGCAACTTTGGAACAATAAACAATACAATGAGAATGAAATCCCTTCCTTTCTTAGTTTCTCAATACTTAACACAACCTGATAGCTATTCTATTATGGATCTAGATAGAGCTACATCCTTTAATATTTGTGGAATAAAAACTTCACAAACTAGTTGGCTAGAAGGATATCATGAATATTGTCCTTTCAAAGACTAGGTCTTTGCCTCCATTCATGTATATGATGAGATATATGAGTGGATTTATCTTGATGTAATGAGGTCAAAATTCTAGTGCTTGGTCTCATAATGGATAGATACTTGGAAATGTGAAAAAAATGTGATATCCAAGGATGTAAAAGCAGTAAGAGATGCTCTTGGTTAAATAATGTATTGCTTAGAAACTACACCTATCAAAGTTTCACTCGAAAATACATAATCAAACATGGTCCTCTACCATATTGTTTAATAAACATCATAATTGAAAGGTCATAATATAGGCAATAATGGTGAATGTGAATCATAAAAGGAGTGGCCCGAATGAATCTTTGTAACCATAGTTTGACAATGGCTAGGGTTTCTCCCTAGACATTGTCCATCATGTTAGGATGACTTGGCCTTCTCTAGTTCTCTCCTCTTCCTCCTAGTGGTCCTCTCCTCCACAACACCCCTTGGATCTATTTCCCCCTTGTATGTTGGATTCTCCCATGGTGACATAGGTCTATGTTCCTATAGGTATTGTGCCTCCTTTGGTAGGCATTGATCTTCCGAACTCCAAGTTTTCTCCTTCTATTGGTTCTCCCTTATTAGCTCCTTTTAGTTCCTTTCGCAATGTTGTTAAGTAAGGAAACATATCAAATGATCCCCTCTCAAATCACTTCATGGTCTATGGAGCTCTAGCTCTCCCTATCCCTATGGTTTAGGATGTTGAAGATGAAGCCCTATTATTTAGCTCTCATGTTCATCTGCGTTATTTCAACAGACTATGGCCACATTTAAATAAATTTAAAAATTGGATATATTGTACTTGGAATCCTGATTTAACTGAAGACGCCTTTATGTATCTTCACGTGAAGGGTTTTTTCATTGTTGTGTTTGATATTGTAGAGGACACGGATTTTATTCTTAACTTGGGGCCTTGGTTTTGGGGCAATTATGGTTTGTGTATGAAACCCTAGACTCCTTCCTTCAATCCTTCGACTACCACTCTTTCTGAGCTCTTATGTGGGCCAGGATTTTGAACCTTCCCCTACATTTTTGGGGTTTATCCTCTCTTCATGCTATTGGGAAATCCATCAACAAGTTCTATTTTAGATGTCAAGAAACAAAAAATTTCAACAACACAACATTTTCCCATACCTCTGTGGAAATGGATTTTAGTAAAGCGTTTTTAACGGAAATAAATTTAATTTTCAATAACTTCTCCTAGAATGAAAATTTGGCCCATGAGTAGGTCATTTAAATATTCAAGGTTTGCTATGAAATAGGACATACTATATCCTTCGGCCAAAAAGTTTCCAAGAATAGACGAACACATAATCCTTAGCACAAGCCCACATGGTGGGACAGAGCAAAGCATGAACATCATTTAATCAACATTAAAGATCTCCCAAACTTGGAATCCCCCAAAGAGGTCCCCATCTTGATTCAAGAGGAGGTTAGTAAGCCCCTTTCAAAAATGAAACCCTCTCGGAATTGACTCCTCAAGAACCCAAGGATCTACCTCTAAAAGAGGAATTTGTTGTGCCACCAGATGTGACTTGAAAGGAGGTCTAACACAACAACCCCCAAGCCACACTGAGTTAGGTAGATCAAGTAGATGAAAAATAGCCTATGATAAACCCAAAACCTTCACATCAAGACAACAAGGATACTTGGACGACAATAGTAAAGAAAAAGAAAGCCACTCCAACCATGTATCCAATGGTGACAATAACTAGGAATTGTAACCTAGTGTGGTCATGTTTTTTTATACATTTTATTGTGCCAGTAATTTATTAGAATTTACTTATGTTCTCAAGAAATTTCAAGGAAGTGGAAATGTAAAAGGACAAATTGGATTATCACCTCTAGAGTATGCGAGGGGAGGATGCCATAAAAGTTGAGTTTAAAGTCCTCAAATTTTGTATCTTGAAGCTCTCTAGTTAGGCCATAGCTCTTTCTTAAAAATATAATTAATAACCATTTCTGTTAAATTTTTTTTGAAAGGTCATTATATGATTAGAAGGGTCTTCTTTATATTTTCTCTTAAATTTTGGTACATGTGAGGAAAGCTTAATTGCATAATGGCCAAGAAGAGTTATGGAAAATAGAGTCATTGGTCAATCTATATAGATCAGGGAGATTAAGGATAGCCAAAATTGGTAAAGGGGTGGTTTCCATGTATCCATCTCCTTCTATCACCCTTTTGAGGAGGTGGGGTAATTTTTGTCATTTCCACTATACTCATCCCTTCAAGATTTATTATTTCATTCCCCTTCAAAGGATGATTTTGTTACATCGTTGAGACACATGTAACTTTGTCTTTTTGTCCATTGTGCTTTCCTCAAAATCTTGATCATCATCCCATTGGTCCCTTTCAAAAGTCTAGGCCGTCAAGCCCTTCTGAAGGATTGACTCAATTGGGCCTCTTTGAGATATTAACCCATTGAGGTGTTTTGAAAATTGGTCCATGGGGATTCTTTCAAAGATTATTCCATTGGGCCTTTGTAATAGATCGACCCGATCGTGTCTCTTTGAAATATCATCACTTCATGCCTCTTTTGAATGTTGACCCATCAGTTCCTTTTGAAAGATCGACCTATTGGGCCCTTTTAAAATATTAAACTGATCGAGCCTCTTCAAAATATCAAAGAGATCAACCCATCAAGATTCTTTCAAATATTGGCCCATTAAGCTCTCAAATATTCCATCTAATTCAAATGTGAATCCCTTGAACCCTTTTTAAAGATGAGTTAGATGCCAAGGGAAAACTGATTATGAACCCCTTCAAATACTTTGGCTTGAAGTTCATTGGGATGCTTTAAAAGATACGGCCCAATACTCATTGATTTACTTCGAAACATATTTTCAACATTCAAAGAAATACATTAAAGGATAAAATGTCTTTTGAAGTTAATACAACAAACTTTATCCAAAATCCCAAAACTTTCTACAAGGCCTACAAGCTTCAGATAGCTATTGCTCAACACTAAGTTAACATTTGGACTTCGACCATGCTAACCTACAAGGGAACTTAAAGATGATCATGGCCATCACCACTCAACTTCAAAGGCATAACATGATACTTAATGCAAAACAAAAACTTGAACTCAATAACTAGAAATTCACAGTAACATTAATTTAACAATTTAACAATCATGCATGCATACATCATACATTTTTTAATTTCATTTCTAAGTTCATACATAAGCATAATACAGTATTAATGTAGGAATTCAAATACATAGATGGAACACTTATATTTTAAGCTAACCGGTCCAAGGAAACTAGCTCTTTGTGAGAAAATTTCTACCCAACCATAGGCTTCAACTATGGATACTACCCCAATTTAGGGTATGAAGCCACAAGGGTGAAGAAAACTAGTCAAGGACACTCACATCACTTTCCCAGCCCAATTACTTTTAGTTTTATCCAAGTTATTCACGAAAAAACTCTCTAGGAAACCTTCCATTGATGCCAAAGATGACACTTCCTTACATTGCCTCTCACAACATAAGGAAGATATTTCCCTTTTTTTTTCAATAGTTCCTCGAGAAATTTCTTCCCTATAGTTCCCTTTAGTGTGTGCAAAAGGAATCCAATATGGTGTATTCCTTTAGGATCTTCTTAGCAAAGTCATATCTTACATCTTGAGCTCTCAATGAGTAGCAATCTATAGGGAAATGGGATTGGTTTCCTATCAACCCAACCTCTATGCTCTTGTGCAAACTTCCATCTCTCTTCTCAATTTCATTGTCTTCACTTCCTTGACTCTATGATGTCACTTATAAGTGTGAATATTAGTCCCTAGAACAATAACACACCTCTAAAACTTCAAAGTTGAGTGGGTATGGAGAATAGTTTGAATCGTGGATAACACAAATGATGAGAGAGTTCAAGTGAGGGCGGAATGAATGAATATAATATTTCATTTGAATTTGCATGAATGAAGAGTGCATGAAAAAAAAGACAGTTTGAATTTCCGTAAGGTTGGGGATAAAATCTTTTATACTCATGTTTTGTACTCAACTGCCACATTCTCATAACTATGGAAGGTAGACTTCCTTCCCCACCAACCACCACCTTCATTCAATGATGGGAGGTTTATTTTTTTACAAAGGCACATGGTGAAAAATTGAAAGTTATAAGGTTTAGGGAACTTAAGATTATTTAACAATCCCTTGGACCCTCTTTTATCTTCTCCTCTTGTGAACTCATAGCCTATCTCATACACTCGACAACCATCCCTGGAACTTTATATTTGATTTTTGGGAATAATATTATATATCTTGAGAATACCATGTAAAGTCTACCTCATGGTATATAGAAAATCTTTTTATCACAATTGCATGCCTAAACATTAAAAAATCCGTCATTGTCCTTGATTTCACATTAGGAATTCATACAAGATATTTATGGCATTATACATGGGATCTTTTATCTAAGATCCATTGGTTTAAATCCCATCATTTAAACCACTTATTTATAATTCAATGTAAAACATCCAAATGGTCAAAACTCATATATTGTAGTGGTGAAAAAGGATTTTGGATTACCTTCATACTGACCATGTTGGTGTCCTCCTCCACTATGTGTGTTTCCACCCCTACCACTAACACCACCTTTTGTGTGGAAATTTTGAGAATCCTTGCTTAATACAAATTCAAAATTTTCACCTTGTTTATTTGAGGTTTCTTAAATGTATTTAGTGTGAAATTTTAGCCTTATGTCTAAATCTGACATATAATTTACAACAATATATATTTCATTATGTCCAACAAAATACATAAGAAAACCCTAGAATCAAACATTGAAATAATGTACTTCAAGGGAACTATCTTTCTAGTTCTAAGGGTACAATACCCAACATATAATAGATTTGAAAATAACTTATAAAAACCAAATTTGTATTTGTTACAACCACAAATATACCCTCCTAGTTTCTATTTACTTGTCAAATCACTCAAGAAATATGCTCATTTTTATGTTAAATCAACATACATAATCAATATGCCCATGAGGGGTAGAGCAATTGGTAATGAGTAATTGAGATGAGAAGTTGTAAATGGAAGGTCACAAGTTCGATGCGGATACTTACAAAAAAAAACATACATAATCAATATTAAAAACTTCTCAATCACCGTAAGAACATAAGTTCAAAATTAGATCTACAAGTACACAAAGCTTGGACAACAAAGTACACTCTATATACAACAAATGAAGTGATGTGAAATGGATCATTATATTATTTGTCATCTATTTTGGTACTTTCTTGAGAGGAAAAATTGGATGTATTGGCTTGTAGGGCCCATTTTATGGGAAGGTCCCACTTTGGTGATCTTGGGTCCAAAACCTTACAGAGTCTATTTGATGACTTAAATGGTCATTTTGGGGTACATTTGTGATAATAGCTCCCAACCTCTTAATATTGTTCTACACATTAAGACCTTTTGAACGGTGCAAAAATCACCTCAATTGGAGTTTGTATGCAAAAGTTATGCCTCTTGCAAGTTGACTTATCCTCTTGACCACCATGATACCTAGTGGATGCCATGTTCGCCCACATTACTCACACATGTGGAGCTAGTCACATGTGTACTTTCACATTTGGACTTTCACGCTATGTTAAACTTGAGCCACTAGGAAAATAAGGGGTTCCATTCTTATTATACTATCTACTTTCCCATAGTTGGGTAGATGATTTGAGAGTGGGATATGGAGGTAGAGTAGAGGAAGTAGAAAATCCCGTAGAATTCATATTGGCCATAATGTCCATGGAAACTCCATAATGAGTGCCCCTTTTGTCGTATTTCCATTTTATAGATGGAAAGAAAATAGAAGAGCATAGGTCTCACCTTCACGTTGGGTTCTTCCCATATTGAGTTTTCCTAGGGTCTTGTGTTTATTATATGGATGGTCCACTATTTTCTTGCTTCTTTCATTTTTAGTTTATTTCAACATTAAGTGAGTAAAATTAAATTTACAATCTAAAGTAAAACACTCTATAATAAGAGATTGTAGAGTATTAAAAATATGTTGTGATGAATGGTTCCAATGGAATATCCATGACAATTTATATATCATGAAGTTACAAGTAAATACCAACAACTTATGACAAGTTTGTACAATATGTCCTTCAATTTTTTCACAAGCTAGGACTATAAAATGCATCCAAACCCTAGCTAGGGAATTGACCATAAAAGAACAAACCCCAACAATAAAATAAGGCCTAACAAGGAATCACACCAAGCTACTATTAGGCACTCCAAAGGCTCAATGACAAGTTAGAATCAACACCCACAAGTCCACCCTTGATCTTTATCTAAGATTGCCTCCCACAAGTTCTCCAAGCAAAGTGCCAAAAGTCTCTTCTAGGGTTTCTTTTCCA
This sequence comes from Larix kaempferi, assembly GCA_027924585.1. Taxonomy (NCBI): domain Eukaryota; kingdom Viridiplantae; phylum Streptophyta; class Pinopsida; order Pinales; family Pinaceae; genus Larix; species Larix kaempferi. The sequence goes on from BSBM01001754.1 coordinate 3,546,063, forward strand.
CAAACCCTGGTTTGTTCTCACACAAGGACCTCAATCCTATGAATTCAATTCTTCTCTATGTTTGGGCTCTTACAAATCCTATGGCCTTCCTCCCTTGCATAAACATAAGGACAAAGACTCAATACATGTACACCAATGAGATACAATGATCTAATGAACTCTCTTCTACCAAGTTTCTTATTCATCATAAGGTTTGCATATCACAAACCCTGGGTATTCTTCTCTTGCATAACACAAGAACTAAGACCCCTAGACAATGTTACAATGGAATGTGAAAATCACATCAACATAAGCTCCTAATCCTGTTCAAGCTAAGAATCACACCAAGATCCAATACTCCTCTACTCCTTTAGAGCTTAGTGTCCTTTCTCTAGGGTTGATCTCACACAAACCTTAGGTATTTTTCTTTTGCATCACACAAGTTCTCAAATCCAAGCCCATACCTAATGATAGCAATCATATTCATGTCTCATCTAGGGTTTACATCACAAACCCTGCGTCATGTTTACTACAAGCCTCCTCCAAGGAAATTACAGAGATAAATTAATGAGAACATCAATAATGAGTACAACCACAAGATCTCTACTATGTTTACATAAAATAGGTAAGAAAGGCCAACATAAAACATGGACTAGATCCACACAAGTAATCCTTCACCTAAGTCAACAAGGAAACCCCACATCAAGTGCTCTATAATCTAAGGATTATAAGTGTCACACTAGGGTTTTATCCAATATAAAGGTGGTGCACCCTCCAATGATGATTCCCAAGGAGCCCAACACCCTTCTTCTAAGATGGCGTGCTATCCAACTAGTTGTTATCCCGACTCTCCCTCCTACATAGTTGTTTTCTCTCCAAGTGTCATCATGCAAATTGTTTCTCTTCTAGCTATGTGTCACATGTCCTCATGTTTCCAATGCTCATCAACATTCTTTCCATGGTACTTTCCCTAATGCTTCTCCTCAACATATATGTCTAGGTCCACAACCAACCTCCATCAAGTATGCTCCTCAACCCAAGTGTCCTCTACTCAATTATCTAACCTCAAAGGTGTATGCCACATGGTATGATTCTCTTAGGGATACATCCCCCCTACAAATATCTAGTACTTATCCTCCTAGGTATGTAACGCTCCTAATCAAATGACCAAAACCCCCATTGTGTCCACCCATTGGCTTAGTCATCATGCCACATAGGATAAAAAACTCCTAGATAAGTTTGTTATGATAACACTCTATCTAAGGTCAAGCATCCACTCAAATCGATCCATCCACATGTCTATCAAGCATCAATAAAGAAATAGGAGGCCTAACTCTCTCTTAGCTAGGTGAAATAACTTTTGGAGTAAGCTCAAAATATAACGTGCCAACTCTGTCAATGTTGTCGATATGACCATGGCCATTAGTGCTATTAGGTATGTTAATCATATCTAAAACTGGATTCCTAAAAGATGATAGTTGCAACTATTCAATGAGTTGATCAAATTATTGGTTTGTGTCTTCACAAGGAATAGTTGGAAGATCTTTAGAATTGCTGGAGGTCAATGCATCCTCTAGGATTAGTTTTCAATGTCCTTGTCAAGTGGAAGGTGGGAATTGATGGGAACTCCTTGCAACTCTTAGAGATCTCCTTAAAAGGGATTACTAAATCACTTTGGAAAATTAGAGCGAGACTACCAAAAATTCATAGGCTCAACTATCATGAAAAATGATCAAACAACAAAAAAATCCCTATCAAACATGCTAGATTTTGAACAAGCAAATGATTCTCAATTATGTTACCTTCCATCTAATTGGTCCTCCATTGAGGATGATGAAATCCACAGGGGATGTAATCCAACTGAAGGTTTGGAAACGCTTACCAATTATCTATAATATAAAGTTGCTTGAGGTGATGAAATCCTCATTGAGTTACCAAAGGCAACCATCAACTTTCTCAAGCTACCTTGTTGTTAGTGTGCAACAAGTGTACCCTATGTATTGCCATATTGAGATTTGAAAATAAGTCATTATTAGTTCAAGGTTCCATTAATTATCAAAGAAGATAGTTGGATGGGAAAAACTTGTGTAAATGGCCGATCACCTAACCTAGTACAATGTGACAAAATTATCATAATAACAACATGGTCAACTATTGTCAATATGATCAATAATACTTATTATTTAATATTATTATTACTATTATTAGTGACAATCATTCTTATCAAAATGCAATAAGGGTGTACCTCTCCGATATGGGAGTGTTTTCAATGAATCTAAGATGATTTTTTCAAAACCTTCGATTAAGAAGATATAGGTGAAGGGTATCTATTTCACAAAAGTTGCGAAAGACTTAAATCACAAAAAAATGTACACATGTGCATCACCCCGCAAGAGAGAATGTCATGGCACTGGGATGATATGAACATTGATGGGAATAACAACAACCCCACTTTACTAACCTACTAAGCCTTTTTATCACTATTATTTATTATTTATTAATTTTTGTTATATTATTATTTTGGATGGTTATTCAAATCTACTTAGGATACAATAACATCTTCTAAAGAGTCGTTTCCTTTTCTTCAATTAAAAAAAATTATAAAGTTGTTAATACATGTAAATTGGTAGGCTCTACCGATACTTCACCGTTGAGCAGTGGCTCGCTACCGATACTTCCCCCCTACGAACTTACTGCCGTCGGGGATCAGTGCTCATATGACCAGCCATTATCACCCCTTTTTATCTCTTCTTAATCTGCTTTGGGAGTCCGTCTGTCACTAATTTTCTTTGTGTTTATTCTTCTTGTCTGGTTTCTGCCAAAAATAATCCATTCTTGTTTTGCTATTATTGTTATTCTGTGGAAGCATTTCACTGCAGTGACCAGTCTGTATGGTGCCAGAGTTGAGTATTGTTTGTCTGAGGGGAATTTCTGGAAATTTTAGCATTTAATGCAGATCAGGCTTTGGCATTAAATGTGGTCATCTTTATCATCAATGGCATTAAATGTGGCCTTGCACATGGAGGGTTATCTTGTAATGCTTGTACTTATCATATAAATAAATGAACTTTATCATCAATGGCCTTAAATGTCAATGTATTTTTAATATAATTGACTTCAATATAAGGGATCAGTGATCGTGCAACACATGGAAAGGACAACTCATCAAATTCACAAAGATGGAAATCAATATTCGTAATTTACTGGAATCTTGGATATTTATAATATGTAATTTGTTTTATTTTAGATTTTTAAATTATTAATTTAAAAGATAATGATAAAAGTTTGGTTGTTTAAAATAGATAATTATTTAGGTTTTTTTTTCTTTTTATTAACAATTGTTTTTAAAAAATGTTGATAACTTTTTTTTCTTTATTAGAAATTGCTTTAGAAGATGTAAAAAAAAAGTTGATAGAGACCATAAATAGAAAGTGCATTCTTGCTTAAATGAAAGTGCCAACTCATATTCATATATGTTGCATAACTTTTAACACCCAAATTAAAAGTAAGGATTAATAGTTCTTTTTACTACTTATCCACTTACTATATAATTTAATTCTTTTTTAAATTTTACACTTTAAGTTGTATGTTCAATGTTTTCTATTTTAGAAAGTAATAATTACTATCTTCTATTTATTAGAAATAATAATTATGGCATTTTATGTGGTTTATATTTGTTTTTAATTATTTTTTTTTAATATAGTTTATCATTGTAATAACTATATCCAGTAAAGAATGTTTATATATGATATTCAGAAAATTAAAGTATATTGTTTCTAATTAGATTTGAGTCTTAATGGAGAGGATAACAACCAATCCTTCCAACTAGTATAATTTCATTTTTTTTATTCTAAATTTTTTTGGTAAATAGAAATTTTTTAAATATAATGGTTTTCAACAATAAGAAAAAAATTTAATGACCAAACATGTTTTACATTTTACAAATAGACATAATGCAACAATATTAATACTATATAAAAAATCATTAATGTCATGAAAATTTTGGGATATCTTGAATGCCTTGTATTTGGGATATGGAGATGGCAAAATCAATAACAAGCTTTGAATCCATAGAGAGGTAAAATATATAGTTCAAAAAAAAAATTTAATTATGTAAATTGTTTTCCAAACCTTATAAAAAATTTTAATGATCCAAAATAGTGCATAGGGACAAAGCATTACTACTCATATAATCATTATAACTACAACTTTATATAGCCTCAAGATTGCCATCTTAAAATTAACACTTTATCTATTCAAAAGTGAAAGATAATGCAAGCTAAGAGTTTTTATAATCAACTAAATTGCTAAGCATTGTAGTTGCTCAAAGATAATTGTAACATCCCCATCCATAAATCTGACTAAGGGAGGGTATTTACAAATTTCAAGCTTATAAATATCTCACCACTGGCCATAATACGAATTCATAAATAAGAAATGCATGATAAATTCGTGAATGTAAAAGACAACGGAATTTAAATCTCTATCCACACATACATCATGCATAAATAGACATATTCATTATAGGAATAAAATCAATTCATTCCGCATTCAAATACAAAGATAATACATATCTTTAAATAAGAAGATCTAAGCAACTAGCTATGTAAGGACCACGTTCCACCCAACCATAGGTATCAATTGTTGATACCACCCCCAAGCTGGGCTATGAATCTACTAGGGCAAAGGAAACAACCATAGGCAACACTCTTTCCTCTGCCCAACCCATTTGCTATCAGGCTTAGCCAATATGCTAATCCTAGAGCACTACATGAATCTCACTTAGCCATGGCACTCTCTTCCACTGCCCCTCACAACACAAAGAAGGAATTTCCCTTCACTGCACTAAAGTTCCCTTAGGAAATCCGACCCTTAGAGTGATGCTAGTGTGCGCAGCAATAGTCCAAACTACTGTATGCCTTAGAGAACTCCATGTAGAATTAAAACTAGCTCTTCTCAAGCATATGGTAAGCAACAAATAACAATAGGTAAAATGGTTCATATAATTCTTGGCCTCCAGGTTCACTTACAACCATCCTCTACACTCTAACACTTGCAAATTCCTCTTTGCAGTGCTTATTTTTGGTTATTTTTCCCAATTTGGTCATTAGCAATGGCTTCTATTGCATGAAGCTATGCAGAGGTTCCCCTGTATCTTTCCAATACTTGACTCCCTCTTGGAAAAAGGAAGGATAACTCTATTTTAGATGAGAGAATTGATGACAAGACAACTAGCATAGCTTTTGACCATAGGATGAAGTACTCTTACACTTTGTCATAAAACTATATTCATCCCATGCTTCCATAATTACATGAGAAGACTTTCCCCATCAACCTCACAAAACATTCAATACTTGGATTTTAATAATTCAAAATAGGTAAATGGTTCATTTAAGGCACATGCCAACAATTGGGTGAGATCTAAGTATGACACTTGGCAACATAGGATTACTCTCCCATAGCCCCCCTTTCCTCTTCCCCACTTGTGGAATCATAGCTCCTCTTTAATGCTCCTTACATAACCATATTGAACCATTTTTATCATTTTATAACATAATATTTATGTATCTTTTACATCATGATGTGTAATATCCCTAATTTGAAAGTTTACTCAATTTGGCTAATTTTCGAACCTTGGACTAGTGAAACCCCAAACTATCCCAAATGACCCTAAATGGTTTCGAATTGTGGAAGGAGGTACTTGGGAGGGAATATGACACTTTAATACAATCATTAGACACCCAAACCTCTACTATACACATCCATGGTCTACAATTTACAAGGAGAGAAGATTCGGGATTGGTGGAAATCCCCCCTTAGGTCTTCCACTGTTTTCCCTTCCAAACACTATACGGCCTTCACTAATATTCTGTCTAAAACTTGGCTCTGTTAGAGGACATAAAGGACAACATGTGTGCATCATTATATCAGGTTTTAGGGTCGAATAGGTCTCCCAAAGGATAACAGCTTCTAGAGTATATAATTTGGGTGAAAATGGTAGTAAAAGGGGCCTTGAATTTATGTCACAAACTATAGTAACACTTTAGAGGTCTGCATACAATATTTGGGCCATCAATTTAAATCCATTTTCAACTCATAACATAGACAAAAATCTCAAAAATACATGATATAAAACAGGTGCAATCTCATCCCAAAATCACCATGAAAATACTATGAGGGAAATGGCTCGAATCTCAGTTTTAATTGGAAATGTCTAATGAAGTACTTGGTATTTCGAGTTGTGGCTCTCATGATATGTATATTAAATATTTATGCAACAAATAACATGTCCATAAGGTCGAAATAGAAATCCTCCGTTATCTAGATGCAACAAGAAGTGCGCCATCACACTTTTACATGACATTGAGAGAAAGAGGAAACTAGCTCGAATATCAATGTTACTTGGAGAATTAGTACATGAAGTGCTTAGTATTTTGAGCCGTGTCTCTCATGATCTATCCATTAGAGAGTTATGCATACATTAACAAGTTCATAAGGTCTAAACAACAACCTTCCATTATCTATATGCAACAAAGAGTGCCCTATCTCACTTTACATGAACATTGAGAGGAAGATAGTGGAATGAGAATAGAGAAGAATGAGAGAATATGAAATCGAACTCAAATGGGGGTTGAACCTACATAAAAACATATCCATGAATATATGTTGAGAGGTCTAAATGGCCTTTCCATCAACCAACTTGGATGAGAATCTTGCACCCTCAAAATTGGTTCTAAGGAAGGGAGGATGAACATCCATCGTGCAAGGACAAGCTTGAAGCTCTCCAAAATTGCAAAGATGAAAATAAAAAAATGACCAAAAAATCCTCTATTTCAACTTGGACTCCTTTTAATAACTTTAGTTGACTCATTTACCACCTTAGAACTGAAATTATCTCCTAATTACTCATGAAATTCGAATTAGTGGGAGTTATGACCCTTCATTGGCCCCACATGACACTTGGCTCATCTTTTGTCTCCAACTCTTCCATGAATTCGAATTGGGGAATCTTTTGGATGCTTTGGAGATGTGTAACTCCTCTCATGCACCCTCTTGGTCTATTTTTAGCTCTTACATTGTCATAGATGTCATAGAATCTGTCATAAGTGTCATAGAATATGTCATAAGTGTCATAATGTTTGTCATAGTTGTCATAGAATTTGTCATTGCCTATTTTTAGCCCTATGACTCTTCCTCTTCCTTCATGAATGTTACCTCTTCTCTTACAACTCGAATTTGGGGATGTATCCATGTTTAAAGGAGGAATATTCTCTCATGTGTACCCCACATGTCCACTTATGCGCCCCCAAGTCCAACTAGGACCTAATGCCACTTCATTTTGGAGCATTTAACATTTATTCCATAATTTATTGGCCTATTTTTCCACTATCAATTTAGAATATTGAATTTTCATGAGAAACTATAGACCTTGGGGTTAGATGCCAATATTTTAATTCTTCCACATAACCCTTAGGAATTGGGTAGGACAACTTAATTATTTATCTGAAAATCATTTAATTGGGGACATGACAGTCCTCCCCACCCAAGATTGCTTGTCCTCAAGCAATTTTAAACAGGGATGTTGAAGAATCTGCTTTCCTTCCAACTCTGCTTCCAACTTGTTTCAAAAATCATTTGAACCTTCATACTTGCACTGAACAACCTCTTGAATTTGCCACTGATTTGCCAAAATTTTAAAAATTTCATGTTTGCAAGAAAATTTATGAGAGGAAATGCCATGCTTCCGCTGCTCCACTCTAATACAATCACTTTCATAAGTGGTCACTTGAAATGAAGGTTAGCTTTCTCCATCAAGCCAACAACCAAGGTACCGTTCCAAATGAATTGAAAACAGGAAATGTCAAGATCCCATGGCTTGTGTTGCATTCCAAAAGATAGGCATGCTCTACCACAAAAACTTGCAGGAAAAAGATTGCCCAGATCCCACTGCCTTAGTTGCAAATATTTGAGTGGAAGTGTCACATGTGGAAAACTAACATTCCAAATAATTCCAGGATCCCATTGTGTCATCTGCATCTTTCCAAACATCAATAACAACAATAAAAATTCATCACTATGAAAAATGAAAGGAAGGATGTAAAGATCATACCACCACACTGGAAGTTCAACATTTCCAGTGCACAATTGAATCTTTGAGGGCCCCTGCATCAAAATATGAACTTGTTCAAGGTTGGGCCGAGACCAAGAGAGACTCTCGATCATGAAATACATATTCTCAAAGTGAGTATGAATGCAAACAAGTCTCCCCCAATCAACCAAATAGTCCTCATGTTCCAAATGCACACAAGAATCAAGAGTGAGACCATTGAAGCTCAAAGGACAAGGGTGAAAGTCCCATGTCTCATCACCAAAAGAGTAGGAATCATCCACTAAGAAAATATGTCCATGCTGCTCCAAAATAATGTAAGATGCAACAAAATAATCAACCATGTGTTCTTTCATCCAAGAAGTGAATGAAGAACCTCCACTAAAATCTAAACCAAGTAAGGAGCAAAGAAAACAAGGAGATTTGAACTGGCTCAAAGAAGTCTCATCAATACACCCATGAATATGTGTATCATCAAGAAATAACAAAGGATGTTGCTTCCAATAATAATTTGCTTCAATCATATATTTCTTCACCCAAGTAATGGATGAAGTTCCTCCAACATCAAATGTACTAAAAAAGGAGCGAGGAAAATCATGAGCCTTCAAGTGACTCAAGTGAACATCATAGGTACATCCATGTAGATATGTATCATCATAAGGTAACAAAGGATGCTGCTGCAGATGTAAATAATAAGGTGCTCTAGTCATGTCATCATCAAAAGGAGATATAGGAGTTTCATACTCCTCATGTGGCACCATTAGAAAGAAACCTTTCACCCAATTTTCATCCCCAATTGACGTGCCTGAACAAAAAGTAGGGGGTGAATAATTGTGAACCAACCTTAACTCTTTGAAACTCTTGAAAATCAAAATTTTTAATGCATATTATCCATAATTGGCTGGTCCAACTATAATGTGCCTCCTCCAAGGCTCTGCAACTCTCTCCATGAGGCAACTCATAATCCCTCTGAACAAGAACAAGTGCTTGTCTTCCTTATTGTTTGAATGTAGCCTCTTCAAGCACCTGCATATCAACATGTACCTAATGTTCCACCATCACATAAGGTTCCTCCTTTGTAACATAAATTATTTCAGCCATTGAATGACTGTCTGATATGTAGGAGGGTGTAAAGGACCTTTGCAACTTGTCTTGAAGTTGCTCAATCTGCACCATAGATTTTTGGAGTGTATTTTGGGTGGAGTCCAACTCATTTGAGAGCTTGTCATTCTCTTCTGCATCCTTCAATATTATTCCGATACAAACCAACAAGCTCAATTAAATAATCTCTATTAGAAAGAAAATTAAAAAAATTACCTTTGGTTTCCAACATTGCCTTACGGATTTTCTCCATGTCTTCAAGGGAAGATTTCTTCTCCACACACCAACAAAATTTCGAAACAAGTGCATGTGTGTCATGGAGAGTTTTCAAGGCCTATTGAATATTCTTTTCATCCATCTTCAAGGACCCTGCAAGAAAATGAGGCTCTTGCAAATGAACCTCCTCTTTTTCCTTCTTGCTTGGACCAACTTCATGAAGCTCAAGTGGTGATGGGGAAGTTGATCATGGTTCTTTTCAAATGCTACAAGGTATTCATATCCATGGTCAATGTAACTTTGGCTTACAACAACAATTTCAAAAGTGATATCTATGTTACCAACATAGAGGTGTGAGAACCCATAAGTAGGTACTCATTCACAGTTCAAGCATCTATTAATAGATGCTCTTTGATTCATGTCCAAAGTAGAGTATGTATCAGAATGGTAATTGGCATTTTAAATTCAATCTTCTTCATGCTCATGTGATGTTTCTTCATCTTTTTTTAGAGTCATTTGGGAGTGCCTTTCGACCCTCTTCATGTAATGCTTCTTCTGCTTTACCTATTTCAGAATTAGGTGGCTCATGGGTCTCCTCCTTTTCACTCAAACATATATGATTTGATATCCAAGGTAATTTTCAAGAAGGGAATAGAACTTTCTTCACTAAATCAACATATTCATTTTTGTGCTTATATACAAACACCCAATCGACAAAGTCTTCAAAAGGAATTGTCTTTTGTATATCTCCCTTCAAAGCAAGATATGCTTGATATTGTTGAGGCAAGGTTTTACATGTTTCTCTCAATATTTATAATTCATTCATAGGATTAGCCTTTGGTGGTGTGAAACATTCATCTGCATCAGACATAGGGTCATATTAATAAACTTCATTCCTTATGAAATTTTAAGAAGTGCTGCATGATAGCACCTCTTCCTCATACCGTTCACATTCTTCTTCATATTGCTCACAATCATTGTACTCATAGGAGTATTCATAATAGTAAGACATGGCTGAAAATTATTCTTCAATGGATTATATTAATGAACAGGTTCAAAGAACATGCTCTGATACCATTGTAATATCCCTAATTTGAAAGTTTACTCAATTTGGCCAATTTTCGAACCTTAACCAGTGAAACTCCAAACTGTCCCAAATGACCCCAAATGGTTTCAAATTGTGCAAGGAGGGACTTGGGATGGAATATGACACTTTCATACAGTCACTAGACACCCAAAAATATTCTATACACATCCATGGTTTGAAATTTACAATGAGAGAATATTTGGGACAAAACTAGTCAATTCGATTGGTGGAAATCCCCCTAGGTCAGCCATTGTTTTCCCTTCCAAACACTGTATGACCTTCACTAATATTATGTATGAAAATTGGCTCTGTTATAGGAAATAAAGGACAAAATTTTTGCATCATTATATCAGGTTTTAGGGTCGAATAGGTCTCCCAAAAGACAACAGCTTCCAAAGTATATAATTTGGGTGAAAATGGTAGACATGAGGCCTTGAATTTATGTCACAAAATATAGTAACACTTTAGGGGTCTGCATACATTATTTGGGCCATAAATTTAACACCATATGCATCTCATAACATAGACAAAAATATCAAAAATATTTGATATAAAACAGGTGCAATATCATCCCAAAATCACCATGAAAATACTATGAGGGAAATGGCTCGAATCTTAGTTTTAATTGGAAATGTCACATGAAGTACTTGGTATTTAGAGCTGTGGCTCTCATGATATGTATATTAAAGATTGTGCAGCAACTAACATTTCCATAAGGTCGAAATATAAATCCTCCATTATCTAGATGCAACAAGAAGTGCGCCATCACACTTTTACATGACATTGTGAGAAAGAGGAAACTAGCTCGAATATCAATGTTACTTGGAGAATTAGTACATGAAGTGCTTAGTATTTAGAGCTGTGGCTCTCATGATATATACATTACAGATTTATGCATGCATTAACAAGTTCATAATGTCTAAACAACAGCCTTCCATTATCTATATGCAACAAAGAGTGCGCTATCTCACTTTACATGAACATTGAGAAAAAGATAGTAGAATGAGAATAGAGAAGATTGAGAGAATATGAACTTGAACTCAAATGGGGTTTGAACCCACATCAAAAAATATCCATGAATCTTTGTTGAGAGGTCTGAACAGCCTCTCCATCAACCAACTTTGATGGGAATCTTGCACCCTCAAAATTGGTTCTAAGGCAGGGAGGATGAACATCCACCCTGTAAGGAAAAGCTTGAAGCTCTTCAAAATTGCAAAGATGAAAATAAAAAAAAATGACCAAAAAATCCTCTATTTCAACTTGGCCTCCTTTTAATAACTTTAGCTGACTCATTTACCTCCTTAGAACTGAAATTATCTCCTAATTACTCATGAAATTTGAATTAGTGGGAGTTATGACCCTTCATTGGCCCCACATGACACTTGGCTCATCTTTTGTCTCCAACTCCTCCATGAATTTGAATTCGGGAATATTTTGGATGCGTTGGAGATGTGTAACTCCCTCTCATGCGCCCTCTTGTTCTATTTTTAGCTCTTACATTGTCATAGATGTCATAGAACATGTCATAAGTGTCATAGGTGTCATAGAATCTGTCATAAGTGTCATAATGCTTGTCATAGTTGTCATAGAATCCGTCATTGCCTATTTTTAGCCCTATGACTCTTCCTCTTCCATCATGAATGTTACCTCTTCAATTCCAACTCGAATTTGGGGATGGCTCCATGTTTAAAGGAGGAATATTATCTCATGTGGACCCCACCTGTCCACTTATGTGCCCCCAAGTCCAACTAGGACCTAATGCCACTTCATTTTGGAGCATTTAACATTTATTCCATAATTTATTGGCCTATTTTTCCACTATCAATTTATAATATTGAATTTTCATGAGAAACTATAGACCTTGGGGTTAAATGTCAATATTTTAATTCTTCCACACAACTCTTAGGAATTGGGTAGGCCAACTTAATTATTTATCTGAAAATCATTTAATTGGGGTCATGACAGTCCTCCCCACCCAAGATTGCTTGTCCTCTAGCAATTTCAAACAAGGATGTTGAAGAACCTGCTTTCCTTCCAACTTTGCTTCCAAATTGTTTCAAAAATCATTTGAACCTTCATACTTGCATTGAAAAACCTCTTGAAGTTGCCACTAATTTGCCAAAATTTTCAATATTTCATGCTTGCAATAAAATTTATGAGAGGAAATTCCATGCTTCCACTGCTCCACTCTAATACAATCACTTTCGTAAGTGGTGACTTGAACTTCCAGCTGCTTGCTATACCCAAAATTTGAAACCAATGAGACTAAAAGTGATCCCAAGTTCCCAAATGATCCTGTAGTATGCATGGTGAGAAATATCTGCAACTAAACTCCATACACACCAAGCATGTGAAAACAGATTCCAACTAAAGAAACTGAAACAATACTCATAAATGAACTCAATGAAATGAAGGTTAGCTTTCTCCATCAAGCCAACAACCAAGGTATTGTTCCAAATGAATTGAAAACAAGAAATGTCGGGATCCCATGGCTTGTGTTGCATTCCAAAAGATAGGCATGCTCTACCACAAAAACTTGCAGGAAAAAGATTGCCCAGATCCCACTGCCTTAGTTGCAAATATTTGAGTGGAAGTGTCACATGTGGAAAACTAACATTCCAAATAATGCCAGGATCCCATTGTGTCATCTGCATCTTTCCAAACATCAGTAACAACAATAAAAATTCATCACTATGAAAAATGAAAGGAAGGATGTAAAGATCATACCACCACACTAGAAGTTCAACATTTCCAGTGCACAATTGAATCTTTGAGGGCCCTTGCATCAAAATATGAACTTGTTCAAGGTTGGGTCGAGACCAAGAGAGACTCTCGATCATGAAATACATATTCTCAAAGTGAGGCTAAATGCAAACAAGTCTCCCCCAATCAACCAGATAGTCCTCATGTGCCAAATGCACACAAGAATCAAGAGTGAGACCATTGAAGCTCAAAGGACAAGGGTAAAAGTCCCATGTCTCATCACCAAAAGAGTAGGAATCATCCAACAAGAAAATATGTCCATCCTACTCCAAAATAATGTAAGATGCAACAAAATAATCATCCATGTGTTCTTTCATCCAAGAAGTAAATGAGGAATCTCCACTAAAATATGAACCAAGTAAGGAGCAGAGAAAACAAGGATATTTCAACTGGCTCAAAGAGGTCTCATTAAGACACCCATGAATATGTGTATCATCAAGAAATAACAAAGGATGTTGCTGCCAATAATAATTTGATTCAATCATATATTTCTTCACCTCAGTAATGGATGAAGTTCCTCCAACATCAAATGAACTAAAGAAGGAGCGAGGAAAATCATGAGTCTTCAAGTGACTCAAGTGAACATCATAAGTGCATCCATGTAGATATGTATCATCATAAGGTAACAAAGGATGCTACTGCAAATGTAAATAATAATGTGCTCTAGTCATGTCATCATCAAAAGGAGATATAGGAGTTTCATACTCCTCATGTGGCACCATTAGAAAGAAACCTTTCACCCAATTTTCATCCCCAATTGACGTGGCTGAAAAAGAAGTAGGGGGTGAAGAATTGTGAACCAACCTTAACTCTTTGCAACTTTTACCTATAAAAAGTTTTAATGCATATTATCCATAATTGGTTGGTCCAACTATTGTGAGATCATGTGCCTCCTCCAAGGCCCTGCAACTCTCTCCATGAGGCAACTCATAATCCCTCTTAACAAGAACAAGTGCTTGTCTTCCTTCTTGTTTGAATGTAGCCTCTTTGTCATGTCCCAAATTTGGAATTGGGTCACAATGGCCTAATAACATTGGCCTAATCACATTGGCCATATTCATTAGAGTTTGTAAAATTGACGTTAAGGGTCAAATAATTGCCAAGGAGGAAAATTGCTAGTTTTTTAGGTTTGGGGTGGAAGCTTTGGGATTTGGATTAAGGGGGATAATAAATGATGTTTGAACATTAGAATGACATAAATATTTAATAAATGAGATAAATAAATATATACAAGTGAAAATCAAAGTGGCATTTGATCATGAAGACACATGGAGGAAGTGGGACCCACATATGGCTAGATTTCCCCACTACACTTGGCATCATTCTCTCACCAATTCAAATTCAAGGTGAATGGTAACATACTTGGGGGATTCCAAAAGGTATTATTCATGGAATGACTCATCCAAGGTCGAAATATAGAGGAAGAGTAACTCCCATGGAAGAGGAAGAGGCAATTTGGAGCTAGTGAGACACTTGGGCTAGATTCCCTAGCTCTATGACAACAATGATGAAGATACTATGACACCTATGACACAAATCAGACCTGAAGGATAACATATGACATATATGACATGTTAGGGATAAAAATATACTCCAAGAGGGCGCTCAAGGGTGTTAGGGCAGCTAAGATGCTTCCACATGTGATTTGGTGGAAGTGGGAGACTAGGAATTGTTGTACAGGTGGCGTTCTTTGGAATCTCTTCCCAACTTGAGTTGGCATGAGCCTCTTGGAAGGAATTCAACCCATGGAGGAAATTAGAACTTTATAAATGTCAATAACAAAGAATGAAACCATCTTTTGATAATTTTTAGAATTCGCAATTGCATTTGTGAAGAGGGAGAGCTAGTGGATGACTAGTTTCTTGCTTTAGCCAATTTCGAGGGTGAAAGATTCCCATCCAAGTTGGTAATTGGAAAGGCCATTCAGACCTTTAATTTGGAGCTTTAATGGAGTCTTTATTTTCATGTTTAAGACATAGGTCAGCTCATGGTTTCTTCTATTGCAGCTCACTCCTTCAACCATTTCCAGTTTTGATGGCATATTCTTGATTCTTGAGGGAGGGTGTTTTTGGTGAGCTATTGTACTCTTTGGGGGAGATTCTAATGCCCAATTTATTTTGTAAAATGAATTAAATACTATTTTATTCATCTCCAAAAAGTTTCAGGTCTAAATTCCAAGTAGAAATGTATAAATATCATTTTTAATGAAAGAACACTGCCATTTCCCCACTACATTGATGTATAGCATGATAATGCTGATGATTTCGAATGAATGGATGGTTCTCTGATACATTTATGATTAATATAATTAAATGGATGTATTTTACAAGTTTCATGTACTTTTCTTTATCATTTGAAGTATTTTTACTTAGTTTAATTGCATTGGGAGAAGAAATAGTGCCATTTCCCCAAGCGTCGAATTTGTGATTTTTGCAGCTGAATGGGAGAGGGTTGGAACAGAGATAATAATAAATTAATGATTCAAATGAGACCTTAATAACATATTTAATACATTACCTACCTCTTTTAAGAAATTTGAGTGGTTTTGGAGGCATTTGGGAAGCCATTTTTAGTACTTACCCCAGGGGGATTTGAACCCCAAATTACTAGTAAAATTGTATACTTGGTCCAGAATCTTAAGAGAGTTTGCAGAGGTCTTTTGGTGGCAATATATCATCCCTGAAAATCATATTCAAGTCCTCATATCATTCATACACATTCCTTGAATATTTGAAGGCATTTGGAGTCAATTTGAGACCTAGAGACCAATACTAGTCAAAGGGAAATTACTAGTAAAGTTCCCTACATCGGCCAGAAGTGAAAGAGGATTTGCAGAAGTATTTTAAAGGTCCAAAAGAATCCTTGAAACACATATTTATGTTATAACATCATCCATCTACCTTCTCAGAATATTTGGGAGCAATTGGATCAATTTGGGGACCTAGAGCTCAAAACTAGTCAAGGGTCTAACTAGGGAAAAAAGTGAAAAATTGCCATTTTAATAAAATTCCTAACAAGAACATTACACTCTTCAAGAACCTGCATATCAACATGTACCTCATGTTCGAACATCACATGAGGTTCCTCCTTTGTAACATAAATGATTTCATCCATTGAATGACTGTCTGATATGTAGGAGGGTGTAAAGGACCTTTGCAACATCTCTTGAAGTTGCTCAATTTGCACCATAGATTTTTGGAGTGTATTTTGGGTGGACTCCAAATCATTTTGGAGCTTGTCATTCTCTTCTGCATCCTTCAAGCTTATTCCATGATACAAACCAACAAGCTCAATGAAATAATCCCTATCAGAAAGCAAATTCAAAAAATTACCTTTGGTTTCCAATATTGCCTTTTGGATTTTCTCCATGTCTTGAAGGGAATATTTCTCCTCCACACACCAAATTTTTTTCGAAACCAGTGCATGTGTGTCATGGAGAGTTTTCAAGGCCTATTGAATCTTCTTTTCATCCATCTTCAAGGACCCTGCAAGAAAATGAGGCTCTTGCAAATGAACCTCCTCTTCTTCCTTCTTGCTTGGACCAACTTCATGAAGCTCAAGTGGTGATGGGGAAGTTGATATTGGTTCTTATTCAAATGCTACAAGGTATTAATATCCATGGTCAATGGAACTTTGGCTTGCAACAACACTTTCAAAAGTGATCTCTATGTTACCAACATAGAGGTGTGAGCACCCATCAGTAGGTATTGCTTCACAGTTCAAGCATCCATCAATAGATGCTCTTTGATTCATGTCCAAAGTAGGCTATGTCTTAGAATGGTCTTCAGTATTTTCAATGAAATATTCTTCATTATCGTGTGATGTTTATTCATCTTTTTCAGAGTCACTTGGGAGTGACTTTCGACCCTCTTCATGTAATGCTTCTTCTGCTTTACTTATTTCAGAAGTAGGTGGCTCATGGGTCTCCTCGTTTTCACTCAAACATATATGATTTGATATCCAAGGTATTTTGAAAGAAGGGCATAGAAATTTATTCACTAAATCCACATATTCATTCTTGGGCCTATATAAAAACACCCAATCGAAAAATTATTCAAAAGGAATGGTCTTTTGTATATCTCCCTTCAAAGCAAGATATGCTTGATATTGTTGAGGCAAGGTTTTACATGTTGCTCTCAATATTTCTAATTCATTCATAGGATTAGAATTTGGTGTTATGAAACAATCATCTTCATCATACATAGGGTCATATGAATAACCTTCATTCCTTATGAAATTGTAAGAAGTGCTGCATGATGGCACCTCTTCCTCATACCATTCACATTCTTCTTCATATTGCTGACAATGATTGTACTCATATGAGTCATCATAATAATAAGACATGGATGAAATGTATTCTTAAATGGATTATATTAATGCATAGGATCAAGGACCATGCTATGATACCGCTGTAATATCCCTAATTTGAAAGTTTATTCAATTTGGCCAATTTTCGAACCTTAGACTAGTGAAACCCCAAACTATCCCATATGGCCTCAAATGGTTTCGAATTGTTGAAGGAGGGACTTGAGATGGCATAGGAAACTTTAATACAGTCATTAGACACCCAAACATATTCTATACACATCCATGGTCTGCAATTTACAAGGAGATAATATTTGGGACAAAACTAGTCAATTGGATTGGTGGAAATCCCCCCTAGGTCAGCCACAATTTTCCCTTCCAAAAACTGTACGGCCTTCACTAATATTCTGTCTAAAAATTGTCTCTGTTAGAGAACATAAAGGAAAACATGTGTGCATCATTATATCAGGTTTTAGGGTCTAATAGGTCTCCCAAAGGACAACAACTTCTAGAGTATATAATTTGGGTGAAAATGGTGGACAAGGGGCCTTGAACTTATGCCACAAACTATAGTAAAAATTTAGGTGTCTGCATACATTATTTGGGACATCAATTTAAATCCATATGCAATTCATAAGTACATAGACAAAAATCCTAGCCAAGATCTGATTTAAAACAGGTGCAATATCATCCCAAAATCACCATGAAATACTATGAGGGAAATGGCTCGAATCTCAGTTTTAATTGGAATACTCTTATGATAAAATCATTATCACTACTATAGATGAGAAGATTGTACATAATTTTTAGGTAACTCTTCTCCCCAATAATGTCTTAATACTAAGATGATACTTATTAATAAAATATGAAGTGAATTTGAGAGGAGGACATCTTTAAAAAGGAATAATGTGAGAGGTGGATGAGATGTGAAGTACCTCCATCCATCTCAAACAAGTGAGAGATATGGAAAAAATACAGCTCAAAAACCAAGCTAGGTACACAAGTTCCAAGGGTATAGTTGATCCAATAAGAGTATAAGCTTGTAAGAAAAATTGATGGTGATATTGAATCTCTCTAAGCGAAACATATCTTAATATCAAAGTGGGTGTTGATCACTTTCATCACGCATATGCTAATCAAGAAACATTAGAGAAAGTAGAAACACTTCTAAATAAGCAAAAAAATGCACTTCTGACATTTAGGATCTAAGGATTTCATTTTTTCATCAAGAATATGTGCACAAGCTTCACTACACAACACACAAAATTGTCTTACATCATGTTTAGTGTTGCTCCATGCTTCTTCTAGTGTTATATTTTTAAAATCCTTAGTGGGATGTGATTAACTATAAATTAACACAATTGATAACTTCCTCCAAAAAGTGAAGTTGTAGGTTCTTAGGTTAAGTCAACAGTTATAGTATGGCAATAGTTCTAGAAAATGCTTGGGCTATTTTTTTAATATAGAGTCATGATAGTTGGCCAGACTTTCTCTTGTAATAGATCTAGTTGTATCTTATTCTAATAATAGTTCTTAGAGGGCATGGTTTGCGATGATGTTTCATGTGTTTGTTCATAGCTTGAATGATTGTAACTAAACTTAGGCAACTAAATTTTGGGCCATGTGTAAGGCATTGTCAAGATGCAAGCCACTAGGTTGATTGCAAGGAAATTTCACACAAATAAGAGTGATACTAAAATGAAAATAAAAATAAAAATGAAATAGTGGGTCCAAACAAATACCATTTGGAGGAAGGAACATATCATTCCACTTAGATTTGACAAGTGGTAATTACCTTTCATGTACTCAAATTTTTACAATTTGATTAAATCCATAGACTTGGTGTAGTAAGATGAAGCAATGAATGAAAAAGTATTGGAGTTGTAAAGCTTGCTTTGCAAAAATAGGATCTCAAAGCTCAAAAATCCATAGAGTGCATGCAATGAACTGATATCATTTTTCAAATCTTAGAAAAGAGTGGAAAAACATTTAATATCTTGCACATATATAGTACCATGCATGGATTAAAATGTCTACTTTCCAAGTAGAATATAAAGGGTTTCGAAAGGAAAGGGACATCATGAAGTGAAAGAATAATTACATTAGTTTTTTCAAAATGGAGTCATAAATCCTAGTACTTCACCTTATGGGTCATCCATAATCTTAGTGCCCACAAATTATGGAAGTTGGAGGATGTGCATTGACTATAGAGATTTGATCTCAAATCAATTTATCTCCAAGTGAGAGTGAGATAAGAAGATATTTGAAAGTCAACATTCAAGACAAGGCATGGATTATACGAATGGTTAAAAATATTTTTGAGATTAAGTAATGCACTTGAAAATTTTATGTGTTTGATGAATTATGTGCTAGGTCCGTTTATAGATTATGTTGTAATTGTATATTTGGATGATCGACATATTGATATTCATTGCTACTTGGAAAGAGAACATATCACATCTAAAATAGGATAGGATACACTTAATAAGTACCAATTAATCACTAAAATCAAGAAGTGTGAGTTTGGAAAAGAGGCCTTGGTGTACCCTAGACATGTGATTCATAAAGGGGAGTTGAAGGTTGATCCATCCAATAGTTTAAGGAATTAATAAGTGGCCCAATCCTACTCATATGGCAGAGATAAGAAGTTCACGGGAGAAACTCAATATATGAGGAAGTTCAATTGATGATGGAAGCTTAGAATTCTTAAATTTATAGACATTTCTATTGATGATGGAAGCTCACACTTCTTAAATTTATAGAAATTTTAGTGTTTGGAATACCATTGCAAATCTACAAGGATATGTTTACAAGCCTAATATGCATGAATATATTTCAAATTTTATCATAGTTTGTGTTCTTTATAGCACTAGTAACCCAAATAATAGGGTTTGGGTTTAGGGTTTAATCCAATATTAATGGATTCCCTTCACCCCACCGTAAGACAATCCATGGACCACATCAACATGTGGAGTTTCATAGTTATGGAAACAAAACCTAAGGGGAGGATCCAAAAATGGCTAATATCTCACTGTCATTAGATTAATGGGAGTGGGTATAAGTTTGAATCCCAAAAGCCTCTTCTCATTTCATATCCCCTCTATGCACCTATGCATGTATCGTCATGGCAGTGCCTTGCTCTTGATAACAGAAGATGGGAGGAAATGATAAGTGGTATTGAGTACTAAACCCAAATCTATTGGGTACTAAGTGGAATCAAATTAATCCATATGCAAATGTCTCGCTGCTTAAAATATCTAGGGTTAAGATGAATCTATGCTAGTTTTTAATTTTAATTTTAATTTTTTATGTTTGCTCTTTCTTTTTCTTTTTTTTTACAGTAGACATCAAACACTATCTTTAAGGTCATTTTAATGTGACTAAAACACAATTTATGAATGATATTATTTAATAAAATGTCAATTCTCTCAAAGGTAGCAGCAATGAGCTAATACGTATTTGTAAGGAAGAAAAAAACATTGAGCATGAACTTACATCCCTGATCCACTCTTTGAGCTTGATCATCAATATTGTATTTGAAATGGCCTCTTTTTTCAATTACTACTAGTTGTTGTTCATGTGCCAAATTACTTACTGATTTCTGATATTTTTCAACATTTCTCTTATGATAATGGCTTGAATGTTTTTCATTAAAATTCCATTCTATTCCTTTGAAAGACTACAATAAATGATAAAAAACTAGAGTTTCATCCATGGTGTTTATCTAATAAGTACTAGAACTACTTGCACTTGGTGCGAGGTACATTTCTTTTCAACTTAAGAGTCCGTAACATGATTTTTGAAACGTGTGATTATGGTGGTTTCCTATCCGGTCAATTCTAAAGAATTGTGCTTCGCCTATACACCTTAGATATGGACAAACTTTTGCATTTTCCCATAACATATTCACCTCGAAATTGTTTTACATCACTATAGCCACTATTATTGGCCATTGATTTTAATTTTGGTTTCACTGCTGGTACTTCAAGGCATTATATACATATAGTATAATCCATCCCCATATCTTATTGGGTCTACGTTTCTTATGAGAGCTATATACTAGTATTTTTACTCTAGGAAGATAATCTTTTTTCCCATCAATTCATACACTCTCCTAACTGTCGTGTTCTTCTTGTCCTACATTTTAAGAGAAATATGGAAGCGTGAGGAATTGTTACACATTACTTGGAATAACCATTACTTTTTAAAATAGCATTGGAAGTTTAGGAAATAATATTTGTATTTAGGGCCTTATAAATTCGCATTTCCATCTTCCCCTTCAACTACATTGTATGGGAAAAAACCATGTTAATTGGAGATTTTTTACCATTCCTTTTAATTCCAGTGTAGTGTTGTTTTCCATGGAAACCTAAAAGTACTGCAAAGGTTCTCATTGTACACTGAAAGGCCTCACTAATTTAGCATCAATAAAATTGTGAGAGGTTCCATTGGAAATAAAATCTATGGTTGTTCCTCCCTTCGTGACACACCTATCAAATTCTAATACTATGGATTACATAAGATAGCATTAAGGGAGATTGCAGGAAATCATGTGCTTGTTCGGGGTCTTCAGAATTCACATTTTCATCTTCCTCTTCAACTAAATATGATGGTTTACAAGTCATTTAAATGTTAGTCACCCTAGTCAAATTTAAAATTGACCAAATAAAGGGTCGTGAGGGATGCCTATCTGAACTCTTGTGACGATAATGTTTTTTATTGAAAACCTATGTAATACCTACTTTGTGAATCAAGAAATTCTATGACCCATAAATTCTTTAGGTGGACTATAAGGTATGGTTGGGGATAAAATACTCATGCTAGGTCATAAGCATCCCTTCCCCAGCAATGGAAAGGTACATGACCATTTTTGGAATCAAATTAATCATATGGGTGATTGAACCTCAATCATTTACATTGAAATTAGTTTCTTTCAAGGTTCAACACATGCCTATAAATACATTGAAATAGAGTTAAATTTTTCAAAATCGTTTTTCCATTCACAACATTGAAACATTGAGAAATTTGACATAGATCTAGGGCTAAATGACAAGGTACTAACCGATTTTGGGGGAATTGCATCCTCTCGGTGATCTCTGTGACCTCCTCTCTACGACCTCTTGGAAAACTCTACGACCTCCAAGCTCTGGGCTTGGCGAGGTAAGTGAAAATGCATTCTCTTGGAGACCTATGAGACCTTCGGCCTCCATTCTTGGTGAGGTAAGTGAAAACACACTGGAAAGGGACCAGTAAAAACGCACTGGTAAGTGAAACAGCTATACCTTCGAGCTGGATCTCGGGTTATGGCGGGGGTACCCTGAAAAAATACCTCTGGGTTCCACGCTTGGTCATGAGATAAGTGAAAATGCACTGGCGCGGGAGAGGAGGTAAGCGGAAAAACAATGGTTGAAATTTTGTTAAATTGTTTGTTAAGTTTTATATTTTTATATTTTTTATTATTTATTATGTTTATTATTTGTTATTTTTTATGTAATATTTTTTTTTATATTTAATATTTATGTATGTGTATGTATATACTTATATATATACACCACATATATATGTGTATATATTTATATATATACACCACGTGAACTAAGAAAGAGAATTATCAACAAAAATGGAAGACAACTTAGAGGTGCAGGTAAGCATTATATTAATAATGGACTAATTCTTCCATGTGCATGGACCTATCCATGCCTTATTTATCATATTCACACTTTTCTAGCAAAAATGTGGGTCATTGACCCTCAAATTGATCTCAAGTCCACAAGTTTTGATGAGAAAGTTGTAGATCTAAGGAAAATCCATAGATTGAGACCCATAAATAGGAAAAATGAGGGGGAAACACATGAACATATAAGGAAATCAACCTAAAGATTAGTCCCCTAGTGGGAAAGCCACAATTCATGCACCAAAGCTAAGGCAACGACTACTTAGGGAAAAACATTCAACACATTCCATCAATGGTAGTGGGAGGTTATGATGGCATCAATGAGTATGGATTGCATGGTTCTATCACACATAAAACTAAGTGTGACACTGCCATGTTGATGATATTTGCATAATTAGCCTTAAGTGTGAAAATACATGCACTACAAGTGTTCCTTGGTATATTAAATGGACTTTATTGGCTATTAGGCCATGAATAGACTATGGGACCCAAATGACTAACAAACACAACTAAGTATATGAATTATACATATACTATGAGAACCAATGACCAACTTGTTATATGCATGACTATGCATAGATATGGACGTTAAAAAGTTACTTCCAGCCTTTGTGAATGCAGATTCGATGGATTTTATGTATGGAAGCAACCTTTGGATTATGAGGAAAATTCCCTTCACTTCACTTGACCAAATGCCATTGCTTACCATATACAAAGAAACATAAATTACCTGGTAGATATTTATTTGCAATTTTATTTTCCCCGTTAGGTTGTGTACAATAAGAGGAATAGTAAGATAGCTGAGTACCCAAACAATAAAATAATTCAGTGCAAAAATTACCATTGAAAATTAGATCTTCCTCACTTACAATAAACTTGGGATTTCCACGTAGCTTATGAGGTATTTCCATGAATTATATGATCATCATACTTGTTCTAAAAGGATGAGGCATTGAGGGAAAATATGCACACTAATTAAGTTGTGTGTTAAACAATTACCAACATGGCGACATTCTTCTCTTTATATTTTCACAAATTTGGGATTAATTCCATTACCACTTGCTCCAAAAACTAGATGCATGAACATGCATCTTGAAATAATTTTAAAAGAAACAACTAAAAGACATTGTACTGGGACTAGACATGGGGAACAATGACCTGTGAATGGGCCCAAAGTTAAAAAAATTTCAAACAATTTTTGTATGCAATGAAATTTGACGTGGAGATATTGTTCGCATGCCTTGATGATATGGGAGGGTTTCTAGACTAAAAGATGACTCGGACACCCAGTACTCTATATCTCCAATCTTGTCCTAGTTTCATTTGAACTTTCTCAGATTGTCATGCATGGAACTCCCAACATACCCATCCACATAATGGTCATGTTGATCTTTATATTCATCACCTATGTCGTTCAAAACTAGCATTGTGCCAATTAGGCACATTAGTTTGGTGGCAAGAAGAAGGCGCTATATGACATTTCATATTTAAACAACGATTTCGTACAAATCTATATGGAGCAAAAAACTTAGATCGAAGCAAAAAAAAAGACAATAAATAACTGATGAAGCTTGTGAAATTTATCAAATACTTGTTTATTGACCTTATTTCCCTTGCATTATATGCGTAAACATACCCATCAAGCACTGAAGTCGTGTGATAATGTTGAACTAAACCGAACATCTCATAATATCCTCATTTCATTCATGCATTAGTCAACTATATTTCTAAAAGGAATCGCTTGAAGTAGTGCGCCCTCCTGTTTTCCTAAATAACTATGAACTACACTACATGATTCATGTGATCAGGTGAATTCACTAGTGAGGTGCACTTTTCTAGATGAAAATATTTCAAGTACTAGTTTGGAAAAGGTAAATTAAATAATAATATTTTTTCTAGTTGAGAAACATTTAAGAAAAGAGATATTATCTTCCAGATAAGGGTATACAACCAAACACCAAGGCTATTTCTTGTCCATGCAACAACATATCATATGATATTCCATGACCATATTGTTCACATCGTTCAATCCATACTTTCATCCAATCAAGATTGTTTGCGGTGTATAAATGAAGTGCATCCCACTCTCGACCAATTGGTTGATGGAAATTAAATTACAATTCAGTACAAATGTATATTCAGTAGAAATTCAGTCAAATGTACTATAATTAATCTCCACTAGCTAATAATTACCTTTCACCTTCCTCGATCTACCTTTCCCCTTCAGGTACTCCCCTTCGAAATTGTCATTGGTCCGGATCACAAATGTGACCTAAATTGAGCTTTGATGATAATTTCGGAAGATATTCACTAATATACATAATGTTCTGGTATACCATATATCCCTCCACCAAAGAACCATCAGGATGTGCTCGTTGTCTAACCAAACCCTTCAAAAATTTCAAGTGCCTCTCAACCATCCACATGGACCTTGAGTGTATAGGTCCACACAATTCAATCTCCTCAACTTTGTGTATGAGGTAGTGTTCTTGTGCATTGAAAAATACCAAAGGTAGATGCTTTTGCATTTCACACATGAGACGATGAATTTCTCTCCTCCAATACTTTATATCTTTTTTATGGATTTCTTTAGATGACAACCATCTATAAGTGATGCAAACAAATCACGAGATTTAACAAAAATAAACATTATATTACATAACAATTAGAAAAAGAAATGTCAAATATAAGTTCTACAATGAATTAAACAAACACTTTATGCATGCAAAATATCGCTACTTACCTCATGTATTTTCCAAGATCATATATAACTTGTTTGACATTGTTGTTGAAGTTGTCCGAGAGAGATAGAGGTAGAACATACTGTAACAATATAAAAATAGTTTCATTTTTTTTAGCAAAAAGTAGACAAAAAATATCAACAATATGCACTAGAATAAAAAAATATAGCAATATATATATATACCATAATAAAAACCTTGATGAAGATATGCCAATCATGCGTTTTCACCCCCACAAAATCACCTTTCTTTGTTACGATATTCTTCATGTTCGAAACAAAATCCAGTGGGAAATTTAATTTTTCGCATGAATTCTCTTACAACATTTCTTTGCTGCTCTGTTAAACACCATGTAAGTGAGTTTATATTAATTTGGTCTTCATTGCTATGTAATTGAATAAAATATTTCATTGCATGATTGGCTTCCTGAATGTCATTGCAAATTTTGACAATTTTTTCTTTGTCACTCCTTCCATCCAATATTCACCATAATGTTTCAACCACATTCTTTCCGATATGCATTGTATCAAACATATGAGAAATTTGTAGGTGCTCATAGTAGGGCAACCTACTGAATTGTTTAGGATAACTTTTCATTTCTCGTGGAACTCCATTAATTCCTTCATGATCACGACAGGCATCTTGAATCATAGGTTATAAAGAAATTATAGAAATCAATGTCAATTATATTAAACAACAAACAATAAAAAAAATTCAAAACATTTCATATATGGTGATAGACATACAATTTGATCCGTACGTACCTTGACGATTTCTATTATATTGCAACTTCCATAGGTGACGTGTCATTCTCTACGGTTTTAATGCAGTTTCTTGCTTCCCATTGAATATATTTTTTTTGGTAGTTCGATACCTATGATTCTTAGAGAGGAAGTGCCTATACTCATCAAACACCTCCTTTCCTAAACTTTTTGAACGACGAGATTTGATCTTAGGACCACAATCTGGACATGCAAATTTTTCCTTTGTTTGAAAACCTCACGGGGGATTCACTCAATAAACCGCTATCATAGCACGTTCGTTCATGGCATATGAAACAATACCCCTAATTTCACTAAATATTGGAAAATACCTTCCAAAATCGTTTTTTTAACCCCTTCCCAATATGCCTTCCCAATTTAAAAAAAACCCTATTTTCACTAGATATTGTATGTATCAATTTTTTCATTAACATTTTTTATACCATTTTATATTTCTACCTAGTATATTGATATGATACCCCTCTTATGACCCCACATGCATTCTACAATGCACCTTGCTTCTTTTGATGTATATTTTGGATACACATTACTTCACCCACAATGCAATTACTTAACCACAATGCAATTACTCAACCACATATCATTATGATTTGCAACATCTAATGGTCTAATGAAGAGATAGGAGATCACTTATTGTATGTCACTAGAGCCAATGCACATAGTACAACATTTAGATTGCATGTTACAGTTCCCCAATTGCTGACTAAGCCTATTGTGGGCTAGGTATCCAAGCCCCTAGGGCCTGTAACAAGCTCTAGGAGGCTAACTAAACCTCCCAAGGCCTGTAATAGGCACGAGTAGTTGGGTATTCAAGACCCCAAGGCCTATCGAGGGCCTATAACATGCCTTGGATGCTTAGAGCTTCCCAAGGCTACTGGTAACAACTGGCTGAGTGCTATGGGTAACAATTGGTTGTCAATGACCACTGTCTCTTGACTATGATCGACTGGAAACCCACTTTACCATGAAACCCTTGGCCTCAAGCATGCCTCAAGACGTGATTTCCCTGCGTACTGGTAAGCCTGAGCCTTGCCTCAACCCGATTTCTCATCCGTCCGTGATCCTGACATTTCCATTTGGCGGATATTTGTCAGCCCACCCATATAAAAAAGACCCCAAAGTATTTTTTTATTGTTACATTAAATAAAAAAACCCTTTTCCCCTTAATATATAAGCAATATAATTTTTAGGTTTTCATGAATATTTAATATCGCAATATGAATGAACATGATATTATATTTCCTTCTAGTGAAGTCCCCGTGGAAAACCTACTTAAAGAGATGGATTAACTATGTCAATTCTAATTATATAAAATGAATGGGTTATTTAAAAAAACATGCATTCATAATATATCAACTTCATAAAATTAAATACTATTAAAATGGACATTATAATTACATATCGCAAAAATGGGTTAACCCTGGGGCATCATGTACTGCCCATAAAAGCATTGCATGGAATTGAAATTGCTTTTGTCATCTTGGTCTAGATACATCATACATAGTGATTCCATTCCATAGCTTTAGTAGCTCATCAATAAGAGGTTCTATATATACGTTCATATATTTAACTTGGTACTTACTTGATTGATTTGAACATATAAAATATATAATTATTACAACCATTTAGATATATAAATAATATACAAGAGAAAAATAAAAAAATATATGACATTATGCAACAAAATAAGACAAATGAGATGCCACTACATTAAAATAAAATTGTTGTAGACACATACCTGGAATAATCATTGCCAACATTATGTGCTCCCTCTTTATTGACAACCATGGACGAATTTTATTGTTGATACAAAAATAGGCCACACCGAGTAAATAGATCTCATATCTGCAAATGGATTGACACCATCCGCTGCCAAAGAAATCCTAACATTACGAGGTTCTTCTTTAAAATGTGGCCATTTTTCCTCCATATCTCTAAATGTAGAACCATCTGCAGGCATTCGAATAATGTCATTTTGACTTCTATTCCGTGCATGGTAATCCATAAATTTGCGCTATGTTTTTGCACTTGAACAATCGTTGCAAACGTGGAATAATGAGAATATAATGAAGAACCTTGCGAGGCACCTTTTTTGTTAGTTGATTTGTTTGATATCTACTAATATGACATTCCGAACATTCTATTTCAAATTCATGTTGATTATAATATATAATATGGTCATCGGCGCATGCATCAATTGCTTCATATTGCATTCCAATTTCTTTCATGATGGCAGATAAATCTCGATTGTGTGAGGTAAAATATTTGACTGTGGTAACAAAAATTTAGCTATCAAGCTACAACAAATTAAAATAAAAAACTAGTTAATATAATATATAAATAATATTAATGAAACATATTTCATCCGTATTAATTTTACTTATAAATTAACAATAAAATTATTAGAGGAAAAAAGATAACCTTTATCACGATCATATATATGTGATGGAATATATTACATAACTTAACATCCGTGTGACTGATGTGTTTGAAAGACCATTCATAACCTTCAATTTCATTATCAACAATATAGCAAAGAGAAGATTTGTGTTGGAGCCCTCATAAAGGGGTTCGTATGCCTTCTCAAGAAGAGGTAAATCATGAACATCATCAAAGTCATCATTCTCATGATCATGATCATCATCTTCCATTCTAACATTAAATGTATCATGGATCAATGTATTTGTACCATCATCTTCAACTATGTTATCAGTATGATCATCTTCTTCAATATGATCATTAACTTGTTCTCCATTATTAATAGCTCCATGTTCCTCCGGTAGTTGTTCTGAAAGCACATCCTCCGGGCGATATTCCGTAGGAGTTCTTTCCTTTATAATTACATGAAACCATCAAGATATATTAGTTAATATAAGAAATATTACAATGATACATAGATTTACACAAATGATCAATATAAAGACATATATAATGAAAAACTTACCAATGGACGATAGTCATGTCCCCCCCAGCATGTCCATGTTCCCTACAATGTATTTTGGTTGTTGTGATCTTTATTATTCTCCTTTTAAATCCAGTGCATTGACTACATGGACAATAACATTTCCCATCACCCTATCTTTTCAGTCCATCCTACAATTTAGCAAGCAATTCTCGATTTTGTTCATCTGGATTAGGAATATTGTTATGTGACATTTTTTGATACCGAGCTTGACTGATGATTATTGATCTTAAAAAATCAAGCTCCACACTTCATTATTTTTAATCATAATAAAAATTGAAAGAATTGTGGATTTTTGTACGAAAAACAGTCCGTGCAAAGATTATAATTTCTGCAAACTGTTGCTTGTATAGAAAACATGTCGGAATATTTCTATAATTTATAGTTTCTAAAAGTTACCGTTGTAACCTGGATACATCGTAAATCTGAATACCTACGTCAAATATCCGACATAGGTCTTCGGATTTACGATGGTCGTCAGAAATTCGACGACTACAAGGGTCAATTTAAAAAAAATTAAGAAAAATTTGTAATTATAAAGGTGAAATCCGATGACAAGGTCAGTTTCTCTGGATTTTCTCGTCATATTTTGGGTTCAAATTTGGTTGTGAATCAATGGTCATCACATCCCATTTCCACTCCGGTATTGGTAGTGGTTATAGAAAACTTGTTAGATGTATGTGAGCTACACTTTTACCTTCTGACATTCCATGCACCTAGATATATACTCAAAAATGTCTTTCATCATTCCTAGCCAAAAGTATTGACTTCTTCCTACTGCAATTGTCTTTTGGCATCCAAGTTGTCCTATGTATGGAACCTTATGCATTTCATTCATTATTAGTTTCCTTAATTTAGAATAATTAGGAACATAATCTCTATTTTTGTGCATAAGAAGTCCATCATATTCCATTTTGTAACCTTCATATTTATGTTGTACATTTTCCTATTGAAAACCTTCTTTTACCTAGAGTTAATATTCATCTAATATGACAACCTCAAGAATTCTAGTTTTAATCTAATTTACACATGCTAATGGTTGTAGCATGCATTATGTGTGCTCTTCTATTCAATGCATCAACAAACCTTTTCTATTTTCCCTTAATGTGTTTGATATCAAAATCAAACACACGAAGATATTATATCCATCTTGTTTTCCTAGCGTTCAAAGTCTTTTTTCAAACAAGTGCTTCAAACCACTGTGATCCATTCTTAACTCCAATTTCCTACCCATGAGATAATGTCTCCATGTCTTTAATGCATGCACAATAATTGCAAGCTCTAAGTCACGTGCAACATAATTCTTCTCATGATCCTTCATTTTTGTGGACTCAGAATAGATCACATGCTCATTTTGCATAAGCACTCCACCAATAATTCCTTTTTTGCAAGTATTTGTGCATACCACAAAATATTCATTTGGATCAATGTACCTGAGAATTGGCGTACTAGTGAGCAATCTCTTTAGTTGTTGAAAACTTTCTTGACACAGTGGAGTCCATTCAAATTTGACTCCTTTCTTATGTATTCATGCAATTTGTTATAAACCAAAATATTCAATTTAAATCATACACAATAGATATTAAGAATATGGAAAAATACAATAGATATTCGATAAGCTCAAATATTTATTAATATGGAAATGATTCTTTTGATGGGATGAATCAACCCTATTCACTTTCCTCTTCAAGGGGGATACCTCCTAATGAGCTAAGCTCAACATACAATATTCTTCTCCACATCACAAAAGGAGGAACCCATCCTTATTTATAAAATTACCATACACTCCTAGCCTTGTAACCACCTAATGGACCTTCTTTAATGAGGCCCCATTACATTGATTTAATAGCATAGTGGGACTTATTTTCTTAATAACAATATAGTGGACCTAGTCCACTTTACATTGAATGACCACCACTACTACTCTAATGGTCCCTTTAGCCCCCCCATTACACTCCTAGGGAGGGTCATAACACTAGTAGGCGTATTAGCCCTAGTGTCGAGAATAACTTGCTTAAGGTCAAGACCCAAACCTCATGATGACATGTTAAAAATAAACCCAGAAACAATATTCATAGAACAATATCAGGTCAACACAACTCAAGGGTAAGCCCCAAAAGGGTGAGGGAATCCCCAAAAGGGTGAGGGAATAAGTGTAAAGGTTGAGGAAAGAAGTGTGCCCTACAATTGTCCCGCCCATAGGAATAAGCAACATGAGAAGAGTCAATGGGTTCCTTTCCCACAACTGTAGTGTTATGACTATCACTAGGGGTGTAATGGGGGCCTGGATGGCCCATTAGTGTATTAGTGGAGGCCATTCAATGTAAAGTGGACTAGGTCCACTATACTGTTATTAAGAAATAAGGTCCACTATGTTAGTGAATAAATGTAATGGGACCTCATTAGAGAAGTTCCACTAGGTGGTTAGGGTTTTAGGGTGATTCTATAAATAAGGACGGATTCCTCCTTTTGTAGTGTGGAGAAAAATATTAGATGTGGAGCTTCGCTCAATAGGATCTATTCCCCTTGAAGAGGCAAGTGATTAGGGTTGATTCATCACATCTAAAGAATCCTTTATATTCATAAATAATGGAATATTTATGTTATCTCTTTGGTGATCTTGTGTGCCACAGAAAAATTAGGACGCGAGATCCATATTGAATAAGATATATATTATTGAATTGATAAGATGCTTAACACTTTACAAGAGCTCGCCTTTTATAAGGTTGGAGCATTTCTTAAGAAGGGTTACGTCCCTTCAATTAAACTAATTAATAATTTAATGATTAATTTGATACAATATTTAATATTCATAGCATTGCCACTCCCTTTTAAAGAGCTTTGTCCTCAAAGCAATGGTAATGAGGGATGTAACTGTCGAAATTGTTCTGATTCCCATGTTGCATCTTCTTCGGGAAGATTTTTCCATTTAATGAGGTATTCTTTAATGACTCATGTTCTTAATCTCTTCTCTCTAGTAGCAATGATAGATTCTGGCTCGAATATGATTCTTCCTTCTTCATCTAACAAGGGAAGTATTGTTTGTGCCTTTTGGTGTTGACCTATCATCTTTTTCAAACATGAAACATGAAAGACATTGTGGATGCGACTTGTAGTTGGCAATTCCAATGCATATGCCACCTGACTAATCTTCTTATTGATTTGATATGGGCCATAAAAACGTGGAGCCAACTTATTTTTTCCACCTTGTTTAAGTGATAATTGTTTATAGGGTTGTAGTCTTACATATACCCAATCTCCAATTTCAAATTCTCATTCTGTTCGATGTCGATCTTCTTGTTGTCTCATTCTATTCCTGGCAGTATTCAAATTCTCTTTAAGTACTTGGACAACCTTTTGGTTTTCTTCTAAATGGTCATTTACTGATGCGACCCTTGCTTGGTTGGTGATGAAATCCTTCCATTTTGGGGGTTCATATCCATATAGGGCTTGAAATGGTGTCATTCTTGCAGATGTATGATAAGTATAATTATACCACCATTCCGCAAGATGTAGCCATTGGAACCATTTATTTTGCTTATCAGTTACAAAACAACGGAGGTAGGTTTCTAAGCATTTATTGACAACTTCTGTCTGTCCATCTGTTTGGGGATGATAAGCTGAGCTCATGTTAAGAGACGTTCCAATTTGCTTGCAAAACTCTCTCCAAAAGTTCCCTTTAAACTTGGCATCCCTATCACTTACTATAATCTTCGGAAAACCATGTAATTTGTAGACATTTTTACAAAAAACTTCGGCTGTTTCTTTTGCCGAATCAGTTTTCTTCACTCCAACAAAATGTGCATATTTGGTTAGCCTGTCTACCACAACTAGTATTTTGTCTTTTCCATCTGATATGGGTAGACCTTCAATGAAATCCATTGAAATTTCCTCCCATTTCTTATTCGGAATATGTAACGGATGGAGTAACCCCGGACTTGAGATATTCTCAGTTTTATTCCACTGACAAATGTCACAATCTGCAACATACTTGCGAATGTCAGCATACATACCCTTCCAAAAGAATGATTGCCTTGCATTATAGTAGGTTTTAAAAATTCCTACATGACCAGCGGCTGGGCAATCATGTGATTCTTTAAGCACCTTGGTCTTAAAACTGGAATTGGAACTTAAGTAAATACGTCCTTTGTACCATAACAGTTCATTCTTCCATTCAAACTTTGGATACTGATTTATGTTGTTAATTATGGAGCAAACCTCTGAATTCTTGGCATATTCCTTACGAATTTCGTCCAAAAATTCTGGGATCACCATGGATACGACGTAGACTTGTATCTCTTCATCTTTCCTTGATAAAGCATCAGCTACTACATTGTCCTTCCCTCTTTTATGTAGGATCTCCATATCGAAGGTAGAGATTTTCTCTATCCACTTTTGTTGCTCGGTTGTTAATGTCTTCTGCTGTAACAAGTGTTGTAGACTATTATGATCTGTTCGGATTAGGAATTTACTTCCCAAAAGGTATTGTCCCCATTTAGTTAATGCATGCATGATGGCAAGCATTTCCTTGTTGTATGTAGACTGTAGGTATTCTATTTTGTTCAACTTCATGCTTTCAAAAGCGATTGGATGACCTTCTTGCATTAGCACAGCTCCTATCCCAAACCCTGAAGCATCACATTCGATTACGAATGGTTTTGCAAAATCAGGTGTTGCCAAAACGGGAGTTGAAGACATAATTTGTTTCAACGTTTCAAAGCATCTTCTTGCTTCATCATCCCATTGAAAAGAATTTATTTTTAGGAGATTTGTTAGTGGGGCAGTGACATGTGCATAGTTCCTGATGAACCTTCGATAGTAACCTGTTAATCCCAAAAATCCTTGCAATTTTGAAACATTCTTTGGTTCGGGCCACTCCTTCATTGCCTGGATCTTCTTTGGGTCCACCTTAACTCCTTCCTTTGAGATTATATGACCGAGATACTCCACTTCTTGCTTCCCAAAGGTGCATTTTGACTTTTTTGCATAGAATTGGTTTTCCTTCAGAAGAGATAGAACCTCTTCTAGATGCGTCAAATGTTCTTTCCATGTCTTGCTATATATAAGGATGTCATCGAAGAATACTAACACAAATTTCCTTAGGTATGGCTGAAATAGTTCATTCATAGTTGCCTGGAATGTGGCAGGGGCATTAGTTAACCCAAAAGGCATTACTTTGAATTCATAATGTCCTTCATGAGTTTGGAAAGCAGTCTTTGCGATATCCTCTAATCTGACCCTGATTTGATAGTACCCTGACCTTAAATCGAGTTTCGAAAAATATTTTGCGTCATGAAGTTCATCCAACATGTCATCGATGAAGGGGATTGGAAACTTGTTCTTAATTGTTATTTTGTTTAATCCTCTATAATCTATACATAATCTAAACGATCCATCCTTCTTCCGTACTAGTACGACTGGAGTTGCATAAGGGCTTCTACTCTTGGTGATGACACCACAATTCAATAGATCTTGAACCAACCTTTCTATTTCTGTTTTGTGGTGGTGGGGATACCTATATGGTTTAACCTTGACAGGATTTGACCCCGGTTTAATCTCGATTATGTGTTCTATACTCCTTTCTGGTGGTAGCTGCATGGGTAAGTCTTGAAATATGTGTTCATGTTTCTGGAGTAATTTTTGGATTTCCTTTTTGAACTCATTTGGTTCCTCCTCTTTTCCTTCCAGTTGATAACATTGTATTACGTATGTAGATGCCCCTTTTCGAATGAGTTTTTCCATTTGCTGAGATGAAACTACTTGTGTGTTTGGTGGATGAAAACCATATAGCTTAAAATTTTGCCCTTGCCACTTAAACTTGATGAAATGCTTTTGATGATTGGCAGAATATGTTCCCAATGTTTGTAACCATTGGACTCCCAAAACGATGTCTACTCCTCCCAACGGTAAGGTGTAGAGTTCTGATTCTAGTTCGAAGTCTTGTATTTGAAGTCTCACCTTGTGGCACTTTCCAACTTTTTCGATCTTTTTTCCATCTGCAACCATCACCTTCATGTCTGGAACTGGATGTACGAACAACTTGAGTTTTCGTGCCACTCTTATATCAAGAAAGTTGTGAGTGCTTCTAGTGTCTACTAGCACTGTAACATTCTCATTTTTTATATGCCCTTTTAACTTGAGAGTCTGTGGTTGACTAATACCTGTCATGGCTGCTAGGGAGATTTTGGGGTTCTCGTCGTTCCCGGTTGCCATATTTGTGGTTTCCTCCTCTTCATCTTCTGGCTCTTCTTCTTCTTCTTCTTCTGATTCACTATTCTCCTCTGCTTCACAAGTATATAATTTCTTTGAGTTGTCCTCGGGGCGACACCTATGTTTAGGGTTCCATTTGTCTCCACATCGTCGACATTTTCCTTCCCTCATACGTTGATTCTCGAGGCTCTTCCTATCGTCCCTTCTAGGCGGAGGGATGTATTTGTTTGTATCATCCTCTGGAGTCGACTGGATGTTTCTTTGTGAGTATGACTTCCCTTTATTTGATTGAAAACTATCAAATTTGGCCTCGGCTGGTTTTGCTTTTCGTCTTGCTGCCTCGACATTTGTTATGTCATGCATTTTTAACTCTTTTTGTAAGTATGGTTTTAGTCCTCCTAAGTAGGTTTCCAACCGTTGTTTGTCGGATAGCCCTAGCGAGGGATTCCCATTGATGCATGAATTCTTCGACGCTTCCCTTTTGTTGTAATCTGGTAAGTTTTGAGAAGAATTCATCTTCTGTGATTCCTTGAAACCTTTTTAAGAAATCATTCTTGAATAAGTTCCAAGTGTATGCGAAGTTGTCTCCCTTCCACCACATATACTAGTTGTAGGCATATCCTTCAAGGTGCATTGAAGCATACTTGACCTTTTCTTCGTCCATTGTAATGTTATATATGTCAAAATACTCTTCTGCTTTATTCAACCAAGCGATGCATTGGTCTTCTCCTCCATTATATTTCGTCATCTCTATTTTTGCTCTTGGCGGGTACATTACGAATGGTTGGTATTGAGTACCTTTCATCCTGTTGTGTTCTGGTGACTCAGAATTGGAAGATGGGTAACCGACATATCCGAGCCATGTTGTTTATGATTTTTTTCCTCATCATTCATTTTTTGTAATATCTCCTCGATACCTTTCTGGCTCTCAGTCACTTTTTGATCTAACTTTTTTTGTTCCTTGCTTATAATGTCGAACTTGTCGTCTATTTTCTGCTCCATTACCTGAATGACTTCATCCTTAATTTCTTTCTTAAGTGCTTCCTGGCTCTTGGTGATCATTTCCTTGAAGGTTCGAAAATCCTTCTCTATTTTCTCCATTTGGGCTTTTAACTCTGTCGTCATGCTTCTTAGGTGTGGTGGTGAATAATTGGACGCAATTTTGGCTTAGGAGGGGTGGAAAATGAAAATGACTTGGAAAAGTGGAATTACTATAATTTTTGGTGTGGTTAAAAATATATATATATATATAATAAATATTATATTATATATATATATATATATATATATTTTTTTTTTTTTATTTAAGGATTTTTTTTTAATAAAAATCAATATTAATTATATAATATTAATTTTAAAAAAAATTAGGGTTTGATGGAACTTGATGGTTACGTGGACTTTGTGGAGATGGGATGCGGTGTGGAGTGGTGATGTGGTGGAGGTGGCGGAGAACAGAGGTAGGCGTGAGAGAGTGGTGTGCGTAAGGTTGGGGGAGAGTGTGGAGAGAGAGGAGGCGAATGGCGTGGGGGAGGACTATGTGTGGGTGGTGCAGTGAGTAAGGTTGGACGATGGTAGAAACAAAGGCGTAGTGCTGTCGAGAGAGAAGCAGGTGTGTGGAGTTGAACGACGGTGTTGGGAGGAGGGATCGACGGGTATATGGAGTGAGGCTGGTCCGGGGAGGAACGCGCAGAGATAGAGAGATCCGAATGGAGGAAGGAAGGAAGGGAGGTGGACGCATGGAGGTGGAAGGGTGTGGCGCAGTGGTGGAAGAGAGGTAGCGTAGGGATGCAAGTGTGGTGAAGTGAAGGGCGCGGGAGAAGCAGGTGGGTCGGAATGCAGAGGTGTTGAGAGGGTAAGCAGAAGGTGGGGTCGAAATGAATGAGTTAGGCCATACACAGGAGCAGCGCGAGGACGAAGGGAAGGGTTGGCGGAAGAGGGAGACTGACTGGAAGAGGAGGACGCGAAGTGAGTTGTGGTAGTAGCTGGGGAGGAGGGCGGCTGGATGGATTGCAGCGGATGGCGGGGAATAGGAGCAGCGAGATGAGAATGGATGATGATCCCACCCAGAGCGTAGAGTGCACAAGATGATGCCAAACGTGGCTCTGATACCAAATGCCACAGAAAAATTAGGACGCGAGATCCATATTGAATAAGATATATATTATTGAATTGATAAGATGCTTAACGCTTTACAAGAGCTCGCCTTTTATAAGGTTGGAGCATTTCTTAAGAAGGGTTACGTCCCTTCAATTAAACCAATTAATAATTTAATGATTAATTTGATACAATATTTAATATTCATAGCATTGTGTGATTAGAATTTCATATCTAAGGTTTATAACAATTGGTATCAGAGCCAGTGTCTTGGGAAACAACATTGGAAGAATATTTTTAAGAGAGAAAAAGAAGGCCACGAAACTATGATGCATTTTTTAGTCTTTTGCAACAGAATATCCAAAAATTAATTGCATATCTAAATTACTCTTGGAAAAATAGGAAATTTTGAAAAAACAATCACTCAAATCTAGGTACGAGAGAGGGA
Organism: Larix kaempferi; assembly: GCA_027924585.1. Taxonomy (NCBI): domain Eukaryota; kingdom Viridiplantae; phylum Streptophyta; class Pinopsida; order Pinales; family Pinaceae; genus Larix; species Larix kaempferi. The sequence continues at coordinate 3,584,532 of BSBM01001754.1, forward strand.
GATATCACAATTTGAAATTTGCACTTTTGTTAGGGTTTCGAGAGATGGTTGTGGACCTTGCAAAGTCCATATATTTTGACACAGTGATCATATTGTAGCAAAACGAAAGCCATTGAAAATTTAATTTTTAGGGCTTTCATATGATATATTATATGCCCCAATCTCAACTACACTCCCCTCTTCTACGCCCTTGAAACAATTCTCCCCTCCATTAAAGCATGGCAAGGTGGGGGTCAATAGCACAGGAGAAACAAATAATGGTAGCCAAACATTTTTAGGATGGGAAGGCCAATCTAGAATGTATGAAGTAGGATTGTGTTGAATTGAAGAGTTTTTTTTACATGTATTCTTGCTATCTTGGAGAAGATGTTTGTCAACAACACCATATCTTCTTTCATCATGGAAGAAAATATACTAGACATAGATTCAATGGTGTGACTTAGTGGATGATTGTGAGAATTTGTATATGGATAGTTGTAATCTTTGGGATGAAAATTATTTCCATATTATTTTTAAGGAATCTTCTCTTTTATGTGAAGAACAACAACAATATACTTCTTCTATAGAAGGATTCATCATAGCTCCATCATTTTCCTACTCCTTAGAGGACTCACTTTCTTTGGCAGGTCATTTGGATCCATATGAAACTCTTGTGTACATATGAGGCACAACAAAACAATATGTCAATCTTTAGTGTCAGATATGGGGTTCTAGTTGTAGCACATGGGCATTAGCCCTAGGTTTTTGGATGTGTCCCTTCTACTACTTTAGTGTAGTCATTAGCACTTGTACACGGGACCCAGGATTAAGCGAGAGTTTGTTGAATGCCATCGACATGGTGGCTCACTATGGTCCACGGGACCTTGGTTCCTACTGTAGCATAGCAATCAACATTCGTCCATGGGACCCTGTATTATGGTTGTACAACTTCAGACAAAGCATTGAGGACAATTCTTACCGAAGGGGGGTGGAGTGTTATGACCCTCCCTAGGGGTGTAATGGGGGGCCTAGAGGGCCACTAGAGTACTAGTGGAGGCCATTCAATGTAAAGTGGACTAGGTCCACTATATTGTTATTATGAAATAAGATCCATTAAATGTTAGTAATTAAATATAATGGGACCTCATTAAAGAAGACCTCCATTAGGTCGTTAAGAGGTTAAGAAGTTAGTACTGTATGGTGTATAAATACGGATGGATTCTTCCTTTTGTGATGTGGAGAAGAATATTGTATGTTCAACTTAGCTCATTAGGAGGTAGCCCCCTCAAAGAGGCAAGTAAACAAGGTTGATTCACCCCATCAAAATAATCATTTTATCTTAATAAAAGAGTTGATTATTTATGGTATCAAAGAGGCAAGTGAACAAGGTTGATTCACCCCATCAAAATAATCATTTTATCTTAATAAAAGAGTTGATTATTTATGGTATCAAAGAGGCAAGTGAACAAGGTTGATTCACCCCATCAAAATAATCATTTTATCTTAATAAAAGAGTTGATTATTTATGGCATCTCTTGTGTTATTCTTTGTATGATCTTATTTTCATATTGGGTTTATAAAATGGCTTGGAGTGGAGTATTAGAGGAGAAGAAAAACGCTCCATTGGGTTGGTTGTGGAGTCCCTATCTTCATCGATCAATACCAAGGTGTTTGTACTTTTATCCTTTTCTTTTTATTATTAGTACAAACTGGGCCATTCTTTATTTTATGTTTTGTATGTAATGTTTTAACCCACATTTGGTCATTCATGCATAACAATAATATAGAATGTTTTTATTTCCTTTTTCTTTTACTTCTATTGAGTAAGTGGCTTTTGGCATGAGTGGGTGAAAAACACCAACACCACCAATACACAATTTCAACCTTTTCTTTGTTTGTCAATATTCTTGATAGCCCCTTTTGTGTTGTGGTAGTGATCCCTTGCAATAATTTTCAAGGAATATTGTATGGAATGCCCCATCTCATACCAGTTGTGTGATGAAATAAGAATTTTCCCGAATGTCCTTAAGCGCACCATCCATGTCTTGCGACAACTCAGCTTTGACCTGACCGGACCGGACTATTAATTTTGAAAGCTTCCACCCGACTATTTGTAGGTAAGCCAGCGACGTCTCTTATTCCTTATTCCATGACTATTGGTGAACGATACTCTTTTCTCATTTCCCATGACACAATGTACAAGGACGGCTTGGTACGACACCTGTTTCTATTTCTTATTCCCCATGATTGAGACGGGGTACAAAGAGACGAGGTGAGAACTATTACGGGTGCCCTATTTCTGTTAAGACATATCTTCTCAATCGCTCAACATCACCACCACTTGTTACATCCACACCATTTTTAATATTCTATTGTGACATTTCTTATTTCTTAGAGGCAATTCAGTTGACACATACCTACATCCTCTGAATTGTTTGATTTCCTTTATAATTTATAATTATGACAAAGGGTGCAATGGAGTGTATTGAATTTTCAAATCAATTTGACAAACGCAATAGAAAAAATAGAAAAATGTACTTACAATGACAAAAAATGTACTTACAATGACAAGATGAACGTAAAAGACTCACAGCACGGCAACACTCTATAGGAGAATCTTGAGCACAAATAGAGACGCTCTTTGTTAAACAAATGCTACTAATTGAATAAAATCTTCATTATATAGACATAAATTCAAAATTCAATTGAAATTTGTTTGGTCCATGGAATTTTTCATGATTTGTTGATAATAGCTGGTGTGGACTTAGCCTTTTTGTAAACATAAAACATGTCTCATGTCTCAGGGTTGAATGTGATCTATGAGTTGCTCCTAATTTGTTCATAGCTGTTGGAGGAAATTGATGTCTTAACATTGAACATGATCTTTCTTTTTCATTTTTTTAATAAAGAAATCAAATTGTGACATGAACATGCTTTGCTTTGCTTAATAAACTTTGAGTGGGAGCCTTACGCAATATTTGGACCTTGCATGCATGTATTCTGGACACCAAGAAAAGCTAACATTATTATTATTATAATATGTATTCTCATAGATTTACAGCCTTATCATTGTTTTATTGTAATATTGGGTAGCTATGATACTAAACCATGCAGGGCAGGAGTGTCGATAATATTCACTCAAACGCCCTATTCCACCACTTGGCGGAGAAGAGAGGTCATGTCGTATCGTTGTTCTTGGTGACGTGGAGGCAGAATGAGGGTGTCGTCTTCTCTGTTCCTCATCACCTCACGGACTTCATTTATGTCCATCCTGAAAGCGGCACTCACCACTTCTTCCGGCATTGCCTTCAATACTGATCCCCTTCCCGCCAGCGACGACCGCAAAGAACTGCATTCATATAATTGCATTTCAATTAGCAGTTACGCAATTTCGAATGCTACACTATCAAAATGGCTACATTCATTATTTGGTATACTATTACTCACACGTCTGATGTTGTGAACGTTATCCACTCCAACCCCTCGTCTCCTGCTTGCTTCATCACTGCGTGGAATTGGGGAATGACGAGGAACTGACCTTCTCTCACACGCCCATCAAACAGCCTCCTCCCTTGGTCTCCCACCACCTCAATTCTCCCCTCCCCTCTCGTCACGTACATTATGCCATGCGCGTTCATCCTCCACGAAGGAACACACGATGCTCTCTGCAATTAATCACTCCTTACATATTTCAATACCGCAATCACGTTATATATATAAAACTGAATCGGAATAAAAAGCGGTTATTACTTACCGGGCGGAGAATAACCCTCTCGGCTCCTAATCCCAAATACCTGAGTAGAGGAAGTTTGAAGCGGTTCACTATATTCATTCGTCCCCCATCTCTTACGTAGATATCAGCATCCTCGGGATTGTCGGCATTGTGCTTTACACGCAGCGCGCACACACCCTCTTCAACACCGTTCTCATTCTCATTCCCATTTGCAGATGAATTATTATATTCATGCACTCCATGATCCCTCTCTCTCTCGTAAGGAGAGGGATATCGAGATTGGGATCGAGATCGAGGGCCGGGTATGGTGAGTCGTCGGCCACGTTCAACCCTCGCAAAGAGTCGTGATTGTTGATTCTGTTGAAGCTTCCTTGCTGTTTCTAGTTCCACGCCCAACGCTTCAGCCAAAGTGCGCGTGTTAAACCCTGCAAAAAGGTTGGCCCCAATTCCTCTTCCTTCTCCCTCTCCTTCCTCACGAGGACTACGAAAAGACGACCCTGGCCCAGCCAGAGAGAAGGGCTGTACAATAGGTATACATCTCTACACCGTTAGTCACCTCTTATAAAACAAACGAAAGCATTTAAAGATTATTATTTTTTATATGGTCGGGATGCTTACGCGGTAACGCCTGCGGCCGAGCTGATTATGAGGGCTGGCTGTGTCGGCAATGGCTACGAGTTGGAGAGGCTCGTTGCCGTCATTATACCACCAGTGGGCTGCTCCTGCAAACAATGCGATTACGTCACCTCTCCTCACTCGCCTCACCTTCTGACTCGAGTCCTCTTCTTCCTCTTCCTCCCGTTGTCTCTCTGATGATCTGCGGCCTGAGCGCCCTCGAAAGGAAGATTGCTCCCGGAAAGTCTCCGGACACCCCGGGAAAACAATACCCAGTCTGCCCTCACCTGCACAGATCTATCGATGTTATATAGAAGCAATTATAATAATATTTTTGTATGTAATCGTGTGAAATACATGACAAAAATGCATTAGCGTACCTCGGGCAACATAAACCAGCTCAGGGGCGCCGGAATATTGGGGAATCGAGATGGCGTTGCTTTCGATAGTCTTTCTGAAGAACGCAACGCCTGCGCAGTCTAATTCCTCGTTGTCTTCTCCGGTGGACAACTCAAAGGTGCCACCTTCCGATCGTATCGATTCCGATTCAGACGGTTCGTGGGCTCTTAGCCTTCGCAGATTACGACACGATGATGATGGCTCATCATAACGACGGCCTCTTCCTCTTCTTGGCTGGGAAGTTGGAGATACAGGTAATGCGGCTGACAGTGAAAGAAGAAGCAAACAGGCGAAGGCAATTAACCGAATTTGCATGAGTTTCTCCATAATGTTTCTCTAGGAAGGCAATATGTCCATGTTCTCGTTGAATATTAGTTTTATAGCAAGCCCAGGGCGATATGATTAAGGCTATAGCTGCACCAGAGAGCCACATGGGCCGAAGGCCGAAGGGAATCTTGATCACGTGTGATGCGGCTAATCTCCGGCGTGTCATGTCATGGCAAGTCGTACAGTCGTACGTGTAAAAAATTGCATGTTTGTGAATGCAGGTGTTCACAGCCAACCAGGTGTTCATTTTTTTTTTATTGTTGAAAAATAGAAATTACCGAAACCAACGTTAAGAATTCATTATGCTTTACACAATATCTTGATTCCAAATGATAACAGCTTATTGTCTGAATAAATTAATTATTCGAGAACAATATTCCAGTTGCAGTTTGAAGCAATTTTTTGTTGGGGCGGTTTTCATAGAACAATATTCCCGTTCTGGTTTGATGTAATTTATGTAAGATACCTGAGTACTACTTTATCCTAACTTAATGGGGAAAGCTATTATAAAGGCAACGTTGCATTCCTAACTAAATTGTTTGAGCTCTTGCACTATTAACTTTTATGCATTTGAGCATATGATTGTAAACCATACATGCGTACTCATTGATGGAATGTTTTGTATGGCACCTTAGTGATTTATGATAAGGTGAAATGTTTTTTTTTATGGCATTTTAGTGATTATGATGAGTTAAGTTGTAAAGACAAAGATGATAAGTATCTTATAAATAAACATGGGATAATTAGGTATATTCTTATTTTAATTATTAGATCAATAACATATTTTTGTTTTCTATTTTATAAAGGATACATTTGTAAGGGTTGAAGTTTTATAGCGACAGTAGAAGAATATGAGAACATAAGGAAAATATCAAATTGTGTCCTATTTTGTAAAGGCCCTTCCATTCATTTTGTATAATTGGCATCAAAGATAGTTCAAGTGTTTTATCTCATTGTATAGTTTGGTTGCAATCTTTATGAAATATATTGAATGAATATAATGTAAGCACTATTTGGATCTATGTTGTCATTTTTGACTATTTGTTTTTCCATACAGGCATGTCTATCAAACGAAGGGATATCATAGCATGCCAATATTTAATTCTTAGGAATAAACATTTGAAAGTTGAGATTAAATGAACTATAGATCTAGCTATTTACTAGCTTACCTATCTTAGCAATCAATAACATATCAACATAAATAAGAACAGAAAGAGAACAAAGAAAATAATACACCAGATATACGTGGTTCACCCAATTGGGCTACGTCCACTGGAAAGTTGTCTTCTATTATCTCTAGAAATCTCCTACCAAGAGATGTGGAGGAATTACTCTCACATATTGGATGTGGGATAATATAATTCTCCATAATAACATCTCTTTATATAATAATGGATAATAAGAGAATACTTTGCCATAATGAATATGGGATATAATGTATTACTCTTTTACATAATATTGTGGATAAATTCCGACATAATATAAAGACATTAATATCTTCCAAGGAATATAATTAATATATTCCAACACCCCCCCTTAATAATGGGTGGGAGAAAAGCCCTCACTAACACTAAGAAAGGAAGGAGTCATTATTGCTCCCCCTTGATGACAACTTCCAGAATATCCATAAGCTGCAAATAAGAAGAACACTTTGGCTAATGGAATTTGATGAAGAACAACCGCTTCTCACAGATTCATGAAATTGCACATGAACCAACTTGTACGATGAAATACCAACAACAAGATGCCCAGATCTAAAGAGAAGCCTTTATGGCTACTAGATCCAATAGTAAAATGCCAAGAACATGTGACGCAATCCAACAAGAAGGTGCCCAGATCTAAGGAGAAGCCGTCATGGCTACTAGATCCGCAAGATGCCCAGATCACCACAAGAATCATCACAACCATAACTGATAGCTGAAGAACTCTGATATAACATCCACACCAGTGTACAGAAACCTTCTAACGACTGATACAACAAAACATGTGGCTAAGAACACCACAACAATGTACAAAATACCTAGATGGCTGATACACCTGCGGATAGCAGACATTCTTCCTATCAAGGTGCAATATAAATATCTTTAGAATACCTCAAACATTGAAGAAATAAGATTCCAATGGTCTATACATCGAAAATGATATCATATAGATGAACATCATGACTTTAACAATAGAAGATGGTGCTTCATTATTTATGGAATAAGTTGATAATAAAGATCAAAGATTAATATGCTCAGGAAGGAAGTACAGAAACTAGCTTCTCACAAATTTTCACATAAACAAAGAACTTATCTGCACACAAGACCTTCCAAGATTAAAGCATACAAAGATCATAAACCAAAATTGCTCATACATAAATGAAAATGCTTATACACCAAAGGTTAGCAAACATCATATAAAAAAATGGCAACATAATATGATCAAATAAAAGATTAACTTGCTCATTAAAGAAAATGAAGTTACTTTGACACAATAAGGGTTAGCCACAAGATATAAATAGTGAGCAATAACTCACACAAGATTTACAAATATGAGATTTCTCTTATAAAATTGTTCAAAAATAAACATGACATGATTAGAAATCAACATGATTAAACATGATCAACAAAGAAAAGAACAATTTAGTCATTAAACATCTTTCAAATATTAAGCATTAGATGGTTTATAGCTATCATCATGACAAAATACTAGAGATATATGCCCTTAAAAAAATGCCAATACTTCCATATAGGAATGTGAGACAAATATATACCAAGAACAAGAAATAATATCTTAAAAAACATGATTAGAAGCAAAACCCAAATGCAAGAAAAAAAGGTGAGTAACAGAAAACTGAAACACTTTTACCATTCAGATATGAATAAACACAGTAAGAACAAAAAATTTACTTACATCCCTTTAAAAAAGTGCCAAGAAAAGTCACTAGCGGGTCTCCCACAGTAAACTCACGGGTCTCTGTACGGCAAGGTCGTGGTTAAATATGAAACTCGTGGGTCTCTGTACAGTGAAGTCGTGGTTGTGGCGAAGCACTCACGGGTTTATGCATAGTAGGGCTGTAGGTATACTGAAGTAAGTGCGAGTTTACAGTAGAGCAAGTGCGAGTATGCTGTAGCACACACGGGTATGAACACTGAAATTTGTGGGTTTGTAGCATACTCGCGGGTTCGCAGTAAGGCAACTCGCGGTTACACGCGTTGTCTGTGAAGGAAAAGTCGTGAATGTCCATTTTAAGGTCGAAAACAATGCCGATTAAGTCGCTGACAGAAACCTACACAAAGTCTACCAAACTTGGACAAAAACAATAGATCTGACAACTGGGAGATAGATATCCTAGAGGAAAATCCAAAAATCATATAGATCTACAGAAAAAACATCAAGAAACCCTTGAAAAATTTATGCAAAAAACTACACAACAAAGTTAGGGTTATATAAAAATTTTTAGAATCATGCCCAAATCTGAAGAGAAGCCTAATGGCTATTAGATAGAAATCAAATCTACAAGAATAAACAATGCCCAGATGATAATAGTTATTGATTGAAAGCTATAGAAGGTGCTAGATCATAGCAACCAGCTCTGATACCATGTCTGAGATATGGATCTAGCTAAACTAGGTTACCTATCTTAGCAATCAATAACATATCAACATAAATAAGAACAGAAAGAGAACAAGGAAAAAAATACACCAAATAGATGCGGTTCACCCAATTGGGATACGTCCACGGGAAGGTTGTCTTCTATTATATCCATAAATCTCCTTCAATCTTACAAGAGAGCAACTACAAATAACCCCAATACAATATAGTAGAGAGCTTGTGAGCACAATACAATGTGTTGTAATAGTATCACGTGTTATTCACTATATCACTGTAATTGTTGTGACGTGACTCCCTTAACCCTATTATATACAAAGAGATGTGGAGGAATTACTCTCACATATTGCACGTGGGATAATATAATTATCCATAATAACATCTCTTTATATAATAATGGATAATAAGAGAATACTTTACCATAATGAATATGAGATATAATGTATTACTCTTTTACATAAGATTGTGGATAAATTCTGACATACTAGAAAGACATTATTACCTTCCAAGGAATATAATTAATATATACTCAAACAATTAGTTGGTGTTATCCCCTGAGATGTTTCAAGGTTGAATAGAACTATGCCAAGGAATGATTGGCTCAATTTTTAGAGATTTATAGCTTAATATTTTAACAAAATGTAGAAACATAAATATCTACAATAACTTTCTTTTGCATCCTTTTCAACTTTCTTTTAAAGTTATTCTAGAGTTATTCATAACATGAAATCTCTGTACCAAGCATACTACTACTAAGCATGAATTCATATCAATTCTATAAACATGGTTCAAAGCTTGCTGCCTAGAGATTTTATTATCTCATGAATAGAGGATAGATATGGATTTCACAACATAAAGACAAAATTAAAAGGAGAATACAATGTTGGTATACATCAAGATCTTATTCTCAAAAGCTCATTCTCTGTTCTGGTGGAGCATATTCCTCCATATTTTCAGCTTATTGGTCTATAGGAGCCTCCTTTGCGTGCTCTGTCAACTAAGGGATTTCTTGAGTTGATGTCAATGTTGGTTGAGAATTGTTTGAGTGAATAGGGATGTATTTTGTAATTTCACTGTTGAGATTTTTAACTCTAGATCATCCACCATTTTCATGTACTTTTTCCAATAGCCAATTTTCCATTTTCTGTAATCACAGGCGTATTTCTTCCTCTTTCCACTAGATAACTCTTCATCATGTTTATGCTCCACAATGGCTTGCTCGACCTCTACTTCTTCCTTTGTTCTAGCCTTTGTGCTCAAATTCTGGATTTGTCTCTAGCTCATTAATATCCATATATGCAGGGGATTCTTCAGTTGATCTCTTAAATCCTCCTTGTGACTCTTTAGTGTTCTATTTTAGGTCACTACTCATAACTGCTTGGACTTGTGCTCAAGGCATCAAGTTAGCCACCTTTTCACAATCAGGACAAGGCATGTAACTATAAAAATTATTGTCTATGGTAAAAATGTAAATACATGGGTAAAATTCAAAATTACCTAGTGGGTTCAAGCAGTATCCAGTGGGTGGTCCTCCGTACTTGGTTGTTTGTGCTTTGGTTGCATAGCTTTAGGTAGGATATTTTAGCATACGTTAGTTGTAGAGAAAAATGGTGCTTTGATTGCATAGAAAACGGGGCATTTTTTGAATATTTGTCACTTCAATAGCTTCAAAATTTGAAATTTTCCATGTGGTGCAAATTCACATTCAGACCCACATGACAGGTGTTAGTGTCCACTGGTTCTTTTCTTCCTTAGCACCCATACACTATTTATTAGTACATTGTCTATGACTTGTTGTCCCTCGGGTTGTACCTACACTAGATTTAACAACTTCTTACTCTTTTAGATCATCCATAGATTTGGACAATATATAACAAGGATTTTAAAGAAGGTACAATACCAAGGATGGCTTTGCAGGTAGCACCATTGCTGCGCCACTGTAGGTCATTGATCCTGTTAGCACTCCAGATGTAATAGGCTCGAAAGCTTCTTAGAGTTTAAAAACATGGAACAAAGGACATAAGAGAAATTTATAAAGGACCAATATTTATATGATACAAACCCCTAAGAGATCAAGCGTAGGGTAAAAGAGCTAAAAGTGGGGGCCTAGAAAGAAAAGGAGTGGAGTTTGGGGACCATAGGTCAAGGATCGAGTGCTAATAAATAATCAATTGGGAGCTATGGAAAAAGATAACAAGGCATCAAGAGCAGATATTTTATGGTAAAAAATAGAACACACTTGATAAAGTTATCCAACCAAGTGATAAGTAAGCAAATTCTAAAGAAAAAGGCTGAAATTAGGGTAAAGGCCTTGCTATCATAAATTGCATTTTTTAAGGGCTTATTTTAAGAATGCAATTGCAAAATGATTGCCTCACATATGGGATGGTAATAATAACTTATACAAGAAAGAAGATTACCAGGAAAGGAAGTTTGATTATTTATATGCTCATCTAAAAGGGAATGTTGTGGTTGCGAAATTGACTAAGGAATTCGAGCTATGGATTAACCTAAGAGATATCTTGATAATATTTCCACATATCTCATATGAAAATCTTACAAATTCTATGTTGTATTTGGAATCCATGAGGATCCATAAATATCCCATGGGTAATGAATGGTGTTGTCCCTCAGGTTGTACCTTAACTAGATTTAATATATCATTTCTCTTTCATCACACCATATATAGATTCTAATGAAGATACAATGCCAAGAAAGGCTCTGCAGGTAGCACCATTCCTGTGCATCTTTAGGTCATTGAGCCATACCTCAAACCAACAGAGGGAACCCTAAAAATGAAAGGAAATGAATCCTAGTATGTCACCCTAGGTACCTGGAAATATGCTTTGAAAAATTTGACTGGATTTATAAATAATACTTGAGGTGCATAGGACAAATCTTAGCTATGAAGATGATTTTGAGTGTTGATTTTAGAGGGAGGCACAAGTATCCCACAAGGTAGAAAAAGTCAAGCAAAGAAAAACAAGGGTGCCTTAATCATAATCCATTTCCTTGAAAGAAGATATAACATCATTAAACACATTCGATAGTAAAGCATTGAAATCCCTCCATTAGAATGCATTCAATAAAATACATAAAATCATATGGACATAAGAAAAGTTCACACCCATAGATTCATGCAATAAGATAAATACATTCTTGTTATAAAAAAGAGCATTCAAAACAAAATATAAGACACATTTTTCCTCAAATACCAGTGGTAAATAGCCTCAGTCCTAGTTTCAAATCCAAAGAATATTTATTTCTTCAATACAATAGTACATACGTCAAGAGATGTCGATTCTTCTCTTCCCTAGTTCTACTGTATTTTTCTATACAACAAGATTTCTCTGATCCATTACAAAGAATAAAGAGAAAATGAGAAGGAAAGGGCTCATGTTGCAAATCCTAACAGTTGTTTTTGGCTTCCTGGCTCATGACAAAATGAGTGAACCTCCTGTATCTTCTTTTTTTTTTATTTTTTTAATTTTTATTTTTTATTTTTTCTGTGCTTAAATACCTTTTCATACTCATATGTTGATTGTTCCCTTTGAGACATGCTATGATGTGCTATCCAATTTTCAATTTAGCTTCCGTTGAGGTCGCATTGTTGATTCTTTAGATTATAAACATAATATTTGTAATAAGTCGGGGTTCGACATGAACTTTTCTTATTTATTCATTTCTTGAATTTACCCCACATATTTTTCTTAGGGGTTTGAGAGGGTTCTCCTAATCCCTGTGTCACTCGCTACTACTGCTGTCTTTCTGGCACATAGTCTCTCAAAACCTGCATATTGTGCCAATCTCACATAGTCAAGCTTTGTCCACCTTTCCAAATTTTGAAAGATTTGTCTAGTTTAGATTTAGGTGTATAGTTTACTTCTCCCATATTTTCAATCAAGTTATTTAATAGGGAAGTAGTTGCAATTGCTAGTCGCAACGCATTCAACAACTCATCTGTTTTTGGTGGATTTTCCATATTGGTAACATACGTGTCACGTTCCCACCCATCAATCTGACCAACGATGGGTACATGAATGAATTACAAGGGTGCTAAATTTCGCCCCACCCATGGCCATATTACGAAATTCATGAGCATTTTAATTGCATGTGTAGATGCATAAAAAAAAAACAACGGAAATAAATCATCTCACACCCACACACACACAACATGCATATACCAACATATTTATCACAGACATCATAATATCAATAATTCATGCATATCCAAAAAAACAATAAATTAACAATTATAGACTTATCTTTTAATTGAAGTCATCTAAGAAACTGGCTATGGAAGAGCAATTTTCCACCCAACCATAGGAACTCTTTCCAACGCTTTATCTCTCTATTGTGAGGCCACTCCCAAGATGAGCTATGTATCCACTAGGGAGGAACTATACAGGCTCACTCACAACCATAGAGACATACACTCATGCTAAGCCATCACACAGCTGATTTTATCAAGCATGTAGGGAGACGATGGAGGTGAATGCTAAGCTAGTGAGCTCAACCAAAGAACTACAAGAATCTCAATTGGTCTCAACCAACCTTGGCAACCATAATACCTACCACACCCAACACAAGGAAGGTCCCCTTCTCTGCTACACAGTCCTTCTGGCACCCCTTCCCTCTAGTGTTATTCAGGGTGGGAATAAAAAGGTCCAAGCTTCTAAACCTTTAGAGATATTTTCCTACACTAGGTTTTTCAAGCCATTCCAACCTTTGATCCCTCTCAGGACTCAATTCTCTTTTGGATTATCTTCTTTTTGGCCACAATAATTTACAGCCCCGAAATTCAACTTACACGCTTCCAAATCTAGGTTCTCCCATGGATTTTTGGGCTTCTGACACTCTCAAATTCTCCCTAGGGGTCGTGTCTATGGATCCCCCACTTGATTTCACGATCCACACGAGTTTCTGGGTGATTTTAATAGTTTAAACTAGGACATTTTCTCAAGTTGCGATCTCTGCAATTTCTCTTGCTGGGAATGCATAGCTTGCTCAAAATTGCTCTCTGGTTGTCCAACAATGGAATGGGAATGATAGGAAATGAATTCCCATGAGGAATATTGAATTCTGGGTACCAAAGCTAAGCCCATACTTAGGCATACGAATTTCTGGGTTGTGCCCATGCTCCATTAAATTTATGAGCTGGTTTCTTAGCTACCTTCTTACAATAGAAATAAATAACAACATGGAATTTCACTTAGGTATTTTCTTACCATTTATGGAACAATGGGTTCTCATGATGACACTTGGAAACAAAGGATTGGATCTGAATCCTGAAACTCAGAAAACAAATTTGACAAATTTAGGAAAAATAGAAAAAAATATAAGTTGCGGATCCATGATAAAGAAACGTCGAGATCTCCTATACCATTATGAATTTTGAAAAAATGCTGGGTAAATTCTCAATTTGTTATGTGATGGAAAAACCAGGGTTTGGATTTTTGAGATTCACCTTCATCTACTCAAAAATCAAGGTAGAAGTTGGCTATTTAAAAAATGCATGCTAGAATTTAGGAATCCTTAGACCAAGTGCTAGAGGCCACATGTGTTAGATGGGTGAGGTCTTAGTGACCTAGATCCATGTTGGGAGGTCTAGCAACAAAATCCAAGTGGCAAAATTCGAGTTGGAGGTGTGCAAGTATTCCAACCATGAATTGGTGCCAAAATTTGTACAAGAACTAGTACTGGAAGTGATACAAAATTGCAGAAATAGAACTCATACAACCGACATAAGTAAAACTTTAATACAAACTACTTTAATTACCAAAAATGTTGGAAAAATAGATGTATTAACCACATGGGTATGTTTGGGATTAAATGAATGAGGTTAAATAATGAAAGGGTCAGATAATATGGATGAAGTGCAGGAAAATGACTTAGAATGTTAGATTTATTTTGTGGGAAGTATGGAAAAAAATGGATCCCAACACTCCCCCACACCTAAGTATTGGAATGTACTCATGCCAACTGAGTGAGAAATAAAGATTTTTTACTTGTGAAAATTAATGAAGCTTGGGAAATTTATACCTGATCATATTTTAACTTGGAAACAATCATTTACTTGTGGTAATTTGCTTGAATTGGAAGCCACGAGTTCATCCATTTTTTAAAGAACATCCAATTTGAATTATGAATGCTATAATGCATGATGGAAAGATAATGTATGGTGCTTTTCTTTTGTAGTTATATACCAAAATGATTTTACTTTTATTCTCATGTGCATGATCGTATGATCAAAGTTAATGAATGGTGATGATGTATGGAAGGTGAACTAAAAATGGAGGGTTAATGAATGAAGATGATGATGTTTTATGAACGATGAGTGTGGTTTCCCATCATATTTTCCAAATTCTTAGAAAATTAAAGAGTATTATACTAGTTTTACCTCAATTTACCTTTTACTTTGAACTTTGTTAAAGGCTGAAGTAGAACTGTATGTAACTGAAACATGCTGATTGAAGGATAATGAAAATAAAATTGATGTCACGAGAGATTTATAAATGATTTTTGAGCATGAATACTTGAAACTAAACCTGTCATTTGCTGGAAAAATAACAACTTTTGAAAAAATATGAAAACTAAGAATTCTGAAAATGCTAGAAAATGTTCGAAATTTGAAAAATTATTGGTGATGTTGCAAGTTACAAAATGTAGACTGATTTCATAAATAGATCAGGTGAAAACATATATCATATACTAAAAATAGAATGCGATTCCAAATTGAAAATGAAGGCTGCAAATTGTTGTTGATACCATTAGACCATATAGTCTTCAACTGCTACCTAAATGTTAGTACAATTCTTATCATGCGAATGAATTTGCTGAAGTCGAGCACGAAACAAAATCACTAGATTATCAACCATTAATGTATGTCATTAACTAGTGCGATATGACCCACCATTAATGTCAATGGTCATCAAGGCACAAAAGTACATTCTAGTCGATGTGAATGAACGTATTGAAGTGAAAAACCTATGTAATCCATCAGTCAAGAGACATTGATGCATTCCATTACTAGTAGCGAAAGAACCTTCCATTAAGGGATGCAGGCTCCAAGCGGTACTTACAAACATCTCTAATCTCAATCCTAGATGATGTGTTGAAGTCGATGGGATGAGATTCATTGGAAGGTGAGCCTTAAGGAATCTCACATCAGCCGACACAAGGATATAAAATAAATGATTTTGAAGAACCATAGTACAAGATGGAAGAAACATATAGACTTTAATGAGAAATTTTCCCACCATTTGTTTGGTTTTCAAGAAAAAATCCTGTCCATTTGTGCCAGTAAACTGGTTTTCACAACCGAACTTATTTTTATCTTTACTATTTTATTTATCTATTTATTTATTTACACTATCCTACTTTATTTGAAAAAGAAAATTTCTTTCAAGTGTAGAAATACTTCGAGTGAAGCCATGTGCGTAGTAGGATTACAAATGTGTTCATATTCAAGTTGAAAAATATGTCTTAATATATACCATAATATAAGAGACCAACTGCTCTAATGGAGTTGGTATCAATAATTGTTGAAGAATGGAGTGGCAAGGCCTGAGGACTGCTTGGAACCATGTATCTATGTAATTTTTGTCTTCATGGTTCTCTTCTTTGGTTGTTATGCCATGAATTTAGTTAGAAGGAAAGCAAAAGGGATTTGGATATATGGTGACAAAGATGATAGGAACTCTTCAATTTCTAGTTCCAATAGTTGCTCTTCGGTAGTTGATGTGCATGATTCTTGGGTTTCTTCTACAGATTTGCAAGGATAACTTGGAATTATTTTTAGATTGTCTTTCTGTATTTGCTCATGGATTTCCTACTCTTCTTGTAAAGTAGATCTATCTCTAGTTATAGATCTGACATTAGAACAACGATTTAAGAAATTCCTCGTAGTGATGAGCCCTTCTTTTCTCAACAAATTATTTAACATCTTCTTTTTGTTGGTTAAGATTTCATGTCTCTCACATGGATTACTACCTGGAGGTTCTTACAACACCTAAACCTAATTAAATTCTTAACTTTAAAAATATTACTGAAATAAAACTAAAAAGAAATGAAAACAACCACACTTGCATGAAAAGAAACACACTTACGTGAAAGGAAAAATCAAGGATTTGGAGAAAACTCACAATAGTGCTTGCACAGGTTCTTACCTCTTGTCTTACAACTTATCCTCCTCTTTGTTGTGTAATTTAAAGGAAACCTACCTACCTAAGCTCTAATCCTTTAGCACCTCCCTGAAAAGGTGCCAAAAATGTCAAGTTAAAATTATGTGCTATGTAATCGACATTAAATTATCGATGAAGAATTGTAAGCTTCAATATGAAAGCACAGGAAATGCAGGAGTAAAACCTACTCTAATAACCAATTCCTAATGCTGGAAAAACAATCTCAAACTCACACTTCAATGCAAAAAAAGAAAGCAAAAAGGAATTTAAATGAAATCAAATCTAAAATAACACCACCAGGTGTAGCTTAACATTGACCGCAATATCGCATCTCTCGAGTTAGATACCAATCTTCAATGGGCACTTATTCCTGTAGTGGTTGACTAAGATACGTGAAAACCAAATCAAAGAAAAATAATGCAAACTGCAGGAAATGAAAATAAACACTAAGGATTCATGCATTGAGACACAATAAGAACTAAGTGCTATAAAGGATCATATCACAGTAACTCATTTATGCATGGTTTTGTGATTAATCATGAGTAGCTACTTTTAGTTTCTTGTCCTTCAATGGATTCCAATAGTGTTATAAAACTGTGAGACAATAAATCCTATTCTATTTTATGCTACCAGCTACAAGCAAATCAAATAAACTTTACATAATAGTCCAAATCCAAATGTGGGAAATCAACACTAAGGAATTTATCACAAAGCTATGGGAGACTAAACCAAAGCAAAGTAATTAAAAAGATAAACTAAAGCAAAAGTTAATCAAAGCAATCTGAAAATACAATTACATTTGGAAATAAAACACAATCAAACTTTCTACTCATAAATCATTCTTCAAATGTGTACACCAGGCACAAGGAAAACAATGGAAACAAAAATGACTATGAGTAAACACAATAGAAGACAAGAAGATTATGAAATGAACTCTGCAATATAGGTTTAATAAATTTACAATAATAACCAATAAGAAATAAATGGAAGAAATGAATATTTCTGTTTTAAGGTAGACTACATAAGAGTTCTTTAAAGAACATCAATCCTGTAATTAGAAAACAAGGATAAAAGCAATGGGTTTATGGAATGAGGATGTCCAAATTCTCTATATAGTCCATATGTAAATGAGTGATCCGTGTTCAACAATCTATTGAGTAGAGAGTGGATGGAATTATTGGGGTTTAGATAATGGAAGAGTTTTGAAATTTTATTTATTCTATGATAACAATACAAATAGAAAATCAAGTGACTCTATTTTTTCTACCTTACCTATTGAGTTCCCTATGGAAAATTTTGAGTACATGATGAATTGGTTAAATTGGAAGCATGAATTTATGGGAGAAATGCATTGAAGGGTGAGCTATATTGAAATGGATTGGGATAGCAATGAAATGATTTTGCAGCATAATGGAGATGGGATACAAATGAACATAGAACAAAAGAGGATAGAACGCAGAGGTAAGAGGGAAGAGTATCTACTTAATTACATAGTGAATTAATAAAATATTGGTGCTTTCCAGTGATCAATATATAATGCAAAAACATAGTTATAAGTGGGATTAACAAAAATATTTAATCCCAGAATAGGAATATATGATATTAAAACATACAAAGTGAAATTGCAATGAAGTTGAACTAAAACATTAGTGTACCAATTTGTAGATGCAAAATTGAATTGATTGATTAAATGACAACAGTAAAACACAATAGAAAACAACACAAACATTTAGAAACTTGAAATGAAATACTAAAAGGGAAAACACACTACATTTTAATCTAATAAATCAAAGAAATGAAGCGGGAGGATGTTATTCAGGATGAGGGGCCCTTCTCACACTGGTTAACCCTACATAGAAACACTTAGATCAAGTTGAGAAGATGTATATCTCAATAACAATCAGCTCTTCCATTTCATCAGACTTGTCACGTCCCCTCCAGCGGAACCAATTCGAGGAATGGAACATGATATCAATCTGTGGGGCTTTTACATAAACTCATCCCGATTCATTAGTTTCATAGCAAAAAAAAAAACAGATGTGTGCAGATACAAATCAAGCAAATATGCCCATCGGAATTAAAACATTATCCACACACAATTCATGCTCATCCAACATATCAAAATAATCATCGAATTAATGCATTGCAGAAGTAAATACACATAGAGAATACTTATCTTCAATGTGCAATTGTCCCAAGCAACAAGCTATGTCGCTGCAATGTTCCACCCAACCATAGGTTTCTGCCCAACCTGTATTATTTCAACACTCAGAGATCACCCCCAAGCTGGGCATGATTTCTACAAGGAATAGGGGACATTCTAGCTCTTACATAGCCAAGTAATCAATGCATCTAATCCAAGCCAGTCCAAAACTGGGTTTATCAGGCTAAATCAGAACCCTAGATGCTTGCACTCAAGCTCAAGCCAAAACAATGGATTGGGAGAGGGAAATTCAACCACAGGGAGGAAAACGATTTTTCTCGTAGATATATAAGCATTCGGCAGTGAAAACAGTCTCAATGGAACTCCAATTCCATTCCCCTTCTTCTCCACTGGTATGTAACACAAAAACGCCCTTCTCCCAGCTGAGAAAACAAAGAAAAACCATAAAAATGTGGCTGGAAAACGCCCAGGTAGCTCCAAATGCGTGAGAGAGAGAGGCTGGTTGATGGATAATGGATCGGGGAGCAATTCATGGCTCTTTTCTTGGCCAATAAGCAAAACGTGATTTTCCATGAAGGGTAGCTTGCCCATACCCGAATTGGACAGCCATACCTCCCATTCCCCAAGGCATTAACTACCTCAACCAACTCTTGGGAGAAATGAATGTTTGGGTACAAAAGTCAACATGGGTAGTTGAGGGTTCATGGGTTCTCTCATTGACATTTGGCTTGACTTGATTGGCTCAAGGGGTTGAATTTTTCCCCTCCCAATTCCTTGTAAAATCATGCCCCCATCTCTTTTTACATTGCATAGCTAGTTGTGGGTATTTTATTAAAATGCATATTTACATGATATTTGGAATTCCAATGTGCCTGGCTAGCACCTAAACCATATGCATCACTAAATCAATGGTGGGGCCTTGGCCTTGAGCTCCTCACCATGATTTTATAACAATATTACATCATTTACATTTGAATGCAATGGGGTCAAAATCAGGATATTACAAAACTCATAAATTACAACGAGGAGATGATAGAGTTCTCTCCTACAAATGATATCTTCTTGCACAATGATAATTACTGAATCTGTATTCTATGCTCTACCCCTATTTATACATAAAATCATTGATGGCTTACTGAATCCTCATTATGTTGATCCTTTAAATGTTATATACATAAAATCATTGATGGCTTACTGAATCCTCATTATGTTGATCCTTTAAATGTTATATCCATGGCATTCCCTACGTTAACATCATGTCCTCTTTCTATAATAGAGGAAGTATGTGGAAATCCTGATATTACTAGAAGGATACATGTTGTGTTTGAAAATGTTGGATTAAAGTACATAGATTCAATTGTGATAAGGTTCACTGGATTCCCTAATGGTTGTGCAAGACCATACATGTTTGAGATGGGATTTGAGGGAGATGGACCAAAAAAATATTAGATTTGGATAGATGAGACACCTAACCAAATATGACTTGCAAAACCCTTCATAGATAAGGTCAAAGTACAAGAATTTGAAAAGGTTCTAGAGCCTCTATTTTATTCTTAGAAGAGAAAGAGTCAAAGTGGTGAATCTTTTGGCATCTTTACACAAAGAATGGGTTTTGAGAAGATAGAAGACATGCCAAGGAAGTGGAAAGGTATAAAAGGCATCTAGATATCGCCTAAAAGTTGTGATGGAAAGGAAACATATGAAGCCATAAAAAATCTTACAGAATCTCAAGGTATGGATGAAAGTGAGTTATTTGTGAAGGTCATTCAAAATTATGTGAGAGAAGTAGAGAATAACAGGAACATCATAAATACATGAATTTTCCCATGTTATAGGGTGAACATAAAATGCTTTAATTTATTTAATTTCACATAATATCAGTCCCAAGAAAATTGGAAATACAATAAATGAAAAAGGAGGTTGCTTTATCCCTAATTTTGTCAGTTCCAATCCATTACTTGTTCTCGAGGGGTTGGAACTATCCATGTTCATTCAATTCCTTTAAAACAACTACAGTGGCATGTGATTCTTGCCTTGTATGAAAGATTTACTATGAATTTCTTAGCGTTAACTCAATATTGCATTGCATTACCAAAGTGTTCATAGTTGAATGATGCTTCATTTGTCCACTTTAGTAAATTTGTATCAAGCAGAAACTCATTTCATTTGTCCATTTTAGTATATTTGTATCAAGTAGAAACTCATTTTGGAGACAATTCTTGTAATTAGTTAGAATAGGGAAAGTAATCACAATTGGCATGGACTTATGATAGTTCTTCCAAAGGTATATATGTCAAAGCGAGTTTTGTTTTGTAAACTTTTACTTTGAACACATTTTTTCACGACAGTATTAATACTCTCAAAATATTACTAAAGCCATTGTCGTGACTGGGATTGACATATTCACTTCTAGTATTATTTAAAGTTTCTTATTTTGTATGTATTTTTTCAATCTATGCCTTTATTAATTTCAATATATGAAATTACTTTCTACATTGAATAGTGGTGAATTTATGGTGGTGAACAAACATCTTCTTCATGATTTAACTGACATTGGGCTATGGTCTCCTACTTCGAAGAATGACGTCATTTATCTTAGTGGTCCAGTTCAAAACATCAACAAGATTCTATAGGAACTTAGGCTATTTATAGGTTTAACAATTGCCACTTATATTAGGCTAATTATATGCCTAGTAAAATATGCATTATATTTAACTGCCATCTTCATTGTTTAAACAGGACTGTATGGGACATTAAACAATGGACACTTGTAGACATGGAAGTTGATCATGGATGTTATATAGATCATAGCCAAAGTCTCAATTTCACATGGACCAACTAAACTTTGGAAATCTTACTTCCTTGCATTTTTATGCTTGGTCAAAGGTACGATATTAGTTTACTTTCTAATCTCCTTACAACCATATTTTCACTTAACACTGATGTGGTTAACAAATTCTTGCTATACCTTCAGCTACGAGAAATTGGATGTGTCATGATAATGAACATATTTTCACTTAACACTGATGTGGTTAACAAATTCTTGTTATACCTTCAGCTATGAGAAATTGGATGTGTCATGATAATGAACATATTTTCACTTAACACTGATGTGGTTAACAAATTCTTGTTATACCTTCAGCTACGAGAAATTGGATGTGTCATGATAATGAACATGGCCTGAAAACTAGAATGTATTATTTATGTTCACAAGCTATAGAAAATGCAATATTCAAGTTTACCGTGGATACACGTAACATAATGGTATACACTAAGGGTCCAGTAATAACACTATGTCTCGAATAACAACGCTTGATTTTAAATATTTGTAAATTCTATTTAACTAGAGACAATTATTGGCATCTAAGTTGGGTAATTTCCTTTTACGCTTAGGTACCTTGTTTTGATTCTAAATGCAAAGTGACTTGGTGCATGTAGCAAGAGAGTATCAAGCCTATGTAAAAAAAAGTTGGCTCAGGTGACATGTTTGTTGGAGAATAAAGATGAGTGCAGCAACGATAAGGCAAAGGCCAACAATACCTCGTTTGGATACTACTGCTAATATACGTCGAGAAAAAAGGCATTCAATGGTATTAATCTTCAATGTAATCCTAAGAATTATCAAATCATTTTGCGTTGTCAAAGGAATTGAACTGCATGCTAGAATAAAAATCAGCCTTAACATCATGGAAAATTGCTTAGGTAGGTTGATATCTATCATTCAGGGTTGTATACATGATTGAAAGTTGAATCATTTGGAAATATTTGGTTAAAATTTACAGTCCCGTTGTTCAATCTTATCCAGTATTCAGTTTCATGAATTGGCATGCAAATTTTAAGGGATTTAAATGTTGATTTCTATCCAAATAAAATTAATAGCTTAGCATGATATGTCTCTTTATAGTATTGGCACTTTGCTTTCACATTGGTTTGTATTATATTTAACTTTGGGTATACCAAATAGGAGAGTATCCATCTATGTCTTGATAATTATCCTTAATCCTTCAACATACAATCAAAAATTTGTTCAAGTTTGGTTGTTACAGTTTACGAAATTGATAGAGGGTTCATACATGCACTCATTTTGTTAAATTTTAGCCCATCCTGGACCATTCTAGTTGAATTTTAGCTCTTTCCATTCCATTGAATGAAAGAGTGTCCTTGTGTCTGTGCACTAATTAGCTTGAAGCTTTCCACAAAACCATAAATTGTGTTTATATAGTTGTTGGTGGAGGAATTGGGGAAGCAGAATCGTGTAGAATTTGATCCCTTTCCTGAATAATAATTGCAATATGTTAATCTTACAACAGCTAGATTCTAAAACATGGGTATCTCTAATTGCAACCTATATTCTTATATGCCTTAAGTATAAGGACACATTCAAGCATTTATCCATCTCAGTGTACATACATGTGAATATATAAATAAGAATACATAAGAATTTATTTTTAATATATAAAAGGTTACTTATATTAGGATTAAAAGACTGCAGCCTGAGACAGATGGAAGAGTACATAATGGAGCAATCACACTCTAGTATCAAGCAATACTTAAAAAAAAACTCTGTTAAATGTTAATTAATAACATAAACTCAATTTTCTTACTCGAAATTTGGTAGTTTTACTGACTAATAAACTGTCCCAAAATAAAGACAAAGTGACAAAACATAGTGCTGTAGAAATTTCGACCTTCAGGTTACCTAGTTCTATTTCCCGTGAACCTTAAGCCTTAGGGTTGCATATGAAATATGAATTTATAACAACAATATTCAGGTACAGTTTTGACTACTAACATTTTTGAAATTACGTCTTGACTACTAACATTTTTTTAGTAGCTTTTATTTCTCTATAGAACTATTTGGGATAATCTTGTAGGAAAAAAATCAAGAAAGAGAGGATATTTCTCTTTTATCGTTTTAGTTTTGTGAAGGATGCATCCAAGATTATAATTTAGGACTTTAAAGTTTACTTTTCATTTAAAAGTAAAAGTAAATATTAAATGTACATCAATACATGGCATATTATAACTTAGAACATACTTGATGAAAATTAATGATTAAAATGACTAAATATATTGTCAATCTATGGAAATCAATGAATAAAAACGACTAAATTTATTACTAGTTGACGACAATTAATGATTAAAATGACTAAATATACTAATTGTTGATAGCAATCAATGACTACAACTACTAAATAAATAACTAAATATACTACCAGTTGATGATAATTAATGATTAAAATGACGAAATATACTAATTGGCAAAAATCAATGACTATGACTACTGAATAAACAACTAATTAATAGCAATAGATAACTAAGTAAACTACTAAATATACTACCAAATTGACAAATTAGAACAATCAATAAATGACTAGAATTGTTTAGTCATTAATCTAATCATGTTATAAGTTACTGACAATAAACTACTATTAATCGTGTGACTAAAATTAATTATTTATATACAAATTTTAATAATTTTTTGGTTATAAATTATTCATTTTTCTACTAGTAGTTCAACATCACAACTTGTTACATTCACATCATTTTAATATCATATTGTTACATATTTGTAGTAAGCTATGGAGGCACTTCAATTGACAAATTTATCTCATTTTATGTTTAAAAAAAGCTACATCATTTTAATTGCTTTATTTTTTTACAATTCCTTTTGAAATTCAATGCAATGAATTGAAATGTTAAAGCAATTTGGTAATGGATACTCTTCGTAGAATGGTTACAATGAAAAATTAAAAATAGAATGCACTTGGAATTACAAGAGGAGCATAGTAAAACCATGTGACAACACACTACTGAAGAATATTGAGTTATATCAAATGACTTCAAACTACTAATTTAATAAAATATGTACTGTGTAGATATAAATTTTGAATGTTTGAAATTTGAGTTAAAGTAAAGATAATAGTTTTCAGAACTTTGTATCAAATGATTTAAAAGTATTGATTGATTTCCATTATATAGAATCTTCATTTTTATTATATAGATAAATTTTGAATGTTTGAAATTTGTGATAATAATTGGTATAGATTAATCATATGATTTTAAATATGTATATTTCTTTTTCTTTAATACATCAAATTGTGATTTAAACATACTTTATCGCTTAAGTTTTAGTAAAAATTTTAAATATACATTTACTGTCTTTGTTTATGTGATTACAATAATTTAATCTGTTTTTGTTTATGTTATTACATAGATTTACACCATGTTTTGGATATTGAAGTGAATGGAAAATGTATCTCAAAAAAATTGAGATAAATAGGAAACACATAAATTTACAAAATGTTTTGGATATGGAAGTGAATAGAGAATGTATCTTAAAAAAATGAGATAAATAAGCAATAGCATTATTTGTATGAGCATTTGATCATGAAGATAATATGTGTTTTCTTTTAAATATAGTTTTAAGTATTTGATCATGAAGACAATATGTGTTTTTTTTTAAATATAGTTTTGAGATAAATAGGCAATCGATTGTGTATATTGGTATTATAAGTTAGAAGTTAGAATTATGTGCATGAGTCTTTGATCACGAAGACAATATGTGTTTTCATGTTTAAAAATTAGAGATGATTTAGAGTTTTAATGTTTAAAAATTAGGGATGTGTTTTCAGAGATGATTTAGAATTTTCATGTGTTTTCATGTTTAAAAGTTAGAGATGATTTAGAGTTTTCATGTTTAAAAATTAGGGATGTGTTTTCAAAGATGATTTAGAATTTTCATGTTTAAAAATTAGGGATGGTTTAGCGAATTCATCTTTAAAATAATTGTATATTTAAAAACTTTATAGAGATTGTAGATTCCATTTATTTGAACATGTAAAATAATGAAAAATATCATATCAAGGTTTGTTGATAATGATTTTCATAAATTTAATAAAAAATATTATATATATATATATATATATATCAATATCATCTCTTTTGAAAATTGAATTGAATTTTTAATATATTTTATTTATTTTAAAATAATAAATTATTTATAAAATGTTTTAATAAATATGTATTAAAGAAAGAATTATAAATTAAATTACCTTATACCTTCACAATTATTGGACTTATTCAATTACAACTGTGTCTCAACCGAAAAACCTGTGATAGAAGTTGTGTATGATCTAAATGTGCAATATATTTATTTAAGAAAAATAATTAATCAAATACATGGATATTTAATTATGAATATATTTATTTAAGAAAAATAATTAATCAAATACATGGATATTTAATTATGAATAGTGATTCACTAGATATAAAGAAGATAATATAATTCGGTTAATGAATAATTAGATATGCACGTGTGAAGGAAGATAATATATTCTGGAATGGTGTTGAATGAAGTAAAATTTTTAGCACCAATTGCAATGGTTTGGTTCCATGAAGTTTGCTGTAAAGTGTGTCGAGTATTTCATAAATTTGGAATGGGAATTTGGAAACATGGAGAAAACAAGACACAAAGTTCCATTGAAATTGTAGAAACCAAGAAAAGTTAAACATCCGTAATATAATATTTATCTTTACAGCCTTATCATTCTTTTATTGTAATATTGGTAGCTATTATGCCAAACCAGGAAGACCAGGCAGTGTATATATAATATCCATTCAAACGCCCTCTTCTCGCCGTTGTTCTTGGTGACGTGGAGGCAGAATGAGGGTGTCGTCTTCTCTGTTCCTCATCACCTCACGGACTTCATTTATGTCCATCCTGAAAGCGGCACTCACCACTTCTTCCGGCATTGCCTTCAATACTGATCCCCTTCCCGCCAGCGACGACCGCAAAGAACTGCATTCATATAATTGCATTTCAATTAGCAGTTACGCAATTTCGAATGCAACAATATCAAAATGGCTACATTCATTATTTGGTATACTATTACTCACACGTCTGATGTTGTGAACGTTATCCACTCCAACCCCTCGTCTCCTGCTTGCTTCATCACTGCGTGGAATTGGGGAATCACGAGGAACTGACCTTCTCTCACACGCCCATCAAACAGCCTCCTCCCTTGGTCTCCCACCACCTCAATTCTCCCCTCCCCTCTCGTCACGTACATTATGCCATGTGCGTTCATCCTCCACCATGGAACAGTCGATGCTCTCTGCAACCATTGTCAATATTCATTCCTTCAATTTCAATACATACACATTATATATATATATAACTGAATCTACGGAATAAAACGTTATTGCTTACCGGGCGGAGAGTAACCCTCTCGGCTCCTAATCCCAAATGCCTGAGTAGAGGAAGTTTGAAGCGGTTCACTATATTCATTCGTCCCCCATCTCTTACGTAGATATCAGCATCCTCGGGATTGTCGGCGTTGTGCTTTACACGCAGCGGGCACACACCCTCTTCAACACCATTTTCATTCTCATTTGCAGATGAATTATTATATTCATGCAATCCATGATCCCTCTCTCTCTCGTAAGGAGAGGGATATCGAGATTGGGATCGAGATCGAGGGCCGGGTATGGTGAGTCGTTGGCCACGTTCAACCCTCGCAAAGAGTCGTGATTGCTGATTCTGTTGAAGCTTCCTTGCTGTTTCTAACTCCACGCCCAACGCTTCAGCCAAAGTGCGCGTGTTAAACCCTGCAAAAATGTTGGCCCCAATTCCTCTTTCTTCTCCCTCTTCCTCCTCACGACGAGGACTACGAGAGGACGACCCTGGCCCAGCCAGAGAGAAGGGCTGTACAATATGTATACATCTCTACACCGTCAGTCACCTCTTATAAAAGAAACGAAAGAATTTAAAGATTATTATTATTTAATTGGTCGGGATGCTTACGCGGTAACGCCTGCGGCCGAGCTGATTATGAGGGCTGGCTGTGTCGGCAATGGCTACGAGTTGGAGAGGCTCGTTGCCATCATTATACCACCAGTGGACTGCTCCTGCAAATATCGCGATTACGTCACCTCTCCTCACTCGCCTCACCTTCTGACTTGAGTCCTCTTCTTCCTCTTCCTCCCGTTGTCTCTCTGATCTGCGGCCTGAGCGCCCTCGAAAGGAAGAATGCTCTCTGAAAGTCTCCGGACACCCCGGGAAAACAATACCCAGTCTGCCCTCACCTGCACAGATATATCTATGTTATATACAAGCAATTATAATAATATTTTTGTCTGTAATCGTGTTAAATACACAAAAATGCATTGACCTACCTCGGGCAACATAAACCAGCTCAGGGGCGCCGGGATATTGGGGAATCGAGATGGCGTTGCTTTCAATCGTCTTTCTGAAGAAGGCAACGCCTGCGCAGTCTAATTCCTCGTTGTCTTCGCCGGTGGACAACTCAAAGGTGCCACCTTCCGATCGTATCGACTCCGATTCAGACGGTTGGTGGGCTCTTAGCCTTCGCAGATTACGACACGATGATGATCTCTCATCATAACGACGGTCTCTTCCTCTTCTTGGCTGGGAAGTTGGAGATACAGGTAATGCGGCTGACAGTGAAAGAAGAAGCAAACAGGCGAAGGCAATTAACAGAATCTGCATCAGTTTCTCCATGGTGTTTCTCTAGGAAGGCAATATGTCCATGTTCTCGTTGAATATTAGTTTTATAGCAAGCCCAGGGCGATATGATTAAGGCTATAGCTGCACGTGAGAGACACATGGGCTGAAGGCTTAAGGGAATCTTGATTACGTGTGACGCGGATACTCTCCGGCGTGTCATGTCAGGTCAGGTCGTACGACTGTACGTGTAAACGTTACATGTTTATGAATGTAGATGTTTAAACTCGACTGCGTTCAACAATTTCATGTTCATTTTTATTGTTGGAAAATAGAAGTTACAGAAGTCATCGTTAAGAGTGCGTTATGTTTCACACAATATCATCGATTCCAATTGCTAAGAGCTTTTGGACAGAAACAAATCATTGTTCGGACAAAACGATATTCCAATTTCCCGTTCTCTTAATAACTGAGCGTTTCTTGGAAATCATTCAGTTAAGGAGAGTTATTTAATTCATTATATTTAACATCCTTATTGGTTTTATCTAGTTGTTTATTATTATTTTTAAATAATATAAATAATTTTGTTAATTTATTTTTATATTTGATTTGAAATTTGACTGATAAATAGTTGTGATTTATCAATTTACCAGTTACAGGTTACTTCATAAAATTAAATACTAGCAATTGCCCCAGGAAGGTGCAATAATACGTCGATAGGTTGTTCTTTTGTATAGTTAAATGTCACACTTGAATGGCATTTAATATCTTGGAATGATTTTTTTTGATTAATTCCTCTTGCAAATGCAGGAAAAATACCTTCAGAACTTAAAAGATACAATTTAATAAAACTAAAACCAATTCAAGAAAGGGGAAAGTGTGTCCCAATTAAAAATAGAACCTTTTACTTAATTTTCTGCTCATGTAAACCATATTATAATAAAGGAATTAGAAATTATAAATGTTGCAAGAAAAAATCCATTTCATGGGAATAATTTACAATAGTGCAGAAAGAAAAGCATAGGAAAGGTCATATAGATCCAAGGTACAATTCTGAGTGTGCTTCTCAGAACTTCAAGAGATAGGTATAGTAGATATAAACATTTCAAATGATTAAAAGTATATGGAAATAAATATAAACAACACTAACAATGGAGATAACAAAAATACCATCACAACATAAAAAAGTTGGTAAGTACATAAAGCGACTGAATGTGTGCAAAATGCTCTATACTCAACAATATATCCAATTGAAAAATTGACCTGCTATCTTATGAGGTCAAAGCTATTTTAAAGTTAGTTATAGCTTTAGTATAAACTCGGATATGTTGCTTTACATATAAATTAAATTTTAAAAAATTGCAAAAAAACAATCCAATAAAATTTTCAACGTGGAAAAAATATTCCAAGGAACTAATCTCAAGTGAGCCTCTATGCTGCTTCCTTGGTTATGCATTTTCCCTGGCCTTTGTTTTTTCCTGAGATTTATTTCCCATAATACCACCTCCCCATTGTCATTGGTATTCATCAAACTTGTCACTGAGGTTAGCCCGCAAGAAGAGTACTAATTTATTACTAAGCTATATAATTTTGATTTGTCTAGTAGTAATTGATGAATAAAACATACCAACTCGTAACAACGTAATTGCACACCTTTACTGCCTCAACATTTCTGCTAGATTTCATTTTGTCCTTGTTTTTAACAAAATTCAAGCGCAGAGCAATTGATATCATTTTGTGCACAATCTACAATAAATAATTACATAATACAAAAGCTATTGATATTAGTTTCCTATGAAAAGAAATCACACATTACTTAGAAATTGAACTTCTGTGAACTTTTCCATGTTCAAGAACAATTAATGGAAATTAAAAGTATGCATACTAGTACAAGGCGTGATTTTGCCTTGATAATTGTACATGGGATGTTCATTTTTCTACAAAGTGCAGGAAGCCATACTAGCAACTCTATTGGATCAACATCATGTGCAATAACTACCAATTGAGATTTACATTGAAAGCACATAAACAATCATTATAAAAACTAAAAAGGACAAATAAAGTCTAGAAATTCGCTAAAGGAATACACAATAGTTAACAACCCAAAAATGCAAGAACTTTACATAATTCATATCAGATATATGTGAACAATTACAATTGCAATAGCTACTCGATGAGGTAAGTTACATGATTGATCCCACATTGCACAATAATAGGCTTGTTTACTTCAACAGTGTTCCCTTCTGCCCCGGCCTGGGCTTTCTTCATAAGGTTTTCCTTCTTTGCAACTTTATCTTCTGGCCTGTATTTAAGGAGTAGCTTAAAAAGGTTGGGAGCGTCATTAAAATAGAAAAATAGTATGATCCAAATAACCAATATAAGTTACAAGACACAATTTCAAGAAAAGAACATTAGACAGTAGACAATAAATGATACAAATACTCTGAGAAGCTCTAAGTGGGAAACAAAAAACATGAATGCTTTAGATATTATTTCATAATTAAAAGGAGAAAAAAATTTCTCCATAATTAGAAGGCCAAAAAGAAGTTGAAAGCAAAAAAAATTTTGCTTCAAAAAAGTATCGGTGCAATATAATGTTGCTTCAGAATTATCCATGTTCATAGACAATGTTACAAAGCATGCATAGCATTTATGGACTTAAAATTGAGTTGGTGTTGTACCTCGAGGAAAGCAACAACAAGTTTCGCAGGGAGGGGAAATGACGGACCAATTGTTTAAATCAAATTTTAGTCTAGTGCTGATGCAGGATGGAAAACACATCCACTTGTTCAAACTTGGAGTGCAAAACTATTGCAAAGCTAGAATACATTAAATCAGAAATCATTTAATCAATTAAAACAAGCAGATTTCAGGTACAAAGGGATCTGCATTGGAGATTCAATTGGATAACTGCAACTAAACTTGGATTATACTAAATTTGGGAAGAGCAAACAAAGAAACAATGAATTCAACTAAGATAAGATCAAATTGTTGGTTAACACCCTTCAACAGGCATTGTACCTATTTTATTCACATTTTTAAAAATTGGAGGAACTAAGGTTCTTGTACCTATCTGGTTCGCATGTTTACAATGGAGGAGCTAAGGACCATGTACCCATATGATTCACATATTTACAGATTGAAGGTAGACTCAAGTGGAAGTAGAAAAAATAATGCAGAGCATATGGCACTAAAACAAGTTCTTATGTTGGTTGTTCATAAAGGAGTTCAAATGCTATATTTTAATCGACTAAAGAGGGTTTATTCTATTCAATTTGTTCTCTGAGGCTAGTTTTTTTGGTAGCAGTGAAAAACTAGACAAGACTTCACTTGCATGAATTCAGAGATGATCAATGTGTAGTTATGTGCCATGGATCACTCTTGGAGGGTTTCAACTCTCTACTTCAACCCAGTGAGAATCATCATCTACAACAGTGAAGTCCAAGTTAGTTTTCTTCCTTATTCTCTTTCTATTTCTAGCACAAGGGTTTCTAGCTCTCTTTCTATTTCTAGCCCAAGGGTTTCTAACCCATTATAGGAATTATTAGTTAATTAACCTTAGTTAGCTGTCTCTTTTTCCCCATTTAATTTGTTGGTAAAACAGAATCTAAAACCTGATTTAAGTACTCTAATGACCTATAAGGTAATAGCTTAAAGTCTTAATTAACTTAGTGGATTTCCCTCTCATTGTCAACATGTTTTGTTTTACCCCGGGATTTCTCAGTTTAGGCTTAAAAATTCCACTCTCTAACTATTAAGTCATTTGAGTTTGTGATTTATAAGTTTTACATCCCTTGATTATGCATTCTTTATTAAGGTATTTTTGACACCCACGCACATAAACCTGTTGGTACCATTGTTTGTGAATATATAACAAATATTTTTGTTCATTCTATTATATTACCTACATAGAGATAATTGCATTACTTAATATTCACAATCCATAGGATCTAGGTAAATAAGATTTGGAATAGTATACAAATGTCTCAAACTCATCCATAGTCCATTTAAAGCATAACGTATCATTAACATGTGCAAACTCCAAATGCACTATTTTGCATATGTATATATGTTTAAAAAATGGAATATGATAAAGAAAATATGGTAAATGTTGCAAAATATTAAAAATATGATACGTGTGGAGTAAGAGGATCGAAAAATATAATCACTGTGTAAAAATGGTATGAAGAAGATTGACTCCCCAATTTGGTTCTGGATAATTTAGACAAAATATCTCATACAAATGTTTGACAAAAGGAAAAAAATGTACAAGAAATGGTTCACATTCCTCTTGCTATAAAGAAAACACACCAGACAAAGATGGAACCATTTAGAGAGCATCTAGGAGGCAAGGAATATAATGGGTATTATAAAACCCTGAATACGGAGGTCAACAAAATTGAAACAGAAAAAGGAGACGGGCGTAAGTTAGATTAAAAATCCATTTGAAATGGCAAAGGCAAAACAAATAGAGTTATAGGAATACTCTCGGATGACATTAGCTAACTGAATATAGAGGAAATTGAAAACCATATCAAAAGAGAGTGTGCAAAGCATCTTACATGCCATTGTAATTTACAAAATACAAAGTATATTATAGGGTGTCATAAGTAGGTGCATTGCAGTTAAGCCACTTATATAGGTGGTAAAGTCTCCACCAAAGGCCATAAGATAAAAGGAGGACAAAATACAAATTAATGTCTACATCCATCCTACGGGTTTCAAGAAACAAAATTAAGATTCAAGGAATTGAGGAGAGAACACCGCTAGGGTAAAATATTTAGTGTAACAAATTGCGAATGGATTATCTTCTTGATATTTAACACCATCCGAACAACAAAATTGAGGTTAATTATAAAAAGGATCAATATTAAAATATCAATCATCTCCAATCAATTTTAATGATGAAAATCAACATGGTCCCTATGGCATGCAGACCCTTTCCAATCAATATTCCTTGCAGCTGTTTGGGGTTAATGATGGTACATGTTAATTTCTATCATGTTTTTGGAGAGAAAAACAATATAGGAAAAATCGCCATCTAAAGATGGCTTACATTTGGCTCCAAGAACTTGGAGCATGTGGGGGGCTTAACAAGAAGGTTGTCTCGTTGAATATGATCCTTAACACTATGTATATACTCCATAAAAAAATTGTATAAAAATTGCTACATACAGAAAAGAAAAAGCAATTCCCAATAGATACCTTAATCAAATATGTAATAGCGATACAATCTTCATAATAAAATAGGCATTGAATACCTAGATAGTTATAGCCATAGAATCTGTTTTTTCTTCAATATATTTCTTTAGCACCAGTAGGATCCTAGAATATTTTGAGGCCTCCAAAGATTACTGCCTAGGTTCCCCCATTAGTCGGGTCACTCACCTGAGGATATTATGCAGCAGGCTCATAATGTTGACATCTATACTACAGGTATAGATGATGAGAGTGATCCGCTATTCTTTACTTTGTCTTTGTTGAAAGATGCATTATACACTCCCTTTATAGTGTTAATAACTTAGTACATTTTGTATCCTCAAGTCCCATTGACCTATTTTGGTAATTTAAGGATAACAAAAAAAATTCAATTTCTCTAGGGCACTAGTAGCAGATGACTTCCCTTTTATCATACATCCCCCTTATAGACAACTTTGTTGGATCCTTATGGAAAGGGTGATTTGGAGAGTGCCTCACGTCACTGGGACCTCTTATCGACTATGAGTGAAATCATAAACATATACTCCATGCTGATCTTAGATTTAAGCAGATGGTGTGAACTTCCCAAGCCACAATGAGAACACAGGTGGCTAATAAGCATGGAGTTATTATCAATGCCTGAGCTTTGCCAACTCAAATTTTTTAAATCTAAATCCAATTTACTCATCTCATCCTTCAAGCTAAAATGCTTGTTTATGTCCATAAGTAGCATCTTTTTAGTTCATTTCATGTTTGTTATAAGTTCACAAGTGACAACTACACTGGTACCAACCCGAAGGCCAATGTACCATAGTAAACTTGACCTCTCCAAGGTGATAAGAGGGTACCTTACTAAAGGTCAGTCCAAATGTTAACAAGCAACCATTTTGAGTAGGATGGCAAAGTTGCAAACTTTTTGTGGGACACATTGAAACCAAAGTCTACCTTTGAAAATATTACAAGTTATGTTTTCTTGGGGAAATGGAGCTCAAATATGCTCAAATCAACTCAAGCTTGATGTCGTTTCTGCACCTTAACATAGGCCTCTAAGTTGAACAAAAAGAAAACGGGTTTAAGAAAAATAAGAACTGTGATCTCTTTCTTAATGCTGCTCTTTCACCCCTAAAGATGGGTGATGTGTTCACCCAAAACATTTGGCAATAAAATCACAATCACATATACAATATCACCAAAACAAATACATACAAAATAAGAACTATTTCTCAGCTAATGTGGTCATTGTTCTTCATCAATAAACCAATAAGGTGAACAAGGTGATGATTGGGAGGAAGGAGATGCAGGTTGTGTAAGAAAAAAGAAAAAAATCCTGATGTAGAACACACAATCCTACATTTTCCAACCAAAAATATATATTTAAAGCAAGCATAAGAGGGCTAAAAGCAACCATACAATACATAAGTGCTCACAACAAATAATTACATAGAATTTAGCAATCTAACAACAAAAATCCTAGATCAAAAACAACATTACCTTTGGAGAACTGAAGAATTCTCTTTATATTTTTAAGCATATAATTTCCTTCATACTATGTTCAAAGAACTCAGTATGGAAGCAGGCAAGCTATCCAAGGAAGGGCTACTGTTGGCTCTGGTTCTTATTCCAGAAAGGAGGCAAAAGATGGAATTATTCTACAAGAGGTCTCCAATGATGTCTTTGAATAAGAAGCAATTCTTTCTATTATGCATAGTGACGACTTATTTCAATAGTTGAATTTACAATTATTATATTACCCCATAGATAATAACCACAAATTTAAAAAACTTTATAAAATATTATATTAAAATTGTTAAATATGAGAGTAAATAAGATGAAACACATATTTTAAATACGAATGAAAGTTAATTTTAGTGTAAATAATATTTATAAACAATCATATCAAACACATCATTTTAGAGACTAATTACAACTACCTTAAATCTAAAAATGTTTATGATGGGTTAAAAACTTGTTTTCCTAAAGTTATTTTCGTTAAATTTTAGTGTGAATAAAAAGAGATTGAATTTGCTTCCCAAACAACTGTAAAATTGACAAACAACAAACACTGAGCTACATAATTTTTATGACAGATATTCCTATAAACACCATCAAATGTATATGCAGAGGTACATGTTGAATATGCAAACATTGCCAATAGGCAATATTGATTATATATTTAAGACTAGTTTATTTATTCTTCTTTGTCTGCAAAAAGCTAAACCTTGATAAAAATCAATCTGTATGTTTTGATTATGATATTATTCCTGTAAATGAAAGAAGAAATGAAGCAATAAACACATATTTCATTTAATTTGGAATTAAATAGTGGATCGAGAATTCCAACATAACAAAAAAACTCAATTCTAGGGTTGTTCTTATAATAAAACCTTTCCAATTTTAATGAAATATGTGTTATTATAGATAGATACATATGTATCCTCAAGTAGGATAAGGGGTTAGTAATTTTTCCCTTTTACATCCTCACTAAAATAGTGGAAAGGATGAAAATTTGGTAAAATTTATTTTTGTTGAATCAAATTGTGCACATATTTGCTTCAAATCGAAGTGTTTAACATATTTTAGAGACTGCTGAATCTATATGAGGTATTAAAATTTGCAATTTCGAATTTAGAAAAAAAAAAAAAAATAACGAGTAGCTAATGCGTGGATAAATTTTAAGATTCTTATCCTTCATATTGCTCCCCGCCCTAACCCATATTATCCATCCCATATACCTAAAAACCCAGTTACTACTTGCATATCCTACCAATCTGCCTGTCAATACTTTTGTTCATTTTACTTTTTGTTGTTTGATGCACACAACCTCCTGCCAATGCCGACGGACGATTCATAGATAGAAGAAATGAAGCAATACATAGATAGCCGTAAAGCCACTTGTGCTTAATTGGTCCAGCTTCTGCAAAGTTTCCAACATTTCATCAACATCTGATGCAAAGACGGACTATGAGCATCACAACCTACGGAATTAAATCTCAGTGCAAAGCTAAACTATCAATTAAAACATAGGATCAATCATAATTACTAACAAGCTTAGAATTCTCATTTAGAAGGCATGAACAGATTATAGATAAAGACCATGTTCTTGGATATCGAAAGTGCAAAGCTTTTACATCTGTGTAAAAAGTCAAAGCATGTCCACACGTAGACTCAAAT
The DNA here is from genome assembly GCA_027924585.1 of Larix kaempferi. Taxonomy (NCBI): domain Eukaryota; kingdom Viridiplantae; phylum Streptophyta; class Pinopsida; order Pinales; family Pinaceae; genus Larix; species Larix kaempferi. The sequence continues at coordinate 3,621,362 of BSBM01001754.1, forward strand.
CAAACCACTCAATCAAAGAAGATTCAACCTTGTAGGTGAAGACCACTTGAGGTACAAATTTCTAGATTTCTTACTATTCGTATTACATGTTGAGCTTATTTTAAAAAATAGTAGTAGAGTTGAAATTTAAGTATCATGGAAGACATATTATGCCTTTGAAATAGCATACATTGGATGTTGTAATTTATGTTTGAATGGAAATTTGGGAAAAACAAGTTTAGTGGTCTTTAGGCCACAACACTCTTGTCAAAAGCAACCAACAATCAACAGTCAATGATTTGAAAGTTCTGGAAATCTTTTATTTCAAATAGGATTTATTTGTGTAGTCAAAGTTTTATGGAATATCCTCTTCTAAATACTAATTAAAATCTGAAGTTCTTGTTTTCTTTTAAAATCAACAAAAGTATTCTCCACAATGACGCTTTCATCAAGATGAAGTAGCAAGGGATTCAACATCCATCTATGTTTGAATTATCTATCGTGCAAGGGCATTGAAAGAGTGTACAAACCGTTAAATTCATGGGCATAATATGTATTCATAGTTCTAGCTTTCAGTCACCGCTGATCAACCTTTATCTCATAAATTTTTTGATTTTTTTTTTTAAATTCTAGGGTAGTGAATGAAAAATAAGTTCTCCTATTTGCATCATTTCGAGGAGCAAGTAGAATCGTTGTGAGGCTTAAGATTCGAATTGGGGAGCCAGAGGTACGTTTCATGGCCCAAAACTTACTGGCTTAAGAATGATTTGAGATCTATTAATAAATATAAGCATATGTTACTTGGGATATTTAGAAAGGTCTTCATGCACGGAGGCACACTTTTGTGGCCAAGGATTGTAGAGACTTTCGAATTTATGGCAAAAAAAATCACGTAGAGACTCAAAAAAACATTTCTTCCAGAAAGGAATATATTGCATGGGTATATCGACCCTTGAGTTCAAAACAACTCAATGATCTTGCCTTTGTGGGCCTATATACCTCAATATTTTAACTGGGTCCCCAAAAATCAAGTATAGGAAACAAGTTATTGTTTTCATTCCATTAAGACACCGACCTAAAATAAATGTGGTAAACTTACTAATAGAAATGAGAACACATACCATGGTTGGATCTGAGAGAAAGCAGAAGAAACCGCAAGACTAGTTTTGGTTTTAGAAAGCATATGGCAGGAACAGCGGGTGGATTGTCCCACGGGTTTTGTTTAGAAAATGATCTAGGAACTCTAACTCTAGCTCGGAAGAGTGTTAGGGATGGTTCTCCGGCTTTGCTTCTTTCCTTGTCTTTACCAGATGGAGAACAGATGCATGACGCTCTTAGTGGTCGCCTCGGGAACTCAGGAAACATCTGAAGGCAAGTAAGGCAAAGAAGCACTGGGAAAACCTATCGCCTAGAAGCGGTGCGAGGTAAATTACGGGGCATAGCCGCCCACACGAACTGGTAGAGGGACTCTGCAAATACACCCGAGGTGTTGAAGCACATTTTGGGGATGTCGAATTTTTTGGCCACTGTGGTGGCCCATTCGAGGAGCATGTCAACAATGAGGCAACTGAGCGGAGGGTCCATGAAGCTTCTTAGAAATTGTTCCAGGAACCAGTCAAAGTGGTATTGCAAGCTCTTGAGTCTTGTTGGAAGAGTGCAAAGGAGTCTTGTTGGCAGAGTGCAAAGGGGAAGCTGGTGTAACTTAACGTTGTGGTTATTGACCCTGCCCATGAACAAATCATCTATGGGACCTCCATTTCCACCAAGAAAATGTCCAAAACTAACTAGAAACGAGAAACAAACTATCAAAATGCATAGGCAAGAAAAATATTTCAAAACTACCTTTAATTCAAAATGACCGAAAAATCCTAGATAAAACCACGCGTTTCTGGCTCTCAACTTACTGTGCGATTGTAGATAGAGATCCAAAAGCCTTCTCTCTGTGAATTTGAAGGCGAGGCAAGTCACCACCAGACCCACGAGTTCGATTCTCGACAGCAGTCCCATCTGCAGGTTGTTTCTTCCTCACATATCATGAAAGCTTCAACATCACGCTGGAAAACCTATGGCGGGGAAGAGAAGACGGGAAAACCAAAAGACTTCATGAACACGCCAGAAGAAGATAAGAAAACTTCAACAACACGCAAGAAAACCTATGGCAGGAAAGAAAAGTCGGGCAAACAAAAAACTTCAAGAACACGCTAGAAGATGAGTGTGACAGCTGGTTGAGAACTACACATGGCGCATTTTTACTAGATAGAAGGACGACGAAGCTTTTCAAAAGCAACCTCGCCAGAAAACCTACGGACACAAGGCAAGGAGGGACGAAGACAGATGGCAAAATTTTTTTAAAAAGACGCGACGTTTTTTTATTGGGTAGAGGGACGACGAAAAGCTACAGTACTTTTCAAAACCCAGTCCAGGAAAAAACGTCTATCAACGTAATTATTAGTAAAATATAAATTTTAATTTCATCAAATAATGATTTCGAAGTACTTTTTTATTTTTACATATCAATAATATTTATATCGTATATATATATAATATTTCAATGCTATCTATTACTATTACCAATTAGTTATTAATAATTATATATATATATATATATATTTCTATTTCTATTTCTAATATGGAAATTTTGGGTTTTGTTAGTAAACTCTCTTCCCTTTTAGGTAAATTTGATTCGGTTAAATAGTCGAATAAGTCTTTAGTTCATGGTTTAATCATTATGTTTATTATGTGCTTCTAACTCAAGCTCCAGTAAATAATTGCTACAGTTTTGTAGCATTTTCATATATATTATTTTGAAATCTTTGAATGAATTTTAGTTGTGCACTAAATCTTCCAGTAAAATAAATTGGAGATTTCATCCAGATGAGTTGGAGAAAAAAGTAAATTTATTGAAGAAGATTATTAAACATTTTTTGTAATTTCTTAGTTGTAGTTCGATCATAATTGCTTCTAAATTGGTGATTTCATAAGATGAATTGGAGAAAAAAGTAAATTTATTAAAGAAGATTATTAAACATTTTTTGTAATTTCTTAGTTGTAGTTCGATCATAATTGCTTGGAATCTTGCTCTCTGCAACATGATATTATTATACGACAAATCTATTCATACAATGTCTAAGATAGAGACGTGAAAAAACCTTCAAAGTTCACTATAGTATAGTTAAGAGGCAATAGTGTTTCAATAATAAAAATGAAGTTTGCAAAAGTCTTACTTGTGTTAAAATATAAAGTTATATTATCATATATTGAACTATATTTTTGTAAACTTTTTCTTTAAAGTATTGTTATGTTGCAAATTCTTACTTGTGTTAAGATAAAATGTTATTTTTTCTTTAAAGTATTGTTATGTTGCAAATTCTTACATGTGTTAAGATAAAAAGGTTATATTATGATAAGTAGATATGTATTTTTGTAAACTTTTTACCTTTTTATTATATGAGTCAACATATGAGAATTCAATGTTTGGTATAGTTATTATAAATGCTATTAAAAAATAAATCAACTATTGGATTCAACAAAAGTCATATAAAAATTTCTTTAAGTGATAGGTAGGACATCAAATTTAAACCCTACTCTACATTGTAATTTAGCATTTTCAACCCTACTCTACATTGTAATTTAGCTTTAGCATTTACTTAAGTTTTATCCGCAGTATTTTTATGGTATTATGTTCATGTGGACTTCACAAATTTAAATTAGTTTTAATATATGACTTAAGTGGATGAGGCTGAGTGAGATGTTGTTTGTTTGGTAGTGGGAATGAGAGCCACAAGGAGGTAATGTTCTTGATCCTAATAAATCGAATCTTGATAAACTAAAATTTTGAAGATAAATATAAGTGACAATTAAAGCAAATTTGGTCTTCATTCTCAGTGAGGACACTGACGGATGAAAGTTTGAAAAAAACTATGGAGAAGACCTCGAATAAATAGTTCTCATAGTTGGAAAAATGGAATGAATGACAAAATCCTATTGGAGTTTGTAATATCCTGATTTTGACCCTATTGCATTAAAATTGTAAATGATGTAAATATCATTATAAACTCGTGGTGAGAAGCTCAAGGCCAAGGCCCCACCATCGATTTAGCATTTTATGTATCAACAATTAAAAATCGATGCATATGGTTCTTGTGCTAGCCAGGCACAATAGAAATTACAACATCATGTAAATATGCATTTTAATGAAATACCCACAACTATCTATGCAATGCAACAAGAGTATGGGAGCATGCTTTTTACAAGGAATAGGGAGGAAAAATATTCAAACCCTTGAGCTAATAGTATTAATCCAAGTGTCAATGAGAGAACACATAAACCCTCAACTACTTATTTTGACTTATGCACCCAATCATTTATTTCTTCCAAGAGTTGGTTAAGGTAGTTAATGTTTTGGGAATGGAGAGGTATGGCTGCCCAATTTCATGTATGGGCAAGCCATCACTTTGGAAAACCGTGTTTTGGCTTCTAGGGCAAGAAAACACCCACAAAATTGCTCCCCAAGCCATTTTTCCCCCATTGTCTTTGTTCCCTTACGCAATCTGAGCTTCATGGGATTTTTTCCCTCACATTTTCCCTCATTTTCCCTCGTTTTCCACAACTAGGAAGTCGTTTTTTTGTTGCAGAGTGGCTGGGAGGAAGAGAGTCACGATTTGGGGGTTTATAGAGGTCATTTCTGCCCCTTGAATTCCCATAAATGTTTTGTAAAATCATTTTTCTCTCCAAGGGTTGATTCCCCCTCTAACAGTTGGTTTTTGGGTGCCCACGATTTTGGAAACTCATGGAAACCACATTTTGGGCATCCCACAATTAAAACATTTTTCTTCATGCCCAACACTTGTGTTTTGTTGTTATGTGCATCCCTGTTTTGATTTGAACTTGTGAGTAAGAAACTAGGAGTGGAAGAGGATTAGAATTGGCTTGATAAACCTAGTGAAGAGAGTAACCTCACAAAAAGATCAAAGGGCCTTGGCTACTTTTCTATGCACACCCTGAAGAGCACTAAAATGGAAGGTATGGCTTGAGGGACTGTGTAGTAGTAAAGGGAATACTTCCTTGTGTTGGGTGTGTAGGTATTGTTGGTACAAAGCTAGCTAGATCTTGTAGAGGTACTAATAGATCTATGGTTGAGCTCACTAGCTTAGCAATTCATTCCCTTCTATTGCCTTAGCAGCCTGATAAACCCAACTGTGGATTGGCTTGGCTGAATTGTAAATTATTACTTGGCTACGTGTTAGTGGTTGTTCCCTTTTTCCTTGTGGAAATCATGCCCAGCCTAGGGGTGGCAACTGTGTTGAGAGATTGATAAGCACAATTTGCCTATGGCTGAGTGGAACGTTGTAGTTGCATAGCCAGTTGATTGGGACATCATCGTTTCAAGATAAGTATTCAATGAAACATTTGTTGTGCTTTAATTCATTAGAAATTCAAGTGCTTAATGGAATGAACATTTATATACGTGTCTATGAATGATAGGTATGATCATTAAGCTTGTTTATGCATACTAAATGTGTATGTGTAGAAATAATTTTATTTCTGCTGTGTTTCTTGCATTTATGCATCTGCATATGTATTTTTACTTGTTATGAATATTGTTAATGATCATGAGATTGAGAAATAGTAATAGCTCAGTTTTAGTGTCATGTTATCTCCCTTAGTTGGATCGATGGGAGGTGAGGGAACCTGATAAGGCTATAAGGAGGTGATTTTGGACGGACTTCTAACACAACATTAATAAAAATTTGAAAATCAAGTCTTATTAAAAGGTTTGATCGGATAAGGCAGATATTAAAAGGTCCGAACTCCCAAAAAGACAAACACTGAAAGGTCAATTTCGACAAGTCAACAAGTAAAACTAGTCAATTCTGATACGTTGATAAATGCCTATTGGGGGATCAGTTCAAAGAAAGGCCTGATGCAACATTTTAAAAGCCTGATATCAATGTCTAATGGCATACTCTTGAGCAGTGTTGGAATTTGAGTTTCATTCTACCCATCAAATTTATTTTTTTGACATTTTGGATTTATATATTACCCGTTGTGAAACGTTTTGTTTAAATTTTTACTCTTCAACAATGAAGTTTTGTCCCAAAATTTACCCTTCAATAATCAAATTTTGTTAATTGTTTTTCAAAATAATATTTTTTTTAACATTTTTATATTAAAATTAAAATAATCATTATTAATATCTATAATGGTCCATTAACTTGATTCCTATTCATTTTATATATCATTTATATACAAAATTAATATTATATAAAAAAATAGCTTAAAAAGATATGAATACTATTCTTTATATTAAAATATTTTTAGTTTTTTAAACAATTTTCATGTAAATATTTATAATTCATTTTCTTTTTTAAACAAATTTTTATATAAATATTTATAATTCCTAATAAGTATATAAAATATATATCATTGTGTTTGTGTAACACTTGCTTTGAAACTATTTAATAATAACACCAATATATACAAAACTAAAAAAAATAATAATAACCAATAAAATTAGATGTATCATGCTAATATATATATATTCCATAAGGAAAATATCTATCACTCTAAATAAAGAGTGATCATAAAGTGTCCTCAAGGGACTTCATTATATATCAAAAGAGTTACATAAACTGTGTTTCAGAAAATTACATACTCAAGCATAATTCTGGTTGTCTTTCCGGCTACAAGATGATCATTACTTCTGTTTCATCCTATTACTATATCAATTGTGCATAATGGAAATCTGTTTGGTCATGTGAATATATATATATATATATATATATATATATATATATATATATATATATATATATAAACTAAAAAAAAATACATTCTAAATAACATTCTAAATGTGTTTCTTATTAAAAGACGGCATCCACATGGTCTTAGGTATACTTCTCTTAAAAATTCAACCAAAATTAGAGGAAAAGTTTAAGTTTAAGGATTGATCGATAAAGATTTAAAGGGTCTTTTTTGTTTCTTTAAATAAAATACATAATAAAATTTGATTGATAGAGATAAAATTATTATTATTTAACAGTCATAACAAACCTACTTTAGCCTCTTAATAAGTGCGCAGATGAATTTTCTTAACCTCTCTTTTATCAAGTTAATAACCATATGGATTTGTTGAATTGATTTCCGATTTGATTGATAGAGATAAAATTATTATTATTTAATAGTCATAACAAACCTACTTTGGCCTCTTAATAAGAGCATAGATGTATTGTCTTAACCTCTCTTTTATCAAGTTAATAACCATATGGATTCACTATTTCTGATGGCCGACTCTTTGATTCCTCTAATAATATATATTATCGATTGCTCATTCTTGAAATTATATCTGTAAATCACTAACTTGCTTGTCATTCTGCAAGGGTAGGAGCAAATTATAACCCTTGTTTTTGTAAAGGAAAATAATTTAACAATTAAATAATGAAAATTGATTTTGACTCATGCTTAGATGCTTATAGATCAGAACTGGGTCTCGATCATTAGCATATGTATATGGATTTCTTAACTAGGTAAATTTAGCTCTAGATCCGGAGACTTTGGTTCTGCAACTAGTTCTTAAACCCTTCCTTTTGTTGGTGGTTCTAGGTAATAAATATGTAATAAATTGTTGGTCGTTCTAGGTAATAAATAAGTAATAAACATGTAGAAAAAATTCATTAACATATGACAATCTCTGAGTGCACTTAATGAACTCTAAATGATTTCTATTCATTTATGTGAGCAACACTTGTCTCCGGTATGCTTGTATATAAAATTCCATTATCACGATTCATGAAATTGAAATTGAACAAAAAAGATCACATTCTTCTATAAAATTTTGAATTACTAAACCCATGAACAAAAAGGATGACATTAACTGCATGCACTTAATGAACTCCAAATGACTTCCATTTCCATTAATGTGAGGAAAACTTATCTAAAATTCTATTATCACGATTCATGAAATTGCGTTTTTACTGAAACAAACATCTCATATTGAGAGATGAATTTGTCTTCGGGTGTCCGTGGCCATGGTAGGTAGATAGAATGAGTAGAGAAGAGCTGGATGGATGCATGGTGCCCTTTCCATTTCCATTAATGTGAGCAACACTTATCTCTGGCATCCTTTTTTTTATATAAAATTCTATTATCATGATTCATGAAATAGAGTTTTTACTGAAACAAACATCTCTTATTGAACAATGAATCTCAAACAGCTGATATAAATTTGTCTGTGGATGTGGCCGTGGCCGTGGCCGTGCTAGGTAGGTAGATAGAATGACCAGAGCAGAGCTGGGAAATTCTATAAATGAATTTAGGAAGGGACAGACTAGGGCAGGGTGGAGCATAAATAAGCCATGAAATTGAATGAATACATTAAATTGAATACATGAAATTGAAAGAAATAAGCTAGTGATACATACTATTATTGAGAGAAATCATGGATCTCCATAGTGGAAAAGGAAAAGAGTAAAAGACAACTCAATCACATCCAACAAAGATCCTTTTAGAGCAGAGCAAACTATATTTTTGAAACCATTTACCCTCCAGTGCAGTGCAGTCCAACCTCCTCCATTATCACACGATTCATTAAATTGAGTTTTCACTGAAACAACCATCTCTTATTGAAAGATGAATCTCAAACAACTCATATAAATTTGTTTGTGGGTGTGGATGTGGCCGTAGTAGGTAGGTAGAATGAACAGAGCATAGCTGGTTGGATACATGGTGCCCATGAATGGAAAGATGGAAATAATACTAATTTAAGAGCTGGTGCAAGCTAATGCTGGCCACCCATGACGCGTTAGTCGCAATGGACTCTTGGAAAAACATAAATCTGAACGTCAAAAAGCAATATTAGAGCTACCTATACAACTTTTTGGAATATAGCGCAAGAAGATGAAACGTAGACAATCGGATTACCTTCCGGAATATATAAATATTATTTATGGAAATTAAATATAACTCCCCAAAAATGGGGTTCTCCTAAGGTTGGTATGTTATTTTTTAAGAAAACATAATGAATATGTTTGCGTTAGTTCCCTGGTTCGGTATGCAAATGGTGAAATTTTGTGAAAAAAAAATATATAGTTGTAAATAACAGGCCGTTCTAGTGCAACGCTATTTTTCCATATTTATTTATATTAATTTTTTTTTTTTTTAATTAAGGATGTCAGCCAAGCCCTAGAATGACTAGGTCAAGCGTTAGTCCACAACATCATGGCCTTAACATAATCAATGAACTTTTCTTTTTTAGGATGTAGGTCTTTGTGTGTACTTGTGTGGGTTCTTTTCCGTTTTCAAAATAGGTGAGCCAATCAAAAGTTATAGACGAAAGAGATAACCTACTTTTTGTGTAAGATTGACGTTAGTGCAATTGAAATTAATTAAAAAATAAGAACAAATAATAGATTTAATAAAAAATTACATATTCGGAATCTGCACACATAGTTCTACAAGTGTGTGCAATTTCATTAACAGTGGACTAGTGTAGCAAACACAGAATCATGCTCAAAACAGAAGAAGTTATAGAATAAGATGTATTTTGTTATAACAAAATGTTTGGCAACCCGAACCTAAAACCATAGCAGCCAAGTCATCCACCATGTTGGTGGGAAAGGAATTACCCGCCAAAACATAAAAATTTAAATGGTGTGTGCGTGTTAATTTAAATGCGTGTACGTATAAATAGCGCGTATGCACTAATAGTGCATACGCGCTATGTAGTGCGTACACGCTATTCAGTAAAATCAGACCAAACCATAGCTCAAGCACATATGCATCCATACAAAAATCCTATTGAATGGATGAAGATGATGATGATGATGATGATGATGATGATGATGATGTTGACGATGAAGATGATGACCAAGAAGATGATGATGATGATGATGAGGAAGAGGGTGATGACGACAATGATGATGATGATGATGATGATGATGATGACGATGATGATGATGAAGATGATGACCAAGATGATAATGATGATGATGATGAGGATGAGGATGAGAATGATGATGAGGATGAGGATGAGAATGATGATGAGGAAGTGGGTGATAACGATGATGATGATGATGATCATACTTGTCATCATCTGCATCATCATCTTCGTACTCATCTTCATCATCATCCATCATCATCATCCATCATCATCATCATCATCATCATCTTCGTCATCATCATCATTATGAATGATGATGATGAAGAAGATGATGATGATGACGAAGATGATGATGATGATGTTGATGATGAAGATGATGGCCAAGATGATGATGATGATGATGATGATGAGGATGGGGATGATGATGGGGACGATGATGAGGAAGTGGGTGATAACGATGATGATGATGATGGAGATGATGATGATGACGAGGATGATGATGATGATGATGAGGATGATGATGCTGATGGTGATGAAGATGATTATGATGATGATGATGATGAGGATGATGATGATGAGGATGATGATGATGATCATATTCCTCATCATCAGCATCATCATCTTCATCATCACCCATCATCTTCATCATCATCATCATCATCATCATCATCATCATCATCTTCGTCATCATCATCATTATCAATGATGATGATGAAGAAGATGATGGTGACGAAGATGATGATGATGATGATGATGTCGATGATGATGACGACGATGATGATGATGTTGATGATGAAGATGATGACCAAGATGATGATGAAGATGATGATAATGATGATGATGATGATGATGGAGATGATGATGACAACGAGGATGATGAGGATGATGAGGATGATGATGATGAGGATGATGATGATGATGCTGATGATGACGAAGATGATTATGATGATGATGAGGAGGAGGAGGAGGAGGAGGAGGAGGAGGAGGAGGATGATCATATTTGTCGTCATCAACATCATCATCTACATCTTCGTGCTCATCTTCATCATCATCCATCATCTTCATCATCATCATTATCAATGATGATGATGATGAATATGATGATGATGATGAAGATGATGATGATGATGATGATGTTGATGATGTTGATGACGATGATGATGATGTTTATGATGAAGATGATGTTGAAGATGATGACAAAGATGATGAGGATGAGGATGAGGATGAGGATGAGGATGATGATGATGATGAGGAAGTGGGTGATAACGATGATGATGATGACAAGGATGATGACGATGATGAGGATGATGCTGATGATGATTTTGATGATGATGATGAGGAGGAGGATGATGATGATGATCATATTCATCATCATCAACATCATCATATTCATCTTCATACTCATCTTCATCATCATCCATCATCTTCATCTTCATCATCATCATCATCATCATCTTCGTCATCATCATCATTATCAATTATGATGATGAAGAAGATGATGATGATGACGAAGATGATGATGAAGATGATGGATGATGATGAAGCCAATGATGACGATGTTGATGATGAATATGATGACCATGATGATGATGATGAGAAGGAGGAGGATGGTGATGATGATGAGGAAGTGGGTGATAACGATGATGATGATGATGGAGATGATGATGATGACGAGGATGATGATGATGATGAGGATGATGATGATGATGTTGATGATGAAGAAGATGATGATGATGAGGAGGAGGAGGAGGATGATCATATTTGTCATCATCAACATCATCATCTTCATCTTCGTACTCATCTTCATCATCATCTGTCATCATCATCATCATCATCATCATCATCATCATCATCTTCGTCATCATCATCATTATCAATGATGATGATGAAGAAGATGATGATGATGATGATGAAGATGATGATGATGATGTTGAAGATGATGATGATGTTGATGATGATGATGATTTTGATGATGAAGATGATGGCCAAGTTGATAATGATGATGATGATGAGGATGGGGATGATGATGAGGAAGTGGGTGATAGCGATGATGATGATGATGATGGAGATGATGATGATGACGAGGATGATGATGATGATGAGGATGATGATGATGATGATGATGAAGAATATGATCATCTTCTTCATCATCTTCATTGATAATGATGATGATGACAAGGATGATGGCGAGGATGAGGATGATGATGATGACGAAGATGATTATGATGATGATGAGGAGGAGGAAGATGATGATGATGATCATATTCGTCATCATCAGCATCAACATCTTCATCTTTTTACTCATCTTCATCATCATCATCATCATCGTCATCATCATCATCATATAATTTAAGGCATACAATGTAGCCTAATCATGGTATATGTATCCCTGTACATGCTAGAGATACCCCACAAGGGTTATGTGTGGTGGTTTGAAGATGCATTCAACATCGTATCCTAAGAAGCTTCTTGAGTTGTAGGTGTTGTTCATGGTACTTGAGCCTGATAAGATTCATTTAAGGCATGAGAAGCTTCTTGTTGTCCATATACCTTGGTCAGACCTCGAGACTCATATTTGGTTCACAACTAACCTAGTCATCACACACATAACACACTTGAAGTTGACTAATACCCTATAGATTTCATATGTGGTGGTCTAGGGACTCATTCATGGTGTTTGTGCCTAAGAATAAAGATTTAGTGTTGGAGGCTCTTGTTTACCTCCACTAGCCATGGTTAAGGAGCCAAGATAAATCTTTGATGTCCAAGACATTATAATGGCAACAATATTCAATTCATATGCAAAAGGCTCCTTGTAGAGGAATAGTGTCATGGATTCTATGTGTTATTGAATGAAGCACCACAACAAACAAGCTCTGGTATTCATGTCTCATGTCCACCCTCCCTACCTCGACTGTCCAGTGCAAGAAGAAGAACTCCTAGACGTATTCATGTGGATGAAAGTGCTATGTCGGGGCTTGAAGGCAAGTTACCAAAACACACTATCGAATGGCAATGCAACAAAATTGTCAAAGAATATTTTGAATCCAAAGGTGATGCAGGTAAATGTCAATTATTGCTATGTTTGTTAAAGTCACATTGTTTAGCTATTGTTAGGAGAATTTTGGGCATAAAGATGGTTAAAAGTTCAGAGGCTAGCGGTCATATTGTTAGAAATCTCCAATCTGCATTTAATGCGATTGGGAAGACATCTCGTACAAAATATCTTTGTGCGGCTCGTCATTTTTTAGTGGAATCAGTTGTAAGCAAGTCCACAAGGCAACGTCGCCTGCTATCACACACTTCTCACATACTCAAATTAAATAGAAAAAATATTAAAAAGTACTCTGTTATATGAGAAAATCTTGACACTCCGGGTTGAAAGGAGTGTTGGGATTTTGTTGGTAGGTTGCCTCGTGCAGATAGGAAGCTAATTGATGCTGTTAAGGAGTTAGTACAAATTTTTTGGCATGATCATACTAGACCTTCATCAAACCAAAGAGACGTGCTAAAGCTGAGAAAAGGTTCTATTGAACGTGAACCCCATGTTAAACACTTCCTTGACACCACATAGACTAAACTCTATGAGAGATTCAGGAATGAGAACACACAATTGAACCTGGGCCAAAGGTCCTTTGAGAAATGCAAACCATGTTACGTTCGTATATGCATTGATCGAAACACCTGTTGTTGTAGATACCACGTAGAATATGAATATTATTATGACACATATAAACATATATTTTGTGATTTGCATACTAACATTGTGCAGGGATGCAATGGATCCATACTACCACCGAATGCATCAAGAGACTTTATCCACAAAATCATGTGTCCAAGGCTCGAAGGAAAAAAATATTATGAAAAATCGTGTCTATATGGGACATGTTCTAGGTGCAGTGGGTTATCTCTTTTGAACCGTTACATCCATGAAAGAAAGGAGCACGAATTTGGCAGGATGGGCGTGGAGATGTAGAGCTTCAAGTACGTAACCTATCAATTAGACAGTGCCAGGGAAAGTAAAAAGATTGCATTAGTGAAGTCACAGGTACAAATGAATATTGCATATTTTTCATATTACACGTTCAATTTATGACATATTTTTCATTGACCTTTTCAATGGGAAGATTCCTTCTATATTTTCTTTTAGCACAACTATCAGGCCTACCCCTGCAAAAGAAACAACAAATAAGATATTAGTGCCATTATACAATGAACCTAACACATTCCAACATAACTTACCACTTTACAAATTAACACATACAATTCCAATCAATATAGATGATGGTTGGTCAAGTGTAGAGTGGAGAAACTAGTGTCTTGCCTAGCCATGAATTCATAAAAATTATGGTAGTAACACCCTACAACAGAGATGGCTAGAGATGCCTTGGGAATAGTTTGATAGTTTTTCTACATCAAATAAGGTAAAGAGAATAAGTTTACTAATTACACAATGAGGAGGTTGCAAATTCCCCCAAGGAATTATTATTGGTTTACATAGTATTTTTCACCTTAATTAGTACACAATGAGGAGGTTGCAAATTCCCCCAAGGAATTATTATTGGTTTACATAGTATTTTTCACCTTAATTAGTTGCATTTTTTGGTTTCTCCCTTAATGTTATCAATTCTAAATTTTGCGCCTAGTTTGATTGCTTTGTCTTCGTAGTGGGATGGTATATCCTTCCATTTGAGGCAATGTCCTTTACCATCATAAATTACTAGGTTATATAACACTTTATGGAGTTGAAGAAACAACAACAAACTATTTCCTTAGATCTATAAACCTTGAGATGATAGAATGTGATTTTGAGTTTAAAATACCCATGGTTGAATTCAACAATGCATCACAATAGAATGAATGTATACTTTGTATTGTGCAAAACCTTAAGGAGGATGCAAAGGTTTCTAACAAGGATCATGGTCTTGGGAAGGGTGATTAGGGGGAATATAATTTGACCTTTCAATGTGCAATATCTAGGGTATGGAGGTGTTGGAAAGTGGGGAACTAGGGACTATACCAACAATGATCATGTTGGATAGAGTATGAAGTGGAAAGTCTTGGTTTTTGGAAAAAAAATCATTATTAAAGGTGAGGGGATATTGTAAGGATGGTAAATACAGATGAATATTATCATATTTGGATTCTTAGAGAAAGGAAAGGTGCATATACTTACAGATATCCTCCAACCATACAATGGCATTGAATAAGAGATGAGAGAGTTGATGTTTTGTGGATGAGTGAAGTGATATTTTTAGTCATGTTTAGTGAGTGTGTAATATTTTTTGCTAGCATAATATGAGGTGAAAAGAACAAAATTAACTTGGGAACTAATTACACAATGAGGAGGTTGCATACTTCATCTTGTCTAGTGTTCATATGAGTTTTTTTAGATGTGAACTTGGGAATTCTTCTTGTCAAATTCATTGTTGTCTATGCATGGATATTGCTGTAGGCATATGATAAAAACAAAAAGACATGGGAGAATCTCAAATGTTGTGAATGAAAAGAATTATTTACAATTCACCATACCTCTATAGAAATGATCTCCACTTGCAATGGAAACTGGTATCTTGAATGTATCCATTAGATTCCAAGACCACTGAAGATTTTTGCTAGATTCCAAGGGTGATTTTGTGTCCAATAGATCAATGAGTGTCCAAAATATCAATGAGTGTGAGCCAATAAGAAACTTGTAAGAGCTTGAAACCCGCGAAAGAAATGAAACCCGTGTTTTTGGTAGAATTCCCGAGAAACAAACTACTCTGCTTTTTTTAACTAGTAACAGGAACGCGCACGTGTGATTAAATGCACACACTTGTGTTTTTCGCTCGTACACGTCAATAGCACGCATGCACAAAAACACGCGCACGCGCCCCTGTATAATGTTTACACCATTTATTCGCCAACATTTACACCATTTAATGCCAAACCTTCCCCCACTTCGAAAATATTTGCATAAATTGGACTTGGTGATGAAGTTTGAAGAGTGGGTCTTAATTTTTATTGGAAGGGCTTACTCTTTGTGCCTTGACACATTTGATAATTTATGGTTGTCTATGCGCCTTGACCCAATTGATATTGTAAGGTGGGGATGTGCATGCATAATAATCCTTATTTATGACTATGCGATGAGGATTTAAATGGGAGAGGATGTAAAGACATGTTATTTTTATACGTATTTTGATGGCGAGTGTCGAAGAGAAACATGGTGATAAACCACATATGTTTGGAAGGACGGAGGGAGGTTACATGATCATGATCATGCCACCCATCAAATTGAAGACAATTCCTGAGCCAAAAATTGTTTTTTAATAACCATTGTGGTACTTTGATCCAAATGTTTTTTCTAACTCATTGTTTCTCCATATTGTGTGCCTACTGCCACCTCTCTTTATCAATGCATAAAATAAACCTCTGCTTGGTTTGTAGTTATAGTTGCATGCCATTGAGTGTTGTTTAGAGTTTTCACGAGTCTGTGACATTCATGCGATAAACGAAGTGTTGTAGAGGAGGACTCATCAAAGAGGCAATTTGAATTTCATTTTGACAAAAAAAATATTTTGTAAAGATCAAATGCCATGAATGCATTCTCAACCTACCATGCAAGACCATGGATATGTTGAAAAGCATTAAACATCATCAAAGAATGAAAACAGGTTCCTCGAGATCTTATTGAAGCATATTGAGCTCAATTGAATTCCACTTGGGCCTTAATTGAAAATTCTAGACCTCAACCGTCATCAATGACACATAGAATCCATGACACTATCCCTCTACAAGGATCCTTTTGCATATGAATTGAAAATTGCTACCATTATAATGTCTTGGACATCAAGGATTTATCTTGGCTCCTTAACCATGGCTAGTGGAGGGAAACAAGAACCTCCAACACTAACTCTTGCTTCTTAGGCACAAACACCATGAATGAGTCCCTAGACCACCACATATGAAATCTATAGGGTATTAGTCAACTTCAAGTGTGTTATGTGTGCGATGACTAGGTTAGTTGTGAACCAAAAATGGGTCTCGAGGTCTGACCAAGGTATATGGACAACAAGAAGCTTCCCATGCCTTAAATGAAGCTTCTCAGGCTCAAGCATCATGAACAAAACCTACAACTCAAGAAGCTTCTTAGGATATGATGTTGTTGCAGTGTTGAAATATTAAGAAAAGAATATTGGTAATAAGAAGGGTCGACCGACCTTTCTTGCAGTGTCAATTATGAGGGAATTGTAAAAATAGAACACCTTTAAAGTTATATGGTTTGTCCAGACTTCCGTTTTATGACAAGACTGGCCGCCTCTTCTTTTTGTAGTTAGTTGTCAAAATCTTTATCCATCAATAAAGCTATAGCTATAATGGATAATACAAGAAGGATTGACCGACCCTTCTTGCAGTGTCGAACTGTTTTGAAAAGAATATTAGGATTAAGAACGGTCACCCGACCTTTCATCTAAGAGGGAATTATAAAATAGAACACCTTAGAGAAAGAGCGGCCGCTCTTTCTCTAAGAATATTTCTACTTGCCAGCATAGTATTTGAAGCAAAACTTCTATAAATTTTGCGACACATGGAATGCTTATATTGTGACACGTCTCATATTTGATTTTTAAAATTATTTTAGAGATTGTTTAAATGAATATTAAGGATATTAATGGTATCATTTAAAGTTTGGGACTGTTTTAAGTTCCCGCGTTTTCTGAACCAGCAACGTGGATATTATATCAGCGGGGGGTCCAAATGAGAAGTATAGCTTGTAGTTTAAACATGAACATCCTTAACAAATACTTTGCAGATACCTTCGTACAGGGGCAGGGTAGCCACCAGCTCACAATCAAAGAGCTTTTAGTTGGTGATTTAGAAGAGAGATGAACAATCC
Organism: Larix kaempferi; assembly: GCA_027924585.1. NCBI lineage: Eukaryota > Viridiplantae > Streptophyta > Pinopsida > Pinales > Pinaceae > Larix > Larix kaempferi. The sequence continues at coordinate 3,639,100 of BSBM01001754.1, forward strand.
ATCAATATAAAGCATGGAAAACATGAATTCTATATTGACTTTAGCAGAAAATAAGGGTGAAATGCTTGGTATGACCTGAACGGAGCATTATCTCTATGAATTCCATTCAAATACTACATTGAACCAAACATGAATAAGCAATTACAAAATGGATTGACAAAGAGAGAAAAACAATTCACATGGGAAAAGAGAAGGAACAGACTGTAAGACCAATAACACAGGAATCCCTGTCAAAACACCTGCTCGGCTTTGTCAACTTTATTCAAAAAATAGGTCAAAAGATTACACAGAGCAATATATTTTTCTTCAAAAAGTTTTCAACGCTTCTTACTTCAAGTACATAGCATATATATGGCTGCCTAGAGCCTGAGGCTCGACCTATTCGTACCTGAAAACAATTACAACAAAATGCCACCTCATCAAGACATACTCGCCACTACCAAAAATGGGCGAGCTGGCTTAACCACTTTCTTTCACATTTACCGATCTTCTTACTGAATGATAATTAACTTGAAGATTAAAAACAAAATATAGTAAAGCGGTTGCACTGGCTAGCTATTCCCAATATCCACCTCAAAAATATTACAAATTACTTTTTAAAATGGAAATGTCTTGAGAGTCTTTGAAAATAACAACACCTTTTGAAAGTAAAAATAAAAACTACTGAGGAACATTAAGGGAATATTTCATTTTCCCATACTCCTCCACATAACCCCATTGATCGGATGTGACGCTCTCATGCAGCACCATTTCTTTCACTAGTACCCTCAGTTCCACGTTATCTCCGTTGGACAAGACAGGTGCCCCTTCACTTAGACTCTTTAGTAGGTCCATGATCTCGAAATCTTCGGCAAGCTTCTCCAATAGTATTTTTCCTGTAAGAATTTGATTTAACCTCTGGAATTTTTCGTCATCCATTTTTATGGCGCACAACATGCTGTTGCAATCATTGTGCAAGATGAGCTCATTTTCTTCATGCCAAAAGGAGGGTAGCCCCTTCTGGAAGACCTTCTCGAATCTTCTCTTTATATTAGCAACCTGATCAGCCAATGCCGCACAGTGGGCTTCAATACTTTCTGCATGAGCATACTTACCTAACGTCTTCCTTTCCCAGGTGATCATAGCCACTCTGTTCTTGATATCCAATGCATCTAATTGTTCTTCTGATAAGGGTCTCAAAAAATCTATGGCGTCTTGAGCTATCTCTTTGGGCCTCAGGCTCAGATTCTCTCACGTTGATGCACAACTTTTTAAAGCCTTCTTTATTTCTCTCTCTAGCACCTATGGAGATCAAACAAGGCTTGAGATCAGTGGCTATTGTTATGATGTTATCCCAGATCAGGATCCTGCATGTCTGCATCAGGATCTTCCCAGTTACTTGGGAGAAAAACCTTTGGTTCATTTCCATCAGCCCCTTATTCTGCTTATGCAATCCCTTTATTTTTTCCTCCATCTGTGTGTTATGTTCCTCTAATTTTAGAGTTCTTTCCTTTAGTTCTTTACTTTCTCCTTCCTTCAGGATGACCTGAGACATAGCCCGTGAAAGGTTATTATCTTTTAGATCTTCGACTTGCTGTTCCAAACTTTGCTTCTCTTTCTCCCAATCTTTCCTTTTCTCAACCAAATTCAACAATTCAGCTCGGCTTTCACTGAGCTCCCTGGTTAGGGTCTCTTTTTCCTGCTTTAATTTAGCCACCTTGGGATCCTGAATTAATTGAATGCTTGAAACCTTTTCCTTCTTTTGCAATATTTGGATTAAGCTTTCTTTCTCTGCCAACAGTTGTTTGGTAGCTTTGCCACCACCATCGCTAGTGATAAAATTGAGCTGCAACTTCTTAACTTTCTACTGGTGGGATTTGCTCCCGAGCCTCTCCTATTTTAACTGGACATCCATTTTGCCAACAATTTCCTCTAACTTCCCGACTCTTAGAACCACCTGCATATAGTCCTCGTAGATAACATCCCCGAGCTGCTTATGCAATTGGACCTTGTCAGGGGCTGATATGTTTTTTAAATCATATTTCACCTCAGTGAAACTGCTTGGTGTAGCCACTGCCACATTTAGAGTGCCTTCCTTAATATCTCAGCTAGTCACCAGAGCAACATTTGACTTCGACAGGATCCAAGCTTTGGGTAGCAAGTCATATATGAACTGGGTAGAAGGTTGCTTGTTCTGAGCATACCTTTTAAACATCTCCTCTCTTGACGAGAACTTGTTTGTTTCCCTGCCTTCCCTTGCTTCCTGGAAATTGTATTCTAACACTTGTACCCTGGGAATCTGAATTTCCCCTTCTTTATTTCCCTCACTATCCATCAAAACAGCCAAATCGGGTTGTGTGTCGACTGCTCCCTGATCTTTAGTCCTGAGTCTCTTTCTTTCCTCTTCCTCATATTCATCTAGAATTTCCTGCAAACTTCTTTTCTCCCCTACTTCCGCCACCTTATGTACCTTCTCCACCTCTATCGCCGCTTCTAGTAATGTGAGCTCTTCTCCCTGCAACATATGCGTTGCTGCTACCTCGGGTTCGTACTACAACAGGTTATTTCCACCTAACGACCCTTCCACCTCCTTATGCTCGAACCCACGAAGGTTATTCAAATTTCTTCTATTAGAAATAATGTGACAAGGGTCGTAGCTCATGGAGATATCCTTTTTGAATTCCAATCCTTATAATAAACTTCGCACCTCCGCAACAAATTCCTTAATTTTTACAATAAATAGATCGACAACCCAAGGATACTTTAAATCGCTGGCCTTTCTGAACTTTGAAAAATGTTCTTCTTCTACGGTCAACTTCTGCTTGATAAATTCTAAAGCAAAAATACTCAATGTTAGGAAGGTGGGTAGTATGTAGGGTTCGTGCACGAACCTGTACAGTCTAATGACAGTGTAATCTTTTGATAAAAACCAGTCCCCTGCGGCGACCTCCCTTTTTAACTGAAACAAAATCTTCATTTCAGGCAAGACCCTTGGCAGTTCTTCCCAAAACAATAATTTGTACAATACAGATAACATAGAATTCATGTAATTGAACATGTTTTCCTCCAGAATGCCGACATAAACCTCTGGAGAGAAATGTAGTTCATTCTAGTTACTGACCATGATTAGTTTCATTAAATGGGCCTAAAACCGGAAACATCTAGTGTTTGGAAACACAACAAACTGGGAATTCATGGCCTCTGCCACAAAATCTTCAAACCTAAGGCTTGGAACCGACTCATAACTGACTAGGGATGACTCGACACTTATTCTGTACAGCAGACTCAACTACAGCTCTGTCACAAACCTGTCAGTATAGAGACCTAAAAACTGCATGAGTAATTAGAGGACTAACTGGGTATTTGCATTGAACAGGTTAACATCTAACAGGTATGGGGTTTCTCCTATCTCCTGGTCCGTTTTGAGGCAAGTGGTCAAAAACAGTTGCTGACTCTTGGGAGGGGTTTGGCGGTAGAGGGTCACAATTGCTTTTGCAGAGAATCTCTCAGACTCTGGCGTTAGCGGCTCAGGGATTCCAAATGAATGACGCACGACTGACGACTCTATGGAACATACGATTCTACTTTGCTGACTATTCATGATAACTCTTTGGGACCCTTCGTAATTAGATGCGCACCAGGAGACGAACTCAGGAAATGACATGATTTGGTTTAAACAAAACAAAATGAATGAAGACTGGAAAACCCTATGTACATCTGTGCCCCTGTCTTGTAGACGCTTCAACCTTCTCTTAATTTCGGCCACGGGTAGCTAGATAACTGTGTCAAAAATGTTACAGTCCCTATCCTCCAAGGTACTCCTGACCCTATTATTTCTTACAACTGAACCTTCTTCCATTATTCTACTGTAAAAACACTTATATTACTAACGCAATCAGTCGAAAAAGGGCCTACCTGTCACTAGCAACCCTTTAGAATTATGCTGTCGAAAGCCCTGTCGCCCTCGTCGTCTCCCACACGCCGAGAAGCTTCTAACTTCGACAACTCCAACAAACAAATGTCAACAACACATGCCGGTGATTATATATAAAACTCCGTTCATTTAACCATCAGTCTTATCTGTTAATTGCCCAATGATCTCGGCCATTGGTTTCTCACGTGCCACTTCCCACCGTCGGATCCGGCCTTTATTTAACCATTTGATTTGACACCTTTTCTCTGCCTGCCATTGGATCATCCCATAGGTCCCAATCTGCACTGTTCCCCTGGAACCCCATGTCCGTGAAGTGGTATTGCTGACATCCCAACGCAGTTTTAAAGATTGCTTTCCTACCTCGCGACCATCCCTTGTGTCGACACCCATCGAATGGTTTCATCTGTCACAACCACTGTTCCACGTATCCATTGCGCTACTTCCCGACGAGGCTATCACCGGGAACCACCGATTTTTGCTCGCTTTGCATCCATGGTGGGGATAGATGACACGTTTCATTCTCTGACCTTTTTCGTAGATAGGGTCCACTTTTTCTATGATCCGTGCATCTTCTTCATTGCACGGAACAGACTTATAACTGACTAGGGATGACCCGACACTTATTCTGTACAACATACTCAACTGTAGCTCTGTCACAAACCTGTCAGTATCGAGACCTAAAAACTGCGCGATTAATGAGTGGACTAACTGGGTGTTTGCATTGAACAGGTTAACATCTAACGGGTATGGGGTTTCTCCTATCTCCCGGTCCGTTTTGAGGAAAGTGGTAAAAAAGGCTTGCCAACTCTCGGGAGGGGTTTGACGATAGAGGGTCACAATTGCTTTTGCAGAGAAGCTCTCAAACTCTGGCGTTAGTGACTCAGGGATTCCAAATGAATGATGCACGACTGACGACTCTATGGAATAGATGATTCTACTTTGCTGACTATTCATGATAACTCTTTGGGACCCTTCATAATTAGATGCGCACCAGGAGACGAACTCAGTAAATGATGTGATTTGGTCTAAACAAAACAAAATGAATGAAGACTAGGAAACCCTATGTATATCTGTGCCCTTGTCTTGCAGACGCTTCAGCCTTCCCTTAATTTCAGCCACGAGTAGCCAGATAATTGTGTCAAAAATGTTACAGTCCCTATCCTCCAAGGTACTCCTGACCCTATTGTTGAAATATTGTAACTTCAAAGAATATTATATTTGTACCTTATTATTCCAGAGATGTTTCATTCCTCTGTGAAGATCATATTGTATATCCAGAGATGTTTATTCCTCCGTCGGAATGTAGTAACTTGGGTTATTAGACTTCCCTAGTGGGGGTCGGACCTGTATGTGTTATGTGGGTCAAAGAGTTGTTAGACCACCCTAGTGGGGTCGGCCCAGTCAGTTGTAGTGGGGTGTTTAACCCAGTGGTACAGTTGGGGCCGACCTAGTTAATATAAAGTACAAGTCGGAGATGTGTATAAATAGAGGAGGTGTGTTCCTCATTATACACACACTTCCCTCACTTGAAATGTAGCGCACTTGTGAGAGAGAGGTCTGATATGGAGGGGGAGGAGATCATGTCTTTGGTTTGTATCTTTGTATATTGCTGGTCATCTATATTGAGGAAGCTTTGCTGGGTTTTCTACCCCATGAGGGTTTCCCAGGATAAATCTGTGTCTCTTGTGTTTATGCTATGCTTGTTGTTTCTTCAGTGATCCTGTATATGCTATTATTGTGAAATGGAATGAAATGCTGATATTTTCTGTCTTAGCATATTGAATCTTAACATGGTATCAAATCTAACCTGAAGGAAGGCAATGTATGGCACTTACGACACTTGCTTCACTTGCGACAATTTGAAGGTTAGGGTTTTATATAGCAAAACCCAGTCATCGTGGAACTTTCGCTATAAATACATTGTGGAGAAGTTTAAGGATATGAAACATTTACAGGTCATAGCTAACATCCCCAGGTACATTGTGTCCAAAGGACACCCTCATATTCATTGTACTTTGTGATATATGATCAGTACAAGTTAGGGTTTCTGCCTCTTCCAGATCTCAGTCAAATTCAGGTGACCTAGGAAAAAAGGTCATAACTTGGGATAGGAAGCTCCAAATGAAATTTCGTAAAAAGTGACAAGTATTACATAGACTGTACTATCTCAGTAAACATTTTCAGAGGCCGAAGTTGAACTAGTGACACGTGTAACTCCTTACAAGTTCGCTCTCCTGTTTTATCCCATAAACAGGTCACGTTGTGACACTTGGCACAAATATCTCTAAGAGAATCCAATTGAGGTTAGAACTATCGGGATGGAAAGATGACAGGTCAGGATACCACAAATTTTTTTTTCAGACCATGTGGATCAAAAAGTTTGGAGTTACAACAGAAACAATCAGGTACATATTTCTGTCAAAACAAAATTATTTTTGGAGCACCTTCATTCATGGCTTCTGGGATTTAGGGTTTCAGAGAAAGTTAGAATTTTTGGAATCAGAGTCCACGGCTGAATGCTACTCAGGAAAATCGAAATTTAGAGACCAAGATCGAATTTTTTGGTTGGGTAGAAGATTGGGCTTTATCAAACCCCAGTTTGGGATTTTGATCAGAAAGATGGAAAATTAGGGCTTTAGCAAAAGTTTGAATTTTTGAAGTCTGTGACCACGGCTGGAAGCTCCTCAGAAAAATAAGAGTTTAGAGCCTTGGATTGAAACTTTTGATTGGGAAGAAGGGTGGGCTTCATCAAACCCTAGTTTGGGATCTTGTCCAGAAGATCCAGAAGTTTCGAAGGCAATTTTGAGGGGTCAAATTTTGGAGATTTCAAAATTGAAGTATGCAAGTTTGATCAGCTCAGCAAGACACATCCTTTCATCCATTCAGAAGTGTGAAAGTCAAAGATTGAATTTTTTAGGGTTTCTCTAACAAACCCTAATCAAGCTCCAGATCCAGTTTCAGGGGGAGTTGAGGCTAAGGCCTTACATAAGAAGACTACAAGAAATCTCGACAGGTATGACTCACGGGGGCTTCACTAGAAGGAAATATAATACCACGTTCATTCATATTGCAGTATTAAATATTCATCAAAACCTAAAAATTATATTGCTTATGTATTAAGGGGCAAAGGGTTTTTTTAATTTAATGTAACAATACAAAAATAATTTGGGGTCTTTTTTATATGGGAGGGCTAACAAATATCCTCCAAATGGAGATGGCAGGATCACGATTGAATGAGAAATCGGGTTGAGGCAAGGCTTGGTCTTACTAGTACGCAGGGAAATCGCGTCTTGAGACATGCTTGAGGCCAGGGGTTTCATGCTGAAGTGGGTTTCTAGTCGATCATAGTCGAGAGACAATGGTCATTGACAACCACTTGTTACCAATAGCACTTAGCCAGTTGTTACCAATAGCCTTGGGAGGCTCTAAGCCTCCAGGGCCTGTTATAGGCCCTCGATAGGCCTTGGGGGCTTGAATACCGAACCACTCGTGCCTATTACAGGCCTTGGGAGGTTTAGTCAGCCTCCTAGATCTTGTTACAGGCCCTGGGGGCTTGGATACCTAGCCCACAACAGGCTTAGTCAGCGATTGGGGGACTGCAACATGCAATCTAAATGGTGTAGTATGTGAATTGGCTCTAGTGAAATACAAGAAGTGATCTCCTATCTCTTCATTAGACCATTAGATGTTGCAAATCATAATGATATGTGGTTGAGTAATTACATTGTGGGTGAAGTAATGTGAATCCACAATATACATCGAAAGAAGCAAGGTGCATTGTAGAATGCATGTGGGGTCATAAGAGGGTATCATATCAATATACTATGTAGAAATATAAAGGGGTATACAAAATGTTAATGAAAAAATTGATACATACAATATCTAGTGAAAATAGGGGTTTTATTAAATTGGGAAGGCATATTGGGAGGGGATTAAAAAAACCGATTTTGGAAGGTATTTTCCAATATTTAGTGAAATTAGGGGTATTGTTTCATATGCCATGAACGAACGTGCTATGATAGCGGTTTATTGAGTGAAGCCCCCGTGGTATGACTTAAGGAGTACATGTATGTCTTGAAATTTGATTCTTGATTAAGTTCATAATATGTTTGTCTTCATATTATTTAGATTAGTACAATCTTGATTAATGTTAGAATTGTCTTATCACCCTAGCAAAAGTATGTGAATGATAGAAGACATGCATTGATTAGGGTTATATGATTGTACTAAGGCACTGTGGTGTTGTATGAGGTTGATGTTGTCTGCTAACAAGATACAGGTACATCACATAAGACAAATCAAGTTCCATGACCATGACAACATGAAGACAAAGACTCCCCCATAATCTTTGATCTCATAGAAGTTCTACTTACGAGGTATGTATGACTTTGTTCTATTATGCTTAACCTATGAAATATGCAGGTTCCAGCATAGGATCTCTAAATCATTGAAGAGAACAAAGAAGATATTGATTAGGTATGTTAGACATAACTAAGCAGGTATACTAATCCAGGTATGTTTTCCTATATCAAGTTAGAATCTTACCTTGTGTTAGGATCCCTTATATAAGTATACTTGGTATGATTGGTTATGCTTATTCATAAAGTTAGTAATCAAGGTTTTATGAATATTATGTCTCTTATCCTGATTAATGATTTAACTAACCAGATCAAACAAGAATATGCATGAGTAAAAGAAGAGTTCCCTGAAACCTTGAATACTAATGTTTATTATGTATGATCATGGCTATAAATATTCAAGATTATAATATACTAATGAATGTATGAGATCATGAGGATGACACTAGTGCACACTTGAGCATGCATAGTGGTACAGAATGAATAGAAGTTCAAAAGTAATATAGAAGATCAAGCGGGAGGAAACCACACAAACATAAAAGATAAGTATTTGAGTTGTTATTTGAAATAGTAAATGATATTGCTTGTAATAGGTTGTATGCATATTTGTATTCCTAGAATATATCATGCTGAGTGTAAACATTCATATAGCATTGAACAGTATACTACTAATATGCATATGATTGGTAAGTTGGACAAACATTCCATTGTTGCTTGTCTAGAATGAAACCTCTTTGCTGACATGCTGCGAGTTGTGCACACTCTCGATAGTATGTTCTGGTAGAGATGGAAGGCATCTAGATAGCCACTGTATGCATACAGGATATGGAAAAGTGTTGTGCCAAAGTATTGGTCAAGATAGTTGCATAACTATGCAAATGATATCTGTATGCATAATAGGTTATCATGTCAATATGATTTCATGATTATGAAGTATTACTAATCATGTACTTAATTTTGATTTGTAGGAAATATCATGAAGAATGATGAACATCAAACAAGTGATGGATGTGCAACAAGAAGATTTACAAATCAAACAAAATATAGAAGGTTCGTGGCTAGAAGATTCTCTTAGAAAGAGGAAGAAAATCATGACGAGATGTTTGCTCCAAGTGGCTAGATAAGACCATTCCCTTAATGGTGTAATTAAAGAAGAAGTGTGAATCAGGTTCTGTATGGGTACCCAGGATCGATAGTCAATTGATGAGCTTAATGGTCACCATGGGTGATGTGGATCTCAACCTTTGCTACAAGGTTGAATATGGTTTCTATACACAGATGACATAGATGCAAGAAGGAACTCACCACAAATTTTGAATGATATTGAGGCTCATATCAGTAGACCCATCTGACGAGAGATGGCACTGATAGATGGCTGCAGAAATGAAAATGAAAGATCTCAGATTGATGCATTACTTCCTAGGTCTGGAAGTATGACAAGGCTTAGAAGGAATATTTCTCAACTAGGGAAAGTATGCCGAGAAATATTAAAAGGACTTGATGTGTTGGAATGGCCACTCTCATGGATTCCAACTTGAATCTGTTAGCGGATGACTCATCAGAGTTAGTGGATATAACTCTATACAGACAAATTATTGGGTCATTGATGTATCTAACGAATACTAGGTCAGATATATGCTTTGCTGTGAACACCTTGAGTCAGTATCTAGTGGAAACTAGATGTGTTCACCTGATAGTTACAAAGCATGTGATGAGTTACCTAAAGGATACGATAGAATTTGATCTATGCTATCTTGGAGATCATGACTTCAAATGGCTACATAGATGTTGATTGAGCAGAAAGTGTATTAGATAGGAAGAGCACATCGAGAGGATGTTATTGTCTGGAATCAACCATGATCTTGTGGTTTAGCAGGAAGCAGTCTAGTGTTGCTCTCAGCACAAGCGGAATATATGGTTGCTTGCTCTACTAGTTGTGAAGAAGTATGGCTTCAGGATTGTTTGACTTAGAGATAGACCCAACTGTGATCCTATATGACAAACAGAGTTGTATCAAGATGGCAGCGAATCCAGTGTTCCATGATAAGTGAAAGCACATAGATATCTGACAAGATATGATGCAGAAAGGAACTATAAAGTTCAAATTTGTAACAAGTTGCCGATGTACTAACTAAACCTCTACCTCAAATGAACAAGTTACCGATGTGCTAATCAAACCTCTACCTCAAGTAAAGTTTGAGTACTTCCGAGACAAGCTTGGTGTAGTTCAGAAGGACCCTCCTCGAAAGGGGGAGTGATGTGGTCACTTATGATGAGATTTCCTGCATCAACAGTGAGGTCGATGATGTGGATACCTATATTGGTGATGCCGACAAAGAGGTTGGTGGATGGTCCTTAGACAGGATCTAAGTTGACGAGGGGATTGCATCATCCTTGAACACATGTTCTAAAAAGATCCATAGACATATGTCTCCGAGAAAGAAGAGGGATTGCATCATCTTTGAACACATGTTCTAAAAGGATCCGTAGACATGTGTCTTCGAGAATGAAGTCCTTAGTTGACACGTGGGGATTGAATCATCCCTGGACTTCAGTCCTAAAGAGAGCCGTAGACATGTGTCTTCGAGAATGAAGTCCTTAGTGGACAAGTGGGGATTGTATCATCCCTGGACTTCAGTCCTAAAGAGAGCCGTAGACATATGTCTCCGAGAATGAAGTCCCTAGTGGACGTGATAGGACTACATCGTCCCTGAGCGCTTAGTTCAAAATGTATGTGTGTGGATTAAATCATCCTTGGACAGTAAATCCAGTAATTCCTAAAGGAAGGATAATCCTAAATGAATGGTGTGGATTAAATCATCCTTAGACATAGTCCTAAATGAATGGTGTGGATTAAATCATCCTTGGACATAGTCCTAAATGAATGGTGTGGATTAATCATCCTTAGACCGTAAATCCCGTAATTCCGAAAGGAAGGATTGTCTTAAAAGAGATTGAGTATGGATTAATCATCCTTAGACCGTAAATCTCGTAATTTCAAAAGGAAGGATTGTGTTAAAAAAAATTGAGTATGGATTAATCATCCTTAGACCGTAAATCTCGTAATTCCGAAAGGAAGGATTGTCTTAAAATAGATTGAGTATGGATTGATCATCCTTAGACTGTAAATACCGTAATTCCGAAAGGAGGGATAGTCTTAAACATGATTGTGATGAGATTGATCCCGTAATTCCGAAAGGAAGGATCATGTGTATTGCAGAGTATGCTGCTATTGTGTATACTTGACTGATGAGGATACTTGTATTGATGAGGATACTTGTATTGATGATATGTATACTTGTATTGATGAGGATACTTGTACTGATGATGTGTATACTTGTATTGGTGTGGATACTAATACTGATGATCTAGATGACGATGCTGCTGATCGTGATGATCTAGATGACAATGCTGTTGATCGTGATGGTCTAGGTGACGATGTTGATGATCGTGTGATGACGATGTTGATGATTGTGTGATGATGATGCTGATGATCGTGTGATGACGATACTGATGATTGTGTGATGACGATGCTGATGATCGTGAGGATCCAGATGATGATGTTGCTGTAGCTGTTCGAGTGCTGCAGAAGATAAAGACTTAGTACTAAAGATGTTGATGTTCCAGTATTGAAGATGTTCCAGTAACTGCTTGAGTTACTGATGATGATGAGAAAGCTTCCAATGATTTATAGATGTATCATGTATGATGTTGATGACTCCTTGCTCATGCAGATGCTGTTATAATATCCTTCTTGTTAAGGGGGAGTGTTGAAATATTGTAACTTCAAAGAATATTATATTTGTACCTTATTATTTCGGAGATGTTTCATTCCTCCATGAAGATCTTATTATATATCCGGAGATGTTTATTCCTCCGTCGGAATGTGGTAACTTGGGTTATTAGACTTCCCTAGTGGGGGTCGGCCCTGTATGTGTTATGTGGGTCAAAGGGTTGTTAGACCACCCTAGTGGGGTCGGCCCAGTCAGTTGTAGTGGGGTGTTTAACCCAGTGGTAAAAATGGGGCCGAACTAGTTAATATAAAGTACAAGTCGGAGATGTGTATAAATAGAGGAGGTGTGTTCCTCATTATACACACACTTCCCTCACTTGAAATGTAGCGCACTTGTGAGAGAGAGGCCTCCGTCGGAATGTGGTAACTTGGGTTATTAGACTTCCCTAGTGGGGGTCGGCCCTGTATGTGTTATGTGGGTCAAAGGGTTGTTAGACCACCCTAGTGGGGTCGGCCCAGTCAGTTGTAGTGGGGTGTTTAACCCAGTGGTAAAAATGGGGCCGAACTAGTTAATATAAAGTACAAGTCGGAGATGTGTATAAATAGAGGAGGTGTGTTCCTCATTATACACACACTTCCCTCACTTGAAATGTAGCGCACTTGTGAGAGAGAGGTCTGTTATGGAGGAGGAGGAGATCATGTCTTTGGTTTGCATCTTTGTATATTGTTGGTCATCTATATTGAGGAAGCTTTGTTGGGTTTTCTACCCCATGAGGGTTTCCCAGGATAAATCTGTGTCTCTTGTGTTTATGCTGTGCTTGTTGTTTCTTCAGTGATCCTGTATATGCTATTATTGTGAAATGGAATGAAATGCTGATATTTTTTGTCTTAGCATATTGAATATTAACACCTATTTGTGCTTGCAACTGAACCTTTTTCCATTATTCTACTGTAAAAGCACTTATATTACTGATGGAATCAGTCGAAAAAGGGCCTACCTATCACTAGCAACCCTGTAGAATTATGTTGTCGAAAGCCCTGTTTCCCTCGCCATCTCCCACATGTCGAGAAGCTTCTGACTTCGACAGCTCCAACAAACAAATGTCAACAACACATGCTGATGATTATATATAAAACTCTGTTCATTTAACCATCAGTCTTATCTGTCAATTGCCCAACGATCTCGGTCGTTGGTTTCTCATGTGCCACTCCCTGCCGTCAGATCCGACCTTTATTTAACCATTTGATTTGACACCTTTTCTCTGCCCGCCATTAGATCATCCCATAGGTCCCAATCTACACTGTCCCCTCGGCACCACGTGTCCGCGAAGTGGTATCATTGACATCCTAACACAGTTTTAAATAATGCTTTCCTACCTCGCGACGACCATCCCTTGTGTTGACACCTGTCGAATGGTTTCATCTTTCGTGGCCACTATTCCCGTATCCATTGCGCTACTTCCTGACGAGACTATCATCGAGAACCGATGATCTGTGCTCGCTTTGCATCCATGGTGGGGATAGATGACATGTTTCATTCTCCGACCTTTTGTGTAGATCGGGTCCAGTTTTTCTATGATCCGTGCATCTTCTTCATTGCGCCACCGTTGATTTGGCTAACTGTATTCCGCACTGTATATTGTCTACGATCCTACCATTGCGGTATCGTGTGCTTCTACGGTGGTTTTTGTTACCGCTTTACCTCTTCTTGGCAGTGACGCGCTTCCTGGATGCCATCTGTCCAGCGACATAACCCATCGCGACCACCCATGAGACTAACTCCTGCGCCTCTTGGCTACACGACCATTAGTGTGAGCCATTGATCTCATGCCCACGCCCGATCAACGATATCTTGCCTGCCCTTGTCTATCCTATGTAATATTTGGTTGTCGGACTTAGGACTTAGGTTTATTTGATTTTTCAAAAGGCCTTTCAACACATTCCCTTGCAAATTTTCCTATGGTGTACCATATTCACCCTTTTCCACACCAATTTTTCATACCTTGGCCTTCCAATCTGAAGGAGGAATGGGACCTTGGGATTCTACTAGGTAAGATTTATAATCCATCTTTCATTTATGATATTTATGCTGCAGAAAAATCAGGTGCTAACACATGGTTTTGCTTGAAATGGGCATCCATAATACCTTTAGGATCATGTCTTCTTTTGGCAGCATAAGCCAATTTTAAAGCAACAATTTTGTCACCCAACACTATAGCCCAAGTTGAAGTTGGGATGGCCAATGGCCCAAGGTTCAAGGAGAACTTAGGCCATGCCTTCCTCTTAGGACTAGATAGCTTTAAATACACACCATCGGTAACAGTTTGATAGGAGACCTCTTCAATGACCAATCTATCAGGAACTATCCTGGGTAGAAGATGTAAAGTACTGCTTCCCCAAACTCTAACATATGAGAAGCTTTCACACACATAATAGTCACCAATTGTGGCAATGAAGGTTCTGGCATCAACTGAGAAAGCAGGAACCTGCTCTCTGAAGATTTTGAAGTAAATACTTCCAAGGAAGCGATCACAAATGTCATATATCAAAGGCACATAATTGTTCTCCCATAATACTGAATGATAAATATGGACAGGAGGAGTTGATGGAGTCCAATTCCATGTTGGGATATTGGAATTCTGCACAAAACATATCAACGACAAAAGTTGAAAAGAAGAAATGTGGCTTCCTCACAGCTGGTGCCTTCTGATATGCTCCATTTCTTTTGAGTTCAAAAGACAAGATAAACGCCCAAGGGAATGACTCACCAGTCATTAGAACATGATGGGATACAGGATCCCACTCAACTTTAAATACAGAACAGTTTGGGAGACCATACAGTCTGCATAGCTTGGCAGCCAATAGGGAATAAATTTCTCTAAACCAGGAAACCTGGTACAAGTTATCAACCCTAGGGATGAAACTGTTAGGTTTATTCATCCATGACTTCAACATGTCATTAAAATTGTACCTGGTGTTAGAGGATTCTATGAACTTAGTGTCAAGGGGTTGCATAAGCTCTAATGAAAACCTCAGGGCAGAAGGTAGCCAATTGTGACCCTGCACTGTTATTTAAATGACCGGTCTTTAGGGTTAGCGTGGTCCACAATCCATTTAACCGCATCAGTATAAGGAAAGATAGCGGGTCTGGCAGCAATGGCATGAAGCTGGGAATCTCTAATTTTCTCATACGCCAGCTGGTCATTCTGAATGTTTGATAGGTCATCATTATCAAAAATTGAGTAGATTTTGGACCAGTCTATTTGATAGGTTTCAGAGATTTTATCACTAGTGTTCGAGAAAATACCAAAATATGGGTCTTTGTTCAATAAATCCTTCTGAGGATTTTTACAACGTGTATTGCGTGACATGTTTGAAACTGGAGTTTTTCTGATAAACAAATGAACAAAAATAAAAAACAATTCAAAATCTTGAAACAATAAATAACTGAATAAGAAGAATGACTAAAACCAACCCGTTTCAGCTGAAAGTAACGGGCAACAGACACCTGGAAAAAAATTTGTAGTAAAATTCAAGCAACAATGTAATCTTCGAAATTAAAAATGATAAGGAAAAATAGGGAAATTCACATATTTATTGCTTTTCGACAGGCAACAAGTCTAGATCGTAGGATATAAACGAATCAATGCCTGAGATTAAATATTGCAGGATGCGGGGTCAAGTTGGGGGAGTTTTTTTTTGGAACTACGTATATTGTTCCCACAAACCGCAATCCGCAATTGCGGGTTGCGGGTTGTGGGATCGCAACTTAGAAAACAAACAATCAAAAGGATCCCGCAATCTGCAATCCACAAATGCGGGTTACAGGTTGCGAGAACAAAAAGTTCTAAAGCTATTTACAAAGTCTTCCCGCAATAAGAAATTTGCGGGTTGCTGGATGAAAACACTTCCAAAAAGAAATGACAAGCTTGCGGGATGAAAACGACTTGGTGGAAAAACTCAAAGCTTCCCGCAACTTCATTAAAATAGTAAAAAAAACTAGAAATTTTCAAAGGGAAAATTCTAATCAAATCCAAACAATGCAATGGCATAAAATCATAATAAGCATAAGGATGAAACCCCCATAATGATAAAGTAGTTAGAACATGGGACATGTTGTTCCTACAACACAGCTAAACTTTATTTAAATCACCCTATGTAATATCATCCGTAGGATCAAGACAAATCGACGGTTAAAACCTAAACATATTGAAGGAAAAGAGGGGTTGCAGAGTTTTATTTCATAAATATATATATTCTTTCCAGAATCCGCAATCCGCAATTCGCAATTGTGGGTTGCGTGTTGCGGAAACGCAAAGTGCGAAACTATTTTGAGCCGGTTCCTACAATCCACAATTGCGGGTTGTGGGTTACGGAAATGCCTAGCGCAAAGCTATTTTATGACTCTTACCACAATCCGAAATTGTGGGTTGCAGATGTAAAAGACCACAATTATTGAAGAAGGATCGACTGCCCCTTCTTTTCATAGTTAACTGTGAAAAAATTTATCCAACTATTCAGCTATATCCATAATGGGGAACACAAGAAGGATCAACCGACCCTTCTTAAAGTGTTGAACTATTATCAAAATATTATGGGGAATAAGAAGGGTCAGCCGACCCTTCATTTACGAGGGAATTGTACAAATAGAACACCGTTTGTCCTGAATTCCATTTTATGACAAGAAGGATCGACCAAACCTTATTGCAGTGTCAAACTAGTCTGAAAAGAATATTGGGATTAAGAAGGGTCGGCCGACCCTTATTGCAGTGTTGAACTAGTCTAAAAAGAATATTGGGAATAAGAAGGGTCGGCCGAACCTTCATTTCGGAGGGAATTGTAAAAATAGAACACCTTGGAGAACTCTTTCTCTGAGAATTTTTCTACTTGCCAACAAAGTCTTTAAAGCAAAACGTCTATAAATTTTTTTCTTATAATGTTGATATCTAGTATCCTAGGGTGACATGTGGAATGATCATATTGTGACACATGGCATATTTGATTTGGCACATTGAGTATATCGAGGTTACTAATGCGGGTTTAACCACAACACAATCAGGAAATGAAGATTCACTGATAGTAGTTTTAAGCATCATTAGGCACAATATGCAAGATTACCCTGTAGCTGGAATGCTAATTGAAAGATTAACATGAATTTATTAATTTAATATGTTTATCATAATTTTGCAGAAATAGATAAATGTTTTAATTAAATAAATTCACTTAAAACATAAAAGACACACAGATCATGAGTAATGACAAATCCAAACTACATTAGATCAATGTATGGATTATTGATTGCAAAAATTAAACAGTGTTCATAAATAATTTGAAGTGAAAATCAACATTCATCAAAGAAATTTGATCAATTAACAAAAGAGGAATGGAGAGAAGGACTAACTGTATTACTTCAAAGTTGCAAAAAACTACAATCTCTGCATCAATCAGAGTTTCTCCGGTCTTCTTTTGCTGATTTTCTCCCCCCTACCTTTTAAATAATAATTACAAAAATAGTTACAAAATATAGACTTCCCATAAAACAGGGATTACAAATCGAAACTAAAAGTCATCCTCGGGAGCGACTGATACTGACAATATTTTCACAAAATTCCAAAAATATTTTCATCACATGGTTTTCGGGAAGTAACCCATAACAAATTGTGGAAGATACTGGCAATCAACTAGCTATCTGTGATAGAAGTTGAAAGATTCATGATGATCGACAACATTGTCCTAAAAAACCGAAAAATCGGCCACTTGTCCTTCCTTTAGGGGAATTGGTGGAGTCACAGGCACTTGATTAATCTCGGATGACTGTATTATCTCGATCAACATGTTTCTCAGTGATATTCCTTCTCTTACATGGATTGAATCTCATAATCTTCTTTTTCACTACCAGTGTTGTCATCCAAAACAATGTCTTTAAAAGGTGGATTTTTCACCTTTTACAGAGCTTGGGCTCTTAATACATTTCAGTACTACGAGCTTGAGCTCACAAACACAGAATTTTCTACTACAGAGAATTTACAAACTTTATTTTGGCTTCAACTAGAAGCTATACTTTAATTTTTGCTTCCACTAGAAGCTTCAACTAGAAGCTATGAGCCACATTAGTGACAAATCCTGGACTTGGGGCTTCGATAGTGCTCGAAATGCCCATATATCATGTTGCCGTGAAGATTTGTCAGGGAATTGCTGTCGAAATGCTCATATATCACGAAGATAGTGACCATATGACTCAAGTATTTCTGATAAAACAACAAAGGAAACAGAATAGAGGTGGTAAAGAAGAGTGCCATGACTTCCCGAAGATTTCATTTTGCTGCGATACCGAGTATCATGATTTAGTATTGGTGAATTGACTTGGATGTTATGGATGGGGAAGGATAATTATCACAGTATGGTGGGATAGTGGTCATATATATCATCTGTACTGACTATAGATTTCGCATAACTGGAGATGAGCTGGCTAACAAAGGTGTTGAAGCACGTTTAGCCTTCAAAGTAGGCACGCTAGAACGTGCATGCGATCACGTGGCTAGAAGAATGAATGAATGAAATATTTTAATAACGTCCACGAGGCTGATCAGCCTAAGGGACCAAAAGAATCATAGCCCTAAATCCTCTCCATATTCTTTTCCAAGTCGGATCTTCTACTGCGAATCTTGACTAGAAGACCTGCAATCTACTTGATCTTATCTTCTTCAAAAAGATGGTGCATGCTGTCAACCTTTAAGTTGTCATTCCAAGACGATGCCTTTTTTGCATTATATTTTAGGATGCCACGTTTCCACCTTTACACACATTTAATTAAATCCTATATAACAATTAAATGATGCATCCAACGTACAGAGTAATTACGTGGTAGAGTGTCAGAGTAGTAGGCGGGAAGGGTGAATACCAGCTGGTATTAATTAGTGGAGCATTGTTAATGGTGGAGGTCAATTAATTGATCATCGAAGCAGAATAACTAATGCATGAGGTGATTGTATTTTTGAACTTGTACTCTGCACAAGATAATACAAGTCTGTAAAGCATGAATTTTGTGGATCTTAGGTTGATTTTAGACTAAAATGGTAAAACAAATTGCACATATATAAGTAATATTTGAATATAACAAAAAAAAAATTAACACTTTATAAAGTTTAATCAAACGTAAAATGATAAGCAATGAAAATTAGTAACTGTCATTAAATTTTGACTTGACAGGCAGTGAAAATATGAAATTCCAAGCCTGGACTCGAAGGCTTACCAAGCATGCAAGGCCTCGCATGCTTGGCCTTGGGAAGGGATGGAATGGTTATCATTTTCATTAATGGCAAATCAAGGCCTGGTAGGATGAGCATATCTATTGGCAGGCAGGTCTGAATTGAGAAAGTAGCTTGCCCTGCCCTGAGAAAAGGCATGCTGTGTCTGTTCCATTTTTAGATTAAATAGTTTTAGATATCTGGAGGTTTTTCTCTTTCGTCTGGAACCATCTTCTTAAGAATTATGGCCCCTCGCATGCATCTTTGCAGTCGTCGTGGCTCTAAACGAACCTCTGGGGAGAGTTGTAGGCAAAGGGGTGAAGGCTCAACCAACCAAGCGAACGTCCCGGTGGATGACCGCCATCTGGATTTCAACTGGGCGCATCTTTATCTGGAGGAAACTCCTGTGGCTACTGAGTCACTTATCGCTCATTTGGAAATCTAGCTGCAGCAGGAGGTCGAGGAGCACCAGGTCTGTTAGATTGCAACCAACCCATTCTGGGCGGGTAGAATTCTTCTTGCCCGCAAAATCCAAGCGCAAGAGAAAATTGTCAAAGACATTAAAGATATTATCAAGGGAATGAAAGTGACTCAGCAGAACGAAATGGAGAGTACGTGCACTCTGGATACCTTAGTGGAAGTGCTCAACATCCATGACCCGCAGGAGGCCCGGAGCCGGGCACCGAGAACCACACGTTGATCAGGCTGGCTTTTTCTCTCTTTGCCCTGTGTCTGCGGTTATATTTTGATGGCAGTACTAGTTGTTGGTTTTGTTCCTATTCAAACTGTTGTTCTCGATTAAGCCGATAGCTTGTTCCCTTGCTTTGCTGCTAGGATGTTTTTTGGCCCTTGGAAGGTGGTTTCTTGTCCGAGAGGTTTTGTGTTCTCAGTTTTTAAGATGATCTGTGTCATGCTATCTGGTGCAGTTGTTAAGATGATCTGTGTCATGCTATCTGGTGCAGTTGTTAAGATGATCCGTGTCATGCTATCTGGTGCAGTTGTTAAGATGATCTTTGTCATGCTATCTGGTTAAGTTGTTAAGCTGATCTATGGGCGCCCGGTTTTCCCAACTCGGGAAGGGCCTGAGTGAGATTTTAGATCACTCTGTTTGTAACTTTGTACCATTTTTGTACCTTTTTATACCATATTTATAGAATTTCCAGCTCTGCTTTCTTACAAAAAAAAGAATGGTTGGTCGACCCTTCAATTTTGAGGGAATTATAAAAATAGAACAATTTGAAAGTTATAACATATAAAAATAGTTTGTCCCGACTTCTATTTTCCGACAAGAAGGATCGACCGCACCTTCTTTTTGTAGTTAACTGTGAAAATTTTTATCCAAAAACTCAGCTATATCCATAATGGAGAACACAAGAAGGATCGACCAACCCTTCTTGAAGTGTTGAAATATTATGAAAATAATATTGGTCATAAGAAGGGTCAACTGACACTTCTTGCAGCATCGAACTATTATAAAAATAATATGGGGAATAAGAAGGGTCGGTTGACCCTTCAATTACGAATGAATTGTAAAAATAGAACACCTTGGAATTTATATCATAAAAAATGGTTTGTCCCTAATTATTTTTTATGACAAGAAGGATCTGATGCCCCTTATTTTCGTAGTTAATTGTCAAATGTTTATCCATCAATTTAGATATAGCCTTAATGGATAATACAAGAAGGACCGACTGACCCTTCTTGCAATGTCGAACTATTATGAAAAGAATATTGGGAATAAGAAGGGTCGGCCAGACCTTTATTTACGAGGGAATTGTAACAATAGAACACCTTGGACAAAGAATGGCCGCTCTTTCTCTGAGAATATTTCCACTTGCCAGCAAAGTCTTTAAAGAAAAACGTCTATAAATTTTGTTGTTAAAATGTTGATATCTATTATCCTAGAGTGACATTTGGAACGATCATACATATTCTGACATGTGGCATATTTAAACACATTGAGTATTAATAGGGAGGTTACTCTTTTTTATTTGATCAATTAACAAAAGAGGAGGACAATCTCTACATCAATCAGAGTGTTAGCCTTCTTTTGCACAGCTTGCTCTTGTCGTCTTCCAATGCAAAATAGGACAGATAGAATCCAGCTCTCCATGCAGGCGAGTTTTTTATATTATTTATCCTTTGCTATCACCGCTGCATCTTCTGTGGTGTGGAAGCTTCCCTGGGCGTCTATTTTCTATGATCCCTGGTGGCCTCGAATCCTGCCACATGTTGCCTTTTCTACCAGTAAAACTACGGGAAGTCGCCCATCGTTGATTTGGATCTTGCATGAATCCTGGCCGTCAAACGGTGCGACTTTTACCATATTCACGGATTTGGCTTGCGTTGATGTTTCGTGCAAGTTAGATATGCAAACAAAACCTCGGCCATAGATCTCGGCCTAGTCAGATCTGTGCCGTCCAAACCTGCAGACCTCTACCAAAAGTTCACAGATGCAAAAATTTGTTTACTCCACGCATGTCGTATCGGAAAAGTAACTCCTGACCATCGATCTGCTCCATTGGCCATTGATCTGCTCCTTAAGATGCTTGTGGGTTAGATCTCACGCGTCCGTCTAAATCACCTCACCAAGATGTTTCTATTTTTCTCAAACCACCGAGGCTTTCTCCATTCTTTTTTAAAAATTGAACCTCCATTCTATTTTGCTCAGTCCACAAAGCTAGTGCTAACACCGACAAACTAAACGGGAAAGCTAATCACCCAGTGTAATATCATTCGCGGGATCAAAACAAATCGACAGTTAAAACGTAAACATGCAGGAAGGAAAAGAAGGGTTGGGGATGTAGAAGACAACAATTATTGAAGAATATTTCTGCATCCGTAAACCTTTCAAAACTGCAAAATCAAGTTGTGAAAGTGGCAATATTGGCAAGAAGGATCAACCGCCCCTTCTTTTCGTAGTTAATTGTGAAAATATTTATCCAGCAATTCATCTATATCCATATTGGAGAAAACAAGAAGGATCGACTGAGGGAATTGTAAAAATAGAACACCTTGGAAGTTATATTATATAAAAATGGTTTGTTCCTACTTCCGTTTTATGACAAGAAGGATCGGCTGCCCCTTATTTTAGTAGTTAATTGTCAAAACCTTTATCCAGCAATTCAGCTATAAACATAATGGAGAACACGAGAAGGATCGACCGACCCTTCTTGCAGTGTCAAAATATTATGAAAATAATATTGGCAATAAGGGTCAACCGATCCTTCTTGCAGGGTCGAACTATTATGAAAATAATATTGGAAATAAGAAGGTGCGACCGACCCTTCAATTAGGAGGGAATTGTAAAAGTAGAACACCTTGGATGGTATATCATATAAAAATGGTTTTTCCCAACTTCCATTTTAAGACAAGAAGGATCGGTCGCCCCTTCTTTTCATATTTAATTATCAAAACCTTTATCGAGCAATTAATCCATAGCCATAAGGGAGAACACTAGAAGGACCGACTGACCCTTCTTGCAATGACGAACTACTATGAAAAGAATATTGGGAATAAGAAGGGACGACCGACCCTTCATTTAGGAGGGAATTGTAACAATAGAACACCTTGGAGAAAGAGCGGAGAAAGAGCGGCCGCTCTTTCTGTGAGAATATTTCCACTTGCCAGCAAAGTCTTTATAGAAAAACGTCTATAAATTTTGTTGTTAAAATGTTGATAGCTAGTATCCGAGGGTGACACATGGAACGATCATATTGTGACACATGGCATATTTGATTTGGCACATTGAATATGGGGAGGTTACTATTTTTTATTTAATTTGACACATTGAGTATACTGAGGTTACTATGAGAAGTATAGCTTGTAGTTTGTGGAGAAATGAGAAGTTACAGTTGGAGATGAAGATGGTGTAAGGAATGTATGGTTGAATTGTTGAGGAAAAGTGTAAGGAATTTATGGTTGAGATGAGGATGGTGTAAGGAATTTATGACCACCATACTGTGATAATTACCATTCCCCATCCAAGACTTTGTTGGTGACAAGACATAAACATAATGTGGACTGAAGCATGATGAGATTATTCACACGAGTGATTTTACGACGAATATTAATCAGCCTACTGTAGGCCATTTATTGCACTGGTAGCATGCATGTTGGCCGTTGGATTGGAGTGATTCGTGTACGATTACGGTTACTCCAACAATATCTGTAGTCAGATTGAAGTGATACATGTAAGATTACTCAAGCAAAATATGTACTCGCTACAGATGATATCTATGACCACCATGATTCCGTCATACTGTGATAATTACCATTCCCCATCCGTCCCAGACTCCCATCCCATTCAATCCATCAACATAGTGGCCACTCACTATATATAGGCTAACCATGCCCCATATCACAACAAACTGATATGGGGACATATTAGGGAGATTAGCACTGTCTAAGTCCCAATACATGGATTTGTCATTATGTTTTTAGATATGCAACGAGGAGGGGACATAGGGATATTAGCAGTCTTGGAGGATTTCTTCTCTAAGACAACATGCGTTGTTGCGGTCATCAACACTTGTAGTAGTCGTGGAATGTTGTTTTAGTACCAGACCATGATGTCAGCTTCTTCTTACTCTTGTTTCAATTCATGAATAGTTTCTATGTTTTTATTGTGCATGATGATATGTGTGCTCATGTGCTACCCTGGCTGCAGAAAAAGATTACATTGCATTTGTTGGCAATGGTTTCTTTTTCCGGCAGCATGATAAACAATTATTTGTTTGCTATGCAGGTACTCGAGAGATATGCAATATCGCCGTGTCCAGGCAGTATATTCGAATCTATGTGCCTCCAAATCATGTTGTTAGCTTCTTCTTACCCTTGTTTCAATTCATGAAAATGGTGTAAGAGTCAACGAGGTACTATTTCACAACCTCAAAATGGAATGTGGAAGTAATTTAATTGGATTGCGGACCTCAAAATGGAATGTGGAAGTAATTTAAGTGGACTAGTAGTTCGTTTGAATTGGAATTCATCCATAATGAACCATTTTCCTGCAGAGATATTTGTGGAGATAATGCACCATTTTTTGAAGCCTCTTCCTCTTCTCAACTTATTGGAGCAAGTTCATAACCTTGAAGGCCTACGTATCCGAAAAAGGTTTTTCTCGGTAAGAAAGAATTTTTGTAGTCATTATTATACACACGTCTAATTTAAGTTTTTGCTTATCATTTGCAAAGTATATTTCATTGGTTGAATTCCTTTGCTTCCACTAACTACGGTGTTAGGAGCTAACCCGTATAAGCGGGCTTCCCAGACCAACTGTCTAAGCAGGTTGCCCAGACCAATTGTCTAAGCGGGCTGCCCAGACCAACTATCTGGCCATCCCCTGTTATGGTGCACTTGGAAATTTAGGAATAGTTTCTCTATTTTTATTGTGCATGATGATATGTGTTCTCACGCGCTACCCTGGCTGCAATAAAATGATTATTTTTGCATTTGTTGGAAATGGTTTCTTTTTACGGAAGCGTGATAAAGAGTTATTTATTTGCTATGCAAGTATTCGAGAGAGATGCAATACCACCATGTCTAGGCTATCTGCCTTCTAATATTCGGGTATTAAAAGTAGACATGAAGGGATATGATGGGAGGGAAATCCCATCAGCTATCTTCGAATGTTGTTTTAGTACTAGACCATGCTGCCAGCTTCTTCTAATTGCACCAAGTAGAAGGCTTCGAGCACTCTCAAAGTCCCAATACACCATGATATATGGGCATTTCGAGCACTCTCGAAGTCCCAATACATGGATTTCTCATTATGTTCGTTGACACCAATCATGTTTTCATCCATCTTCTTTCCATCACTCTTCTTTCAATAACTGATTGCTATGCAACGAGGAGGGGACATAGCGAGAAGATGTAGCAGAAGTAGAATGCAGGACTATGCTTTCTCTAAGACAACATGCACTGTTGTGGTCATCAACATCAGACTTGCAGCAGTCGTTGAATGTTGTTTTAGTACCAGAAGGCTTTGGTCCTCGGGAAGGTGAGAAACTGTGTGAGTAGTTGAATCCACATCTTAAATTGCATAGCATTCTATATCAAAGTTTGTTGACGACTCTCAGAGAGCTTACCAATCTTTGCAAGAATATTCCGACTAGCTCCTCCGTTCGACTACTTTAGAGATCATGTCGAACCGTCGTGTCGATCACTATTAAAGTTTAATTAGCATTATGATATGTCTGGGAAGGCATGAATGTGTTTCTTGTATTGGGGGTCAGCTCATAGTTCATCATCTCTGTGCCTCCAGACACGTTTCTAGACATGACCAACTCACAGTCATCAACGCGCTCTTCATCCAACTCCAGTTATTTTTTGATTTCTTTGAGGCTAACAAATGCATTGTTCATGGGGGAGATGTTGGAGGAGGTTAGGTTGGCCGCCCAACTAGGTCCTCCGTTCAACCAATTCATAGAACATGTCGAACCATCGTGTGGATCACCACATGTCAAGTCAGTTAGTCTCGTAAGTTAGTGAACCTACGAGAAATAGAAGACTTCATGAGTCTACTGCCATTACTTATCTTGGGTTCCTATTGCAGCAAACTGAAATATTCTGGATAGCAATGGCAATTTTCTTTACTGCCTTTGTTCTCTGTCTTTTTGTTGTCTTATGAGAAATGCTTGGCTTTGCACTTAGTTGATGGATAATTGTTGTTATAGGACTATGTAATCAATGAAATCCCTTTAAGGGGCATTACAATAACTGAAACTAACAGCTAGATTCCTTAGTATTAAATTCTTCATAGAGAGTGATTTTTGCATGGAATTCGGTGGTGCTTCAATGTCAAATTATTTCTGTTTATAACCAACACTTCTGTAAATTTCCTTCCTTTCTCTGTTAATTGTTATTTCCAGTACTGACAGTCTATAAATTTCCTTGCTTTCTTTGTTAATTGTTATTTGCAGTAAATTATGTCAGTCTGTAAATTTCCTTCCTTTCTCTGTGAAAAAATAAATGTCTAAAATTTCAGTCATTGTTTGAATAACAAGTCAATCGGCTAAGTTATAACATAAAAAAAATTGTTTGTCTTGATTTCCTTTTTCCGACATGAAGGATCAGCCTCCCCCTAATGGCCAACATAAGAAGGGTCGGCCGACCCTTCAATTTTGAGGGAATTATAAAATAGAACACCTTGTAAGTTATAACATATAAAAATAGTTTGTTCTGACTTCCGTTTTTCGACAAGAAGGATCAGCCGCCTATTCTTTTCGTAGTAAACTGTGAAAACCTTTATCCAACAATTCAACCATATCCATAATGGAGAACACAAGAAGGAGCGACTGACCCTTCTTGCAATGTCGAAATATTTTGAAAAAAATGTTGCTAATAAGAAGGATCGACCGACCCTTCTTGGAGGGAACTATTAGAAATATAATATGGGGAATAAGAAGGGTCGAATGACCCTTCTTGGAGGGAACTATTATAAATATAATATGCGGAATAAGAAGGGTCGACCGACCCTTCAATTACGAGGGAATTGTAAAAATAGAACACCTTGGAAGTTATATCATATAAAAATGGTTTGTCCCTACCTGCATTTTACGACACGAAGGATCTGCCGACCCTTCCTTTCCGAGTTAATTGTCAATACCTTTATCCATCAATTCAGATATAGCCATAATCGATAATACTAGAAGGACCAAATGACCTTTCTTGCAACGTCGAAATACTATGAAAAGAATATTGGGAATAAGAAGGGTTTGCCTACCCTTCATTTAGGAGGGAATTGTAACAGTAGAACACCTTGGAGAAGGAGAAAACGCTCTTTCTCTGACAATATTTCCACTTGCTAGCAAAGTCTTTATAGTAAAACGTCTATAAATGTTGTTGTTAACATATAAAAATCATTTCTCCCGACTTCTGTCTTTATACAAGAAGGATCGGCCGCCCCTTCTTTTGGTAGTTAATTGTCAAAACATTTTATCGAGCAATTAATCCATAGACATAATGGAGAACACAAGAAGGATCATCTATCGACCAATCTTGCAGTGTCAAACTATTATGGAAAGAATATTGGGAATAAGAAGGGTCTACAGACCCTTCATTTAGGAGGGAATTGTAATAATAGAACACCTTGGAGAAAAAGCGGAGAAAGAGCGGTCACTCTTTCTCCGAGAATATTTCCACTTGCCAGCAAAGTCTTTAAAGCAAAACGTCTATAAATTTTGTTGTTAAAATTTTCTTATCTAGTATCCTAGGTGACATGTGGAACAATCATATGGTGACACGTGGCACATTTGATTTGGCACATTGATTATAGGGAGGTTACTATTTTTTATTTATTTTGACACATTGAGTATACTGATGCTACTAGGTTTAACCACAACACAATCAGGAAACGAAAATTCACTCATAGTAGTTTTAAGGATAATTTAGGAACATGCAAGATTACCGTGTAACTAGAATGCTAATTGAAAAATTAACATGAATTTATTAATTTATGTTAATCATTTGCAGAAATAGATAAATGTTTTAATTAAATAAATTCACTTAAAAGATAAAATACACACATATCACGAGTAAAGACAAATCCAAACTGTTAGTAGATGAATGTATGGATTATTGATTGCAAAAATTAAACAGTGTTCATAAATTCACCAAAGAAATTTGATCAATTAACAAAAGAGGAATGAAGAGAAGGACTAAATGTATTACTTCAAAGTTGCAAAAAATTACAATCTCTGCATCAATCAGAGTGTTTCCAGTTTTCTTTGGCTGATTCTCCCCCCCCACCTCATGAGACCTCTACCGACCCTTGCATTTTAGAACTAAATGAATTAAATACTGGGCAGAAGAAGGGTGGGTCTCCCCTTCATTTATGAGGTAATTGTAAAAATATTCAACCTGTGAAAAATAAAATATGATTAAGTAGATTCTAAGGAGAATCTGACAAAAGTTAAACATCTATAAAATTTGTTGTTAAATGTCGATATCTAGGTTTCCAGGGGGACACATGGAATGCTCAGATTGTGAAACGTGAAACGCTCAGATTGTGAAACGTGGAACGCTTAGATTGTGAAACATGGAACGTGAGCGACATCTGTATCATGGTGTATATTTTGTTCGTGACAAGACATAATGTCGACTGAAGCATGATGGGATTATTTTCTTCACACGAGTAATATCTACAATTACTCCAGCAAAATCTGCTGTCTCTGCAGATGATATCTATGACCACCATATCGCCATACTGTGATAATTACATTACCCATCCGTCCCATCCTGGTCAATCCATCAACTCACCGACCATTCACTATATATAAGTTAACCATGCCCCATATCACAACAAACTGAAATCTTCGAGAATCAAAGCCATGGCATTTTTCTTTACTGCCTTTGTTCTCTATCCTTTTTTTATGAGAAATGTTTGAGTCTTGTGATCTCTCCCCAATTCTCCTCATGATATATGAGCATATCGAAATTGAATCCCTTGAAAATCCTCCCTAGACCATGATATATGGGCATTTCGAGCACTATCGAAGTCCCAATACATGGATTGGTCATTATGTTTTTTGGCACCAATCACATTTTTGTCAATCTTCTTTCTGTCAGTCTTCTTTCAATAACCGATTGGTATGCAAACGATTATCTTAGAAGATTTCTTCTCTAAGACAATATGTACTGCTGCGATCCTTAGTGTTAGGATTGCAACAGTCGTCGAATGGTTTTTTAGTACTAGACCATGCTGTCAGCTTCTTCTTTGTGCATGGAGATGTTTCCAGACATAACGACCCATTTCTAGCCAAGGGAGTATCGGGTATCAGCTCGTAGTTCATCATATTTGTGCCTCCATACATGTTTCTAGACATGACAACCCATTTCCATCCAAGGGAGTTTCTGCAAATCCGACCTTTCTTCTTGGTTGGGGAATGTGACCTTCTCGTTTCCTTAGAAAGTTGTTCTTGGTTGGGGAATGCGACCTTCTCGTTTCCTTAGAAAGCTGTGGATTAGCACAAAAGGTAGCTACAAATTTCACACTCTGTCTGTGGAGTTTCTTCCAAGTCCAGTTATTATTGTGGCCAGTTGCAAGATCTTACTTTGCTGCAGTGGAAAAGATGAAAATTACATATGCAATCCTGTGACCAAAACTTGGATAGAACTGCCTAAGTGTCTCGAACAATATAAATATAGTAGCCTCAATTTCATTTCTCTGGATTTCGATACCTGTGCTACATGCTGCAGTCTCATCATGGGAAGGAATTCGAGTGGAGACAATGATACAACAGTTGAGATGTACGATTCTGAGTCTCATAAGTCTAAGAAATTGGTTACTTTGGATAGGGAGCATATATATATTGTTATAGCTCTGTTTTTCCTTGCAAATGTTTTCTCTGTAAGAAACTCCTTCCAGATATTTTGTAATGTTCAAGATTTGTCAGAATTGCTAAATCTGTTGTAGTTTTTGTTATAATTTTGAATTCAATCGTGAGCTATAACATGAGAATACTTGGTTTAATATCTGGCAACTATCTTGTATCGAATCTACTGTGCTGAATTTTTTCTGCCAATTATTTTTGTAAAATGGAATTTAAACCGAAATGTGATGAAAAGACGATGAAATGATTAGGAACGCCATTTTGTTCAATTCCTTTTTATCATGGCATTATGTGAAATCTTCATGTGATAGAAAATATATTGAATGGCCTAATCAGTTATATATATATGAGGTTTTGACGCCCATGAATGGTCAATCATAAGGTGTTTTTGTTTACTGTAAATATGTAAGTGTATGGAACCATTTTCAAGGTTTTATATGGTTAATTTATTTTGATGGTTGAATATCTTCAAGGTTTTAAATGGTTAATTTATTTTGATTGTTGAATATCATGTTTAGTAGACAGTAATTTGATATATGATATTTCTCTAGACACATTTCTAGACATGACAACCCATTTCCATCCAAGGGAGTATCGAGTACCAACTCATAGTCATCAACGCGTTGTTCATCCAACTCTAGTTATTTTCTCATTTCTTCGAGACAAACAAAAGCATTTTTCATGGGGGAGATGTTGGAGGAGGTTAGGTCGGCTGCCCAACTAGGTCCTCCATTCGACCAATTCAGATAACATGTCAAACCGTCATGGGCCGACCCTTATTTTGCCCACTAATATTTTCATAATAGCTCTAGACTGAAAGAAGGGTGGTTCGATCCTTCTTGTGTTCACCATTGTGGATACTGGTGAATTGTCGTATATTGGTGTTCACAATCAACTACTAAAAGAATGGGGCTGATCCTTCTTGTCGGTAGTTGGAAGTCGGGATAAATATTGTTTACATGTTATAACATAGGTAATGTCCCGATCCCTGCCACATACTATGGAAGTCGGTAGTGGGGAAATGTTGTCCAAACCTTCGTAGATTAATTGTTTTTCGTTTCCCTTTTAAATGAAGGGTCGACCGACCCTTCTTTTACTGCTCTAATTGAATTTCTTTTGAACTTTCAAAGCTCT
This sequence comes from Larix kaempferi, assembly GCA_027924585.1. Lineage (NCBI taxonomy): Eukaryota > Viridiplantae > Streptophyta > Pinopsida > Pinales > Pinaceae > Larix > Larix kaempferi. Next base: position 3,669,819 of record BSBM01001754.1, read on the forward strand.
TAGTCGCTTTCCGCATCATTGCTTTAGAAGGACTTTGGTTGAGTTGTTTGAAGGAATATTTGTCCACATATTTTACAATAAATTGGAGAAATGCTCTTCTATTGTACATAAGAATCCTTTCATGGTTTTCCTTTATCGACCTAGATTTATTAATATTCATGTAATGCAATACAAAGGAAGTTTTCGCAGCCAGCATTCTTTTCCTCCATACCAACAAAATTCCTTTCTTCGGGGCTGTCACCGTATCAATTCCGGAACAATTAGAAACATCATAAGAGGGAAAAACCCACCCTTGCTTTGCATAGGAAATCAGATCTGGATCGGGACCACTTTTCATTAGATCTGGTCGATAATTACAAACCATAAGATCAAGCTCGACAAATCATACAGAGATAACAAATAAAACTTATTAAAGAGTTGATTGGACTGTTTCTTATCTCTTCTTTTCCACAAGACCAAAGCATTTTGACTGTAACTAAATGGATACCTTGCCTTTGTTAAAAATGGCCGTGCAATGAAGGGGCAGCCGACCCTTCTTGTACCAAGTATTCTTTTCATAAAATTTCTAGACTGAAAGAAGGGTCAGCCTATAATAGTTGTAGGTGAACTCCTGGATAATATACCTGTTCACAATTTTATACTAAACAAAGGGGCGGACGATCCTTCTTGTTGGAGGTCGGAAGTCGGGATAAATATTGTTTATATGTTATAACTTAGCCAATCTATGTTCCCCACTATTTACTGCGGAAGTCGGGAGTCGGGAATTGTTGTCCCATCCTGTAATCTGCATTGTGGGTTGCGGGATAGCGGAATTGATGGAAGGTCCTAAGAAAATTACATATCCACAATATATTTGCGTCTTCGGAAAAGGCGATGAATCCTCATGCGGGGTGAAAGAAGGGTTCGCTGATCCTTATTGTGCCAAGTATTCTGTTCAAAATAGTTCTATGCTGCAAGAAGGGTCGACCGATCCCAACTATTCATCGCGGAAGTCGGAAGTCTAGAATTGTTGTCGCAGCCTAAGCGGTTGAATAGTTTTACCATTCACTCATAAATGAAGTGTCGACCGACCTTTCTTCTGCCCAATATTCTGTTCAAAATATTTATAGACTGCAAGAAGGGTCCGTCGATCCTTCTTGTGTTCACCATTCTGGATACAGTACAGGTGAATGGTTGGATATAGTTGTTCACAATTTTATAATAAACGAAGGGGCAGTCGATCCTTCTTGTCGGAGGTCGAAAGTTGGGATAAATATTGTTTATATATGTTATAACTTAGCCAATCTCCGTTGCCCACTATTTACTGTGGAAGTCGGAAGTCTAGAATTGTTGTCACAGCCTAAGCGGTTGAATAGTTTTACCATTCACTCATAAATGAAGTGTCGGTCGACCTTTCTTCTGCCCAGTATTCTGTTCAAAATAGTTCTAGACCGCAAGAAGGGTCCGTCGATCCTTCTTGTTTTCACCATTCTGGATACAGTACAGGTGAATGGTTGGATATAGTTGTTCACAATTTTATAATAAACGAAGGGGTGGCCGATCCTTCTTGTCGGAGGTTAGAAGTTGGGATAAATATTGTTTATATGTTATAACTTAGCCAATCTCCGTTCTATGATGAATTCTGCATTAATTTGGAAGAAAGAACATTGACAATATTTAAATGTGTGGATCAGAGCATATAAAATGAATTCTAACTCAGATATTACAGTCAACTATGCGACAAAGCGATAAGATGGTGTAACATGAAATACATTCACAAAATAGAAATTGAAAGACTGAAGAAAATAACAACATATGAATCTGTGTTTTGGATGTACTTGTACTTCTGTTCTTCTTTAAAGTATTCAAAAAATATTATGTCATTTAAAATTAACACACCTGAATATTTATTCCCGACATAACCTGTGTTTTGGTTTCCCAAATCTTTCAACAATTTTCCATTGCTCTTGAGTTTGGATCTCATAATACATAATTTCTTTCACCATCACCTCCAATTCTATGCATTCTGTGTAACATACATATGGCAGACCCTTCTTAATCATTACAAATTGTTTAATTATTTCAAAATCATCGATCAATTTATCAATTATTGTCTTTCCAGTTAATCCTTTGACCATATTTTCAAATTTCGAGTGATCCATACGAGCCTGTACTATCAAATTGTGATGATTTTCTTAAGCCATTAATTTTCCATCGACACTCCAAAAAGAAGGTATACCACATTCAAAAGGCCTAAGAAATAATTCCTTAAAATTTTGAACTTCAAGGACCATCTGTTGCACCATGTCTTCTACTTCTTTAACACGATCATGCTTGTCAATAACTCTTCTCACCGAAATGATGATTGATGGTCTGTCTTTGATTCCAAAACTCTGCATATCTAATTGGGTTAGAGTTTTTAACAAACTGATTGTATTCCGAGCTGTTTTCGAAGGCCTTTTGCGTAATGTCTCGTTTTCCACTTTACAACTCTGGAGAGCTATGTTTGCTATAGCATCTTTATCTGCTATAAAATTCAAATAAGACCAGAGTTTGGTGACTTCCATTGATATCATATCCCATATAAGGTGTTTAGCTCCATGTAATGGAAGCTGACATGTCGATTTATCTTTTAATTCATCAACTTTCTTTTGCAGTTGATTTCTATCACTCAAAGCCTTTATCTTTGCTCCAGAATTTCGAATTACTTCCTCTTTCAACTTCAGGTTTTCTGCTTTCAACTCTTCTATCTCTACATCTTTTAGACTAATTTGTGACATAGCACTGGTCAGTTCCTCTGTGGAGGAGTTTTGCATTTGTCCTTCACCCGTACATAGAGATTGATCCCCTCGCTTCTCTGGCACTTGCACAGTTTCAATCTGATTGGTATTCAACAATGAAATTTGTGACAACAATTCAATCCTTTGTTTTTCCCAAGCATTCTTTTCTTCTTGTAACTTTAACATTTTACCTTTGTGATCCATCATTTCTTAATATATGGATTCATTTTCTTGTTGTAATGCTGTCAACTCTGGAGACTGCACATGTTGATTATTTGGCACCTTCAATTTTTTCTTGAGAATTTGAATGGCATTTTCTTTTTCATCAATGAGCCTTTTGGTACACTGGCTGTTCCTTGGCTCGACTCCCACAGTCACAAGGTCCACTTGTAGTCTTTTGATCTGTATCGAATTTGCTTTGTTTTCTACCTTCTCTTGCCTCAGTTGACTCTCTAGCTTTGCTATCACAGACTGCAATTTAGAAATTTGTAAAGTGAATTGCAATAAATCAGAATACAGGACATCTCCTATTTGTTTATGCAATTGAATCTTATCTGGTATATTAATCGCATCAAGCTTAACTTCCATTTCAGAAACTTTCTCATCATTCACCACTGCAAACCTTATAGAGTTTCTTCCTAGATCCGTAGCTGTAAGGAGGGAAACTTTTTGTTCTGCTAGTGTTCTTACCTGAGGGTATAATTTTTCAGTTTCTTCAGAAGACTGCTTTCTCTTTGATGTATATTGTGAAAGCACATCAAATCTGGACTTATACTGAGAGTTACTTCCAGATTTTGAAAAATAATATTGCAGCATAATATTTGGCTGCGAAATCAAACTAGCTTTTTTCTGGAACAATTGAATCTTGTTCCTCCATACTAATAATTTCCCTTTGTCGTTCCACTTTTGATTTCTTCCTTGAAACTTCTTGATCGACTTCCATACTATCAACTTCTGGAATACTTCTCTTACTGGTGATATCAGATTTAGCTGGTGTCTGAACCAACATTGCCAAATTGCATGTTTGTTCCATATTCGCCTCTTTATTATCTTGTTCAAATTTGAATAAATTTTCCGTTTCTTTCAATCCTTCTATTGTTTGATGATCAAAAGCCTTGTTTCCATTTTGATGTCTCCTTTGCGATATAATTTGATGAGGATCATAATTAATCCTTTCAGCCTCTTGGAAATCCATAATCTTCAGTAATTTTTCTACTACAGAGAGGGCTACCTTATTCTTAATGATGAATGGACCAACTTTAAGAGGGAATTTCACATCCGATGCTTTTTTGAAAGCACCGAAATGTTCTTCTTCTAACTGCAACCTTTGTCTAATAAATTCCAAGGCAAAGACCCTCGGTGTTAAAAATGCTGGCAACAAATATGGTGCTCCAGTAAAACCATACACCCTAATTATAGTATGTTCTCTATACAAGAACCAACCACGTGTTTGGCCTTCAGGTGTAGGCTGCAAAGTTTCTTTCATTCCTTCTAACACTCGGGGCATTTTAGCATTAAAAATAATTCTGTAAACTTCTGCCATGATTTTATGGATGAACTCAAACATATTGACCTGTTTAGGAAGGTCATGAGAAAAGATGTTACCAAGAAACTTGGATTCTGAAATGTTTGAGCACATAAACAACTTCAGGAGATATGACTGATATCTGAAATGCTTCAACTAGTTGAAATTCACCAACTGTACATGAATCGCTTCAGCTAGGAATTCATCAAAATTAAAACAACACACCGGGCTCGACTGTGACTCTGGTGAAATTACTTGGAGAAGGAAACCTAACATAACTTCCGTGATTGACTTATCACTATCTAAACCTAAAACTTGACTCAACAAGGACAAAACTAACTGGGTATCTCGCTGAAAGACATGAATACTCAAAGGGAATGATAGGTTTTCATGCGACTGACCATATTTCAAGACATGTAATAAAAAATTGTCTTTTTTTTTGTAGGACTACAGTTTGTATAAAACTTTGCCAAATTTTCTTCATTAAACGACTCAGGGCTTTTGGGAAATGTTTCAGGTAAACCTAGAACCTCACAGACAATCTGCGCATTTACTGGGCATAGAATTTTGGTCTTTTTTACATTAATGATTACCCTGTAGCCCTGTGAATAATTCGCCGCACACCAACAAACAAATGCGGGGAAGTGTGAGGTTTGTTTGACACAAAAATAGTACAGAAAAGAACCAAAAAAATTAAATACATCCTTTCCCTACGAATTAAACTCCATTAATTTCTCCTTAGATTGCGAAATACTACACACAGACAAAATAGGGTCAAAAATATCCCTTTCCCTGTCAAATACAAGCTTCTCGTTTTCATCTAAACTTTCATTGAAGGGAAAGAGGTCTTGGGTTTTCTCCATTTGGGACATAAAATCTAAACACAGAGGGTTTCGAGCTACCTGTGAAGTGAGCTTCTTGGGTGTTGTTCCAGTTGACGAAGACAAACGATGTGTTTCCTGTGGGTTCATTTCCTCCAGGCAATAAGCAGCAAATTTTTTTTTTAAAACTTGGAACAAACCTTTTATAGAACATATGCTTAGGTGGTTCCGGAACTTGCGATGAGCAGTTTAAATTTAACCACTTTTCATAGCGGACTCCACCAATGCTTTCCACGTGGTAAGCGGGTTAATTTCCACTCCACTTTATCCAGGTTTAACCACCGTGCACTTTCTAGCGCGGGAACCCATTTCCACCGTCGATTTACTTCTGGGTGAATCTGGATCATTATTGCACCTGTTCCACCTCCACCCTTGGCCTTAGAATAGTAACAATATTTGCATTGTTCCTCTCTATAAACATTAATAAATATTTGACATAATTTGTTTTTAATGGGTTTGTAGAAGAGCTAGTGTAACTTGGGAAGAAGTCAATGAAGAAGAGGGAGAGATGACCATAAGAGATAAGAGAAGTCTAAACAACACGATCAATCTTCCCAGATGGCAGTGAGATGAAACATTAAATTAGGAAAAGAAGGAGTCAGAGATCACATGTCGCAGAAATAACATCAAAGGTTGGCATTGTTTTTGTACACAACCCATTTCATATTAGCTGCATAATTGTTCATGTAGTGTCCCTTTTTAATAAATTTGTTAAACTTCAAAAATTACAATTTTTGCCTAATTCGACCCTTAGACTATTAATGACTTGAATGCTTCCAAATTTGGGTCTGAACGTCTTTAAAAGGTATCAGGACATAAAAAGCGACAAAATTTGCGTCATTCCTCTCTACAGCTTTTAATAAGCAATGTCTAACCGAGATAAACCAATAACCCATATAGAGGAAATTTTAGAATCCCCCAAGGGTAGATGGCTCCAAAAGACTCTTTAAAGGATTTCGAATTGGGTCTGAAGGTATATGAAGGGTATTAAGACATCAAAAGGAACCTCATCGGTGATTGTTGACTAATGTCTTCTGGAACTTCTTCTACTGTCAACAACCTCATGACTGGAACATCGTCTACTGGAACATCCTCATCAGCAATAACATCAGTTGGAACATCTTTTGCTAACAAAGTGTTCTTCTTCTTGTGGGAGCTGCTTTTGTTCCTCTTGTTGTAATTCTTCTTGGTGTGTGTTGTTCCTGCTCTTCACTACCCATGTTTTCTTTCCGAGCTTCTTCCTATGAGAATTCCTCCCACAGCCTACTTCCTAGCACAAATTCCTTGGATGAAGGAATCCCATGACCATTCAAGGTGGTAATCACTATTTCTCCATTCTCTATATCTTCTTCAATGGCTTCAAGTTGCTCTTTTATCCGAGAGACCCTTGTAAAGTTTGTCTGCATGGTCTCTGCATTTTGTATATTGACATTCTTTAATTGACTCCTCAAAGTCATCTTTCGATTTATGTTCTTTCCTTCAAATAACTTGGTCAAGGAGTCAAACATCTCTTCGTGGATGACACATGTGGTATGAGATGGTCCTTGATAGAATCTAAAATGATCCAAGTTCTTGGCCTTGACCAATTTCTTCTTATGTAAGGCCTTAAGGCATCATCTCCCTTTGGGACTAGAGCCTCTTCATTTATGTAGGTATCCAATTCATTCTAGAATTCTAGGATAGTATTTAAACCCAATCCTTACTTTCATGTTCGGAAGTTATCATCCCCTTCACGCTTGATGTGGTGAGACATCTTAATGAGACACTTACCACTGGATTTGGAGCTTAGCGTTTGACAAAGAAACCCTAAAAATTCAAACTTGGAATTTCAAAATTTTCACTAGATAGGGAGATGCAATTGACTGAGGCGAGCAAGCCGGTGTGCTTAGATTTTGAAAACTCCCAAAATTTACCCCTCAAAAGTGACCTGCGAATTTCGGATCTACAATTTCTGTCAAATTCTGGATTTCTGTCCAATGCACAATGGCCTCTCCAATTCCCAATTAGGATGGGAATCTTTCACCCTCGAAATTGGTAGTAAGGCAAGTAGAGTAAACACTCCACTAGCATGGACAAGGTACAAGCTCTCCAAATTGCAAATATGCAAATAAAAATGATCAAAAGCTACTCTCCTTGGGTTGAATTCGGTTGAATTCCTTCCAACTCAATTTGGGAAGAGTTTCCAATGTGTGCAACTTGTCCAACAATTCCTATTCCCTCATTTTGAATGGCTACCCTAACTCCCTTGTTCACCTTATTGGATGCTATTTTTATCCCTAACATATCATATATTTCAGATGTCAGCATTCAGGTCTGATTTGTGTCATAGCATCATTGTTGTCATACTAGAGGCAGCCTAAGGAATTTAGCCCAAGTGTCACAATTCTTATAAGATGCCTCTCTTCCGTGGGACCTATTCTTCCACTCCAATTCGACCTTACATGACTCATGCCATGAATAATGCCTCTTAAACTACCCCAAGTATGTTACCCTTCATCTTGAACTTGAATTGGTGAGAGAATCATGCCAAGTATGTTACCCTTCATCTTGAACTCGAATTGGTGAGAGAATCATGCCAAGTATGTTACCCTTCATCTTGAACTCAAATTGGTGAGAGAATCATGCCAAGTGTAGTGGGTCCCACAACCTCTTAATATGTGTCCTCATGGTCCAATGCACAATGGCCTCTCCAATTCCCAATTAGGAAATCTCACCCTCGAAATTGGTATGAAGGCAAGTAGAGTAATTATGGACAAGCTATGCTCTCCAATATGTAAAATGAGAAATGATCAAAAACCACTCTCCAATGGCATAGATATTATTGGTGATTGTATACCATGGTAATGATATTTGCATGAGATCCCTCTAAGATTTGATTACACTCTGGGATTTGTTATACATCTGAAGTATATCTTGGAAGAAGTTGCTGCCATTCTTGGACGACAAATTTGGGGCATGTACAAGTTGGCATTGTGGCATCGATATTCTTTGTGGCCTTGTGACAGAGACAATGATTGTGTCCTTGTGACGAACATGGATTGCGATAGTGACATCAATACAATGACAAGGACATATATACACATCTATATACACATCTAGGTTGATGGAAACCGTGATACAATGGCAGTGGAATATTATTCTTCTTATTTAGATTAGGGTGGCAGGATCATGTGAAATATAAATTTGAAAGGTGTTCATGAGGTGGGACAAGGTACAAAATATTTGCACATAGGGACCCCATTCTTAGCATTATTTTTGTCCCAAGTACCTAACAAGATCAGGGAAATTTCATGAGCTTTGGAGTCCAAAGAAGGCTTAAAAAGTATAAGGGAAGTAAGCTTACCTTAGGGGGCCTACAAACTTACGCCAATAGGCCCAAGCGCTTAAAATATTAATCGGAGGCACTAGAGAATCAACTACACAAGACGTAGGCGATGATGAGGGCTATGCTGCATGTGTTGGTTCATCTGTATTGCGGTGGGGGAACCCATATTGCCTTCTTCTACTCTTTTTATATAAAATTAGTATCAAGCACATGTTAAATAATCATTCCCAATGTGAATCGGACAATTAAAAATTTGAACACACCGATAAAAATCGTATACAAAATTGTTCTACAAGCACCAACTTGATAGAGAACTTAATCCCATGGATTCTTCTGCCACTACAGAAAGGATGCTCCTACACCCCTGGTTTTCTACCTACTAAACAAACAAGGATGCCCCACCACCCTAAATCTCTACCCACGACTAGAAGGAGGCAACAATTCCCTTAGAAGTCCTCAACCTGCCCGAAGAACCACCCAACAACCCTCCAATTTATAATAGTTTTAACTTCGACTTTTCATATCTTGCTTCTGATATGCAATTAGTTCATAGACACCTATGGTCCTCTTCATACATGGTTATATATATTTTCAAAGAACTTTATTATTTGTGAACTTTATCAAGGAAAATCATGCCTCTTCATAAAAAGAATATTGGATCCTTATAATGGCATCGATTCATCATTGATCTTCATGGTCTTTCAATCTTGTTTTAGCATGCACTTAGCTAGATTTCATAAAGAATTTGCATAGTATCCCGTGCTTTAAAATTTACACAACTTAACCCAGCGTAACTATATTGTAGCGTTGGATCGCCCCATCCAAGATCGATGGTGGAATTCAAAAGTTTATGAGCCCAATTATGAAGGAGCAGTATAAGGCCTAACCAAAACGCCCCCAACTCGTCGGAATACGACAGTGTGGAAATAGCTGAAATGGAAATTTCGACTGCTCAAATCGCAATTTCGGCGATCTGGGTAGTTTTAAAATAGGGCATTTAGTCTAGGAATGGCAATTACAATTTCCGAAATTGTAGTATTGCAGAAATAACAATTTCCAGGAAGAAATTTGACCGGTTTCCATCCAAATTTCGCCGGAAAAGCGGGGCGTTTTAATGTCCCATCAGTTAAATCAAAGGGTAAAGGGTAAAGGGTAAAGTTCCATCAGTTTTAATTTCCAGGAATTTAGCTTTTATCCTACGCGAATTATGAAGGCGAGGACTATCCAGCCTGCTGCAGGCCATTTAATGCGGCCGCAGCAGGCCGGTTAGCCGTTGGATTCCAAGAAGTTGAGATCCTTTCCGTCAATATGTCCCATCAGTTAAATGAAAGGGTAAAGTATTCCAGTTCTCGGGTAATCTCTTTGACCCTTAATGTCCTATAACCCATTGTAACAGTCTTTCAATCGCTTTGATCTTTCATTCCGACGGCTCTGGAGATTTCCCGTGATCCGAGTTCTGGTTTTGGATTGTGTTCTGGTTTTTTTATCATTTCCACTCGTTTAAATAGGATCTGCTCCTGTTCGATCTAGCTTGCCAAAAATGTTTTCGAAATTAGCTCTGTGTTCGACTCTCTCTCCGTCCACTGGCCCTCCTCAATGACTGGTTGTTAAAGTTGGAGAAAAGGAAAGTCTCCAGATTCCGACCATTGTTTTGCATAGCGGCCGCTCTTTAGGAAAGATTTCTTATAGTAGTTCTTCAGGAAAGCTTTCTTATAGCATTTATTTAGGAAAGTATCCTTATTTTATAATGGCGGACAGTAGCACACGCAAAAGGACCAGATTCATCGATGAAGCCACCTGCATCACAGTGGAGAATCTGGAAAGGCAGATCGACGAGATTCAGCAGACCATGGAAACCAGGCTAAACTCGATGGAGCAAAGAATGGAAAGCAACCAGACCGAAATGATGGAGACAATCCGAGAGACAATTTGAGTCCTCCTCCGTGAGTGCAACGAAGCCATTCAAAATCAACCCACCAGACCTCAAGGTAATGCCAAGGGGAGCCCAGTTACTTCGGTAGGTTCTGGTCAGTCCCATCCAACTGCTGAAACTCCCTCATCAACTCACACAATTGCCGAAACTCTGTCAACTGCCGGAACTCCCTCATCAACTCCCTCAAGATCATCCAGCGGGGTGAAACCAATGGATATTGACTCATCTTGAGAGAACCACGCGTCCCACCCACCACGGTCTCATGTTATTTTACTGAAAACTTTAATATTTTAGGTTTACTTTTCTGTTAGTTTAGTTGAGGGATTTTTTCCAAGGCCCTTATGTTCATTTTGTATCGATATCTATTTTAGGTTTAGTTTTGTGTTGGTTCAGGGGAGGGATTTTGTCCTCAGCCCTACATTTTGAAAAAATTAAACTCTGTGATATGTCCGGATGCTCCTTGAATGAAATATATGCAGTTTTTTGAATATTAATTTTAATTAATTTTCTAATTCTTTGGTCTTCTCTAAATTCTTAACCTCTCTTATTTATCGATTATGTTTGGATTTATCTATTCTTTTTCAATTTAGATAAACTAAGTTTTGAATTTATTTTGAATGATAGGTTAAATAACAGAAAACAAAAAATCCAGGCCATCAATTCAACAAAGTGATTATTTACTCGAGAAAAACTCTTTGAATGTAGAACTCCAGGAGACACATTGAGCGATGAATCATATTTATCTTGGAAGTGCATTTTAGCTATTTTCAAAGTACTAATGTTTGTAAATTACCTTACTTTACTTTGCATAATGTTTGTTGGTTAATATCTAAATATGGCTTAAATTTCATGTTTGAAGGTCATGTATCTCTTGATTTTTCCCTCGATGTTTCTGCTCTTGCATTGGAATTACTATAACTTAAATCCATATTCGAAGGTTTATATTGAAATACTACCTTTAAGATCCGTAATATTCTTTTAAACAAAAGCAAAAGTACTGTAAAAATCAAATATGCCACGTGTCACAATCTTAGCATTCCACGTGTCACCCTGGAACCATGGAAGCTAGATCTTGACATTTTAACAACAAAATTTATAGAAAGATTCCTCAAAAGAGTTTGATGGTGCCAAGCTGAAACTTGTGTTTAGTGAAAGCGTTTTGGAATTAGATGCTAAGGAGAATGAGCGATCGCTCCTTCCTCCAGAGATGTTTTGTAGCAATTGGAAATTTCAGCACTCTAAACCAAAATTTCAAACCAAAATTTCATAGGAACATTGCACAACTTGATTGAAATTGGAAATATTCTCAGAGAGGAAGGGGCGGCCGACCCTTCTCATAAAGGAAGGGGCGGCCGACCCTTCTCATAAAGGAAGGGGTGGCCAACCCTTATCCTGCCCATAACTCTATTCATAATAGTTTTAAGAATGCAAGAAGGGTCGCTCGATCCTTCTTGTGTTCGCCATTCAGGATAATATAGGTGAATTGATGGATATGGGTGTTCACAATTATCTACTAATTGAAGTGGCAGATCCCTACTATTTACAGCAGAAGTTGAAAGTTGAGAATTCTCATACTGGCCTTCGTATATTAAATTTGTTTACAGTAGTCTCGTAAATGGCGGGTCGGCCGAACCCTTATTGTGGTAAGAATTCTGCCAGTGTTCACCGTTAAGGATATAAATGAATTGACGGTATAGCCTTTGTAGGTTGAATAATTTTACATTTTTTGGTGGAAGTATTCTTAGAGAAAGAGCGACCACTCTTTCTCTTTCTCGAAGTTGTCTATTTTTAAAATCCCACTTAAAGGAAGGGGCTGCCAACCCTTCTTTTTCCCATAACCATTCATAAAAGTTTTGGGATGCAAGAAGGCTTGGTCGATCCTTCTTGTGGTAAGTATTCTGCTAGTGCCAACCATTTTGGATATAAATGAATTGACGGTCTAGCCTTCGTAGGTTGAATAAGTTTACATTGCTTTGCACAATTTTCTAGCAAATGGAAATATTCTCAAAGAAAGAGTGACCGCTCTTTCTCGAAGTTGTCTATTTTTACAAATCCTTCATAACAGAAGGGCCAACCAACCCTTCTTTTTCCCGTAACTCTATTCATAATAGTTCTAGGATGCAAGAAGGGTGGGTTGATCCTTCCTATGTTGGCCAATCTGGATATAGGTGAATTGTTGAGCTCGCCGTTTTGGATATAAATGAATTGACATTCTAGCCTTCGTAGGTTGAATAAGTTTACATTGCTTTGCACAATTTGCTTGCAAATGGAAATATTCTCAAAGAAAGAGCAGCCGCTCTTTCTCCAAGTTGTCTATTTTTACAAATCCTTCATAACGGAAGGGGCAGCCAACCCTTCTTTTTCCCGTAACTCTATTCATAATAGTTCTAGGATGCAAGAAGGTTGGGTTGATCCTTCCTATGTTGGCCAATCTGGATATAGGTGAATTGTTGAGCTCACCGATTTGGATATAAATGAATTGACGGTCTAGCCTTCGTAGGTTGAATAAGTTTACATTGCTTTGCACAACTTACTTGCAAATTGAAATATTCTCAAAGAAAGAGCGGTTGCTCTTTCTCCAAGTTGTCTATTTTTAGAAATCCTTCATAACGGAAGGGGCAACCAACCCACGGGGGCTTCACGTAATAAACCGCTATCATATCATGTTCGTTCATGGCATATGAAACAATACCCCTAATTTCACTAAATATTGGAAAATACCTTCCAAAATCGTTTTTTTAACCCCCTCCCAATATGCCTTCCCAATTTAAAAAAAAACCCTATTTTCACTAGATATTGTATGTATCAATTTTTTCATTAACATTTTTTATACCCCTTTATATTTCTACCTATTATATTGATATGATACCCCTCTTATGACCCCACATGCATTCTACAATGCACCTTGCTTCTTTCGATGTATATTGTGGATGCACATTACTTCACCCACAATGCAATTACTCAACCACATATCATTATGATTTGCAACATCTAATGGTCTAGTGAAGAGATAGGAGATCACTTCTTGTATGTCACTAGAGCCAATGCACATAGTACAACATTTAGATTGCAGGTTGTAGTTCCCCAATCGCTGACTAAGCCTATTTTGGGCTAGGTATCCAAGCCCCCAGGGCCTGAACAAGCTCTAGGAGGTTGACTAAACCTCCCACAACCTATAATAGGCATGAGTGGTTGGGTATTCAATCCCCCAAGGCCTATCGAGGGCCTATAACAGGCCCTGGAGGCTTAGAGCCTCCCAATGCTATTGGTAACAACTGGATGAGTGCTATTGGTAACAATTGGATGTCAATGACCACTGTCTCTCGACTATGATCGACTAGAAACCCACTTCACCACGAAATCCCTGGCCTGAAGCATGCCTCAAGACACGATTTCCCTAGGTATTGGTAAGCCCGAGCCTTGCCTCAACTTGATTTCTCATCCGGCCGTAATCCCTCCATCTCCATTTGGCGGATATTTGTCAGCCCACCCATATAAAAAAGACCCCAAAGTATTTTTGTATTGTTACATTAAATAAAAAAACCCTTTGCCCCTTAATATATAAGCAATATAATTTTTAGGTTTTCATGAATATTTAATACCGCAATATGAATGAACGTGATATTATATTTCCTTCTAGTGAAGCCCCCATGAACCAACCCTTCTTCTACCCGTGACTCTATTCATAATAGTTCTTGGATGCAAGAAGGGTGGGTTGATCCTTCCTGTGTTGGCCAATCTAGATATAAGTGAATTGCTGAGTTCACCATTTTGGATATAAATCGATTGACGGTCTAGCCTTCGTAGGTTGAATAAGTTTACATTGCTTTGCACAATTTTCTTGCAAATGGAAATATTCTCAAAGAAAGAGTGACGCTATTTCTTCAGGTTGTCTATTTTTACAAATCCCTCATAAGGGAAGGGGCATCCAACCCTTCTTCTCTATTCATAATCCACTAAACGAATGGGTGGATATAGTCCAGAATTCTCAGCCTGGCCTTCGTAGATTAAATATGTTTACACTTCCTTCGTAGTGCTCACCGTTTTGGATATAAATGAATTGATGGTCTAGCCTACTTAGGTTGAATAACTTTACATTGCTTCGAACGGTTTTCTGGTAAGTGGAAATATTCCCAGAGAAAGAGCGGCTTTGTCTTCTTTCTCCAAGTTGTCTTTTATCCCGACTGCGGATGGCAGAAACATTAAACCACTCAAGTTTAAATTCTCAAATCCCCAATTCCGCAACCAAATTAATAATTTACCTTTCAAATTTTATAGATTTTTGTGTGTTGCGGAAAACATAGATTTTCTCCCCGCAATCGTCTCGCAATGAGGATTGTGGATTTCTTGGTAATTTGGTTTTGATATTTTTTTATTCCACAACCCTCAATTGTGATTGATCTCTTTTCCATGCTGTGTCTAAAACACAAGAGGTCACTGAAGTCTCTCAGGAAATTGCTGGTTTGCTTGATAGCATTGTGATTGATGATCCCACTCCAAAGGCCCATTGATGATCTCTTTGTTATGTCCAGTTAATAATTTTCCCTTTAGAATTCATTGATTTTTTTGTGCTTTTGTGATTTGCGGAAAGCACAAATTTTGTGCTTTCTACCACCCGCAATCCGCAATGCGGAAGCTTGGTTAGTTGGATTTGAAAGTTTTTTCTTTCCGCAACCTGTTGTTTGGGAATTTTACCCTTTGTATCTATTTGGTAATTATTATTTAAGGGGGGGAGAAAATCATAGAAAGAGGACTATTGTAATTTTTTGCATCCCTTAAGAAATATAGTTAGTTGTCTCTTGATATCTATTTTTTTAATTTATCAAATTTGTTTGATCTATGTTGAAATACACTGATTTAGTTTGCAGTCACAATTAATACATTGTTCTGTAGTTTAGATGTGTCTTGACTTATGATCTATGTTTTCATGTTTTAAATGAATTTGTTTATTTAAATCATTTATCTATTTCTGCAAATGACAAACATATGTTATTAAATTAATGCCAATTTTCCAATTAGCATTTTATATGAAGACGATTTGAGGGGTTCAGGTCCATAAAACGAGGGTTAAGGCCTCGGTTGTTGAATCAGAAGACCCAAGGGATGTCTAATGTATCTCTGGATGTGAATTTGCAGCGCGTGCAACGCGCGAATAAAATAATCAAAGATCCTAAGCTTTAACATTGCTGATGGGGGAGAATTTTTTTTTTTGTAAAGATGTGGATTTATATTAAGCTAATAAAAATACAGTAGAGATTACAGTCAGTGGTGGTCTTATCCAGAGGTGCTAGCCATAGATATCAGCAGAGTTGTGGCGATTCAAAATCAAACTATACAAAAAACTAGCAGTCATAAGCAGAACCAAAATAGACAAAAAGTAAGAGAGAGACATCAGAAGAACCTCGTCAACCAGTTGCAGAGGGGCCTTCTGCATCCAAAGGTGTCTCCTCCAGAATTGGGCAGCTGTAATCCGTGTCCTTCCAATTGCTTGCAGGTGTTGGAGTAGCATTCTGAGGTGTCGAAGCAGCAATCCTAGGTGTCGACGTAGCTCTCATGAGAGGCAGAGTAGTTTTCACAGAAGGACGAGTACCCTAAGCAGGAAGCTTGATCGACAATGACGTCATCTTCCGGGGCCTAAAAGGAACGAAACCAGTCGGCTCACTGCATGTACTCTTGGCCCAAGGTGGAGGGGATGGGGCCCAAGGTCGAAGGGATGGGATCCCTGCTGCGTGTTTTTAAGATTCAATATGCTAAGATAGAAAATATCAGCATTACATACCATTTCACAACAATAGCATATACAGGATCACTGAAAGAACAACAAGCATAGCATAAACACAAGAGACACAGATTTATCCTGGGAAACCCTCATGGGGTAGAAAACCCAGCAAAGCTTGCTCAATATAGATGACCAGCAAATACAAAGATGTAAACCATAGAGCACATATTTCATTAAATTTGGAATTAAACAGTGGATCTAGAATTCCAAAATAACCAAAAAACTCAATTTCGGCATTGTTCTTGTAATAAATATTTCCAATTTTAATAAAATATGTGTTATAGACATGATATCCTTCTCCTCCATAGCATATATCTCCCTCACCTATGCACCAATCACAAGTGAGTGTAATGTGAGTTAAATGAGGAACACACCTCCTCTATTTATACACAACTTCGACTTGTCTTTTACACAAGCTAGGTCAGCCCCCACTTAACCACTTTACATAATGTGACAGGGTCGACCCCACTAGGGTGGTCTAATAACCCTTTAACCCACATAACACATGCAAGGATGACCCCCACTAGGGAAGTCTAATAACCCAAGCTACCACATTATCCACGGAGGAATAAAACATCTCCGGATATACAATAAGGTCTTCACGGAGGAATGCACCATCTCCGGAATAATAAAGTACAAATATAATATTCTTAGAAGTTACAATATTTCAACACTCCCCCTTAACGAGATGGATATTATAACAACATCTACAGGAGCAAGGAGTCATCAACATCATACATGATACATCTATAAATCATTGGAAGCTTTCTTTATACACCATCAGTAACTCAAGCAGTTACTGGAACATCTTCAATACTGGAACATCAACAACTTCAGTACTGAATCTTCATCTTCTGCAGCACTCGAACAACTACAGTAACATCATCATCACCTGGATCACTCGATCAACAACCTCATCATCTGGATCTACTGATCAACATCATCATCTGGATCTCTCAATCAACAACATCATCATCTAGATCATCACGATCAACAACATCATCATCTAGACCATCACGATCAACAACATCGTCATCTATACCATCACGATCAACAAAATCATCATCTAGACCATCACGATCAACAACATCGTCATCTAGACCATCACGATCAACAACATCGTCATCTAGACCATCACAATCAGCAGCATCGTCATCTAGACCATCACGATCAACAACATCGTCATCTAGACCATCACGATCAGTAGCATCGTCATCTAGACCATCATGATCAACAACATCGTCATCTAGACCATCACGATCAACAACATCGTAGCAGCATACCCTGCAATACACATGATCCATTTAAGACACCATAACATGTCTAGGGACAATGCAGTCCACTCGTCAACTTAGACAGAGTCTAAGGACCTCTTTTTCGAAGACATGAGACTACGGATCTGTTCAGGGACCTAAGTCCAGGGATGATACAATCCCTCCTTGTCCTCATATACAAAGTCTAAGGACCATGCATCGACCTCATCGTCGTAACTAGCAACCTCATCATCGACCTCATCGTCGGAACAGGTAACCTCATCATCGATACAAGTATCCACATCATCGATACAGTATCCTCATCAATACAGTATCCACATAAATGATACAGTATCCTCATCATTGACCTTACAGTCAATATAGGCAATCTCATCATCGATACAGGTATCCACATCAATACTAGTATCCAAATATTATCATCGACCATATCACTCCCCCGTTCGAGGAGGGTCCTTCTGAACGACACCAATCTTGTCTCGAAAATACTCAAACTCTTCTCGAGACAGAGGTTTGGTCAATACATCAGCAGCTTGTTCGTCAATGCTCACATACTCGAGCTTGATAGCTCCTTTCTGCACCATATCCTGTGTATAAAAATATCAGATCTCTATGTGCTTTGACTTATCATGGAACAATGGATTCTCTTCCATCTTGATACAACTCTAGTTGTCACATAGGATTACAATGGGGTCCATATCTAAGTCAACCAATCCTGATAACAACTTCCGAAGCCATATAGCTTCACAACTAGCAGAGCAAGTAGCTATATATTCCACTTCAGCTGTGCTGAGAGCCATGCTATACTGCTTCCTGCTAAACCATGAGATCAGGGCAGATCACAGACAATAACATCCACCCGATGTGCTCTTCCTGTTTGATACAATTCTCGCCCAATCAACATCTGTGCAGCCATACAATCTAAAGTCATGATCTCCAAGATAATATAGACCAGATTCTATCGTACCCTTCAGGTACCTCATCACATGTTTTGCAGCTATTAAGTGAACACGTCTAGGTTTCACTAGATACTGACTGAAGGTGTTCACAGCAAAGCATATATCTGGCCTAGTATTCATCAGATACATTAGTGACCCAATAATCTGTCTCTACAGAGTTACATCCACTAACACTGATGAGTCATCAGCTAACAACTTCAAGTCGAAACTGATGAGAGTGGCCATGGTTGTACATTCCAACATATCAAATCTTCTCAAGATTTCCACAGCATACTTTCCCTAGTTGACAAATATTCCTTCTGAGTGTTGCCATACTTCAGACCTAGGAAGTAATGCATCAATCCGAGATCAAATTCTGTAGCTAGCTTCTTTTTGCTTTCCATGATCTATTTCTCATTCCCTGTCAGAAAGAGATCATCCACATACAGTAATAGTATCATCCATAACCTTAAGGTAAAGGTTAGGATCAGCTTTACTTCTGGTAAATCCCAAGCTTGTCAAGAAACTATCAATTCTCTCTCCGTGATTGAACATCATTCACACTCTGCATTGAGTGATCTTTTGTATATCTATTTGTGCCATCTCCCGTTAGATGGGTCTACTGATATGAGCCTCAAGATCATTCGAACTTTGTGGTGAGTTCCTTCTTGCATACATCTAAGAGAAGAATTTCATCTGTATATAGACACCATCTTCAACCTTGTAGCAAAGGTTGAAATCTGCATCACCCATGGTGATTATTAAGCTCATCAAATGACTATCGATCCTGGGTACCCCTACAGAGCTTGATTCACACTTCCTCTTCAATTACACCATTAAGAGAATGGTCTTATCTAGCCACTTGGAGCAAACATCTCGTCATGATCCTCTTCCTCTTGCTAAGAGAATCTTCTAGCCACGAGCCTTCTATAGTATGTTTGATTTGTAAGTCTTCTTGTTGAACATCCATCACTTGTTCGGTGTTCGTCATTCTTCAATATCTTTCCTACAAATCAAAGTTAATTACATGATTAGTAATACTTCATAATCATCAAATCAAGTTGACATGATAACCTATTATGCATATAGATATGATTCACATAGTTATGCAACTATCTTGACCAATACTTTGGCACAACACTTTTCCATATCCCATATGCATACAGTGGCTATCTAGATGCCTTCCATCTCTACTAGAACATACTATCAAGAGCATGCACAACTCTCAGCATGTTAGCAAAGAGGTTTCATTCTAGACAAGCAACAATGGAATGTTTGTCCAACTTACCAATCATATGCATATTAGTAGTATACTGTTCAATGTTATATGAATGCTTACACTATGCATGATATATTCTAGGAATACAAATATGCATACAACTTTTACAAGCAATATCATTACTACTTCAGAGATTCAAATAACAACTCAAATACTTATCTTTTATGTTTGTGTGGTTTCCTCTCGCTTGATCTCTATATGTCTTTGAACTTCTATTCATTCTGTACCACTATGCATGCTTAAGTGTGCACTAGTGTCATCCTCATGATCTCATACATAAACATACATTCATTAGTATAATCTCAATACTATCAAAACATTTTGTATGGTCATGATCATTTCATACACAGGTATACTTACCTAAGATCCTATCACAAGGTAGGATTCTAACTTGATATAGGAAAACATACCTGGATTATCATGCTTGGTTATGTCTTAACATACCCAAACAATATCTTGTTTGTTCTCTTCAATGATTTAGAGACCTTGTGCTAGAACCTGCATATCTCATAGGTTAAGCATAGTAGAACAAATCCATACATACCTCATAAGTAGAGCTTCTATGTGATCAAATATTATGGATGAGTCTTTGTCTTCATGTTAACATGGTCATAGAACTTGATTTGTCTTTCTTGATGTACCTGTATCTTGTTAGCAGACAACATCATCCTCATACAACACCACAAGTGCATTAGTACAATCATAAGTGTCACAACCCTAATTAATGAATGTCTTATACCATTCACATACATTCATTATCAAACAATCATAATTGTACTAACCTCAATAACATGAAGACAAACATATCATAAACTTAACCATGAGCATATTTCAACACATACCTGTATCTCCTCAAGTCATACCTGTCAAGATTGCTTTTAACCCAATCCACTTTGATTTGCTGAAACTAGATCTAGAGCTGGATTAGGGTTTGTTAGAGAAACCCTAAAAATTCAAAATTTGAATTTCAAACTTCTAAATGGATGGAAAGATGTGGCTTTCTGAGCTGATCAAGTTGGTATAATTTAATTTTGAAAGCTGCAAGATTTGACCCCTCAAAATTGCCTTTGAAACTTTTGGATTCACTAGACATGACCCCGAACTAGGGTTTGATAAAGCCCACCCTTCTTCCCAATCAAAAGGTTTGATCCAAAGCTCTAAACTTCGATTTTAATGAGGATCTTCCAGCTGTGGTCACAGACTTAAAAAATTCCAACTTTTGTAGAAGCCCTAATTTTCCACCTTTCCGATCAAAATCCCGAACTAGGGTTTGATCAAGCCCAGCCTTCTGACAACCGAAATTTTTGATCTTGGTATCTAAATTTCTATTTTTCTGAGGAGCATTCAGCCGTGGACTCTGATTCCAAAAATTCCAGCTTTCTCCGAAGCCATAAATTCCCGCAGCAGTGATAAGCCAAGAATTAAGGTGCTCAGAAAACAATTCTGTTTTGACAGAAATATGCACCTAATTTTTTCTGGTGCATCTATGAAATTACGAATTCATAGGGTCTAAAACCTTGTCCTGTGGTATCCTGACCTGTCCACTTTCCAACCCCACAGGTCTGACCTCAATTGGATTTTCTGAGAGAGATTTATGCCAAGTGTTGCAACGTGACCTGTTAATGGGATAAAACAGGAGAGCGAACTTGTATGGCGTGCCACGTGTCACTGGTTCAAGTTAGGCCTCTTCAAATTGTACCTGTGAATGTAAAGTCCATTCCCTACCTGTCATATTTTATGAAATTTCATTTGGAGCTTCCTATCCCAAGTTGTGACCTTTTTCCTAGGTCACCTGTTTATGAATGAGATCTGGAAGAGGAAGAAACCCTAACTTGTACTGGTCATAAATCACAAAGTACAATGAATTAGAGGCTTTCCTTTGGACACAAGGTATAGGGGGATGTTATCTACAACCTGTAAAGGTTTCAGATCCAGAAACTTTTCCAAAATGGATTTATAGTGAAAGTGCCATAATGACTGGTTTTTGCTATACAAAACCCTAACCTTCAAATTGTCGCAAGTGAAGCAAGTGTTGTAAGTGCCTCACATTGCCTTCCTTCAGGATAGCTCTCATACCATGTTAAGATTCAATATGCTAAGACAGATAATATCAGCATTACATCCCATTTCACAACAATAGCATATACAGAATCACTGAAAGAACAACAAGCACAACATAAACACAAGAGACACAGATTTATCCTAGGAAACCCTCATGGGGTAGAAAAAACAGCAAAGCTTCCTCAATATAGATGACCAAAAAATACAAAAATGTAAACCATAGACATGGGATCCTTCTCCTCCATAGCAGATATCTCCCTCACCTATGTGCCAATCACAAGTGAGTGTAATGTGTGTTAAATGAGGAACACACCTCCTCTATTTATACACAACTCCGACTTGTCTTTTACACAAGCTAGGTTGGCCCCAACTTAACCACTTTATATAATGTGACAGGGCCGACCCCACTAGGGTGGTCTAATAACCATTTAACCCACATAAAACATACAGGGCCGACCCCCACTAGGGAAGTCTAATAACCCAAGTTACCACATTATCCACGGAGGAATAAAACATCTCTGGATATACAATAAGGTCTTCACGGAGGAATGAAACATCTCCGGAATAATAAAGTACAAATATAATATTCTTAGAAGTTACAATATTTCAACACATGTCAAAACCGACATGCTACCCCCTGGGTTGGACTTATCCATGCCAAGAGGAGTGGCCAGAGTGTTCCAAGGGTGGCTTCAGGTCTGATAGCAGACGTGGTGGTGCTAGGTGTATTGTTCCCAGGATGACTGTCGCGGCCGAAGGGATGAGTGGCAGAATAGGAGTCCCAATTGAGCATGTGTTCCAGGGTGGCGAGCAGTGATCAAATTTGAACGGTGGGTATTAATTTTTATTGGAAGGGCATTTTTTCCTTGAGTCCTTCAAAGATGAAGGGCAATTTAAATAATTGTACTTCAATTGACAAGTATAAATTAACTAAACCCTTCCCCCCAAAAAATGAAAAACACAAACATTTCCCATCCAAATCTTTACAATCTTAAACAATTGAGAACTCTTGAATATCTACATGATAAAATGGTATCTTTTCAATAAAACCAAAATTGAACACATTAATTTGACATATATGTAACATTAATTTTACAGTTCATTAAAATAACAACTATTTTGTTGTATTTTTCTAGGTTAGACCACACTTCATTATACAGAAAAACTACTTAGACTATGCAATAACCATATTGGGGCATCAACATGATGTTATGCATACTACTAAGAAAATGACTTACTGTTAACTATGTCCAAAAAGAAGCCACTAAGCAAAATGAGGCTATAATAAACCTACAACCAAAATCTACATATAAAACCAACCAAAACCTTAATTCAAACTGGAGAGAGGGAAACCATCCAAGCTTGAGAGATGTAAGGATGATGGACACTAGGAGCCTAAGAAAAAACAATGCATAGCTCAAAAAAACATTAAAAAATAATCCTCCATACCAACCATGTTAGCAACACTAGCATCATAAGGGCCTGGGCATCAAATTTTGTTGTTCAACACTTGTCGCGACAACATACAGGTATGGGATGGAGGGGAAATGGAATTAATCCTAAGTCAACTAGAGCCTTGCACCTCGCTACATGTTTGAGTCTCGACATTCTACCTTTTAAATTGAACCACAATTCGGTGAATTCATAGTCACTAGCATGGAATTTAAGTTATTTAATGAAAGAATTAATGTATCTAGCTCTATGTTGAAACTATTTTCCATGCTAATGCGGGCCACTTCCCTCCTTATTGTCTTACCAAAAGGCATGATAATGAGGAAGAATACTTAAAATTATGGACTTCACCATCAAAGAATCCTTACAGTCACATTGGTAAGGAGTTATAAGAAGATCACAACAATCCAACGTGTCAAATCAAATCTCAGATGATAGTGAAAATTAAAGACATATATGGTAAATTTAATATAAGACTTACTTATAGTTGTCTCTTACTCTTTGCGTCTTGACACATTTGATAATTTATGGTTGTCTCTGTGCCTTGAACCAATTGATATTATAAGGTGAGGATGTGCATGCATAATAATCATTAGTCATGACTATGCGATGAGGATTTAAATGGAAGAGGATGTAAAGACATGTAATTTTTATACGTATTTTGGTGGTGAGTGTCAAAGAGAAACGTGGTGAGAAACCACATATTTTTGGAAGGACGGAGGGAGATTACATGATCATGATAATGCCACCCATCAAATTGAGGAAAATTCCTGTGCTAATTTTTTTTTTCAAAATTTATTAATAACCATTGTGGTACTTTGGTCCAAATGTTTTTTCTAACACATTGTTTCTGCATATTGTGTTCCTAGTGCCACCTCTCTATATCAATGCATAAATCAACCTCAGCTTGGTTTGTGGTTCTAGTTGCATGCCATTATTTGTAGTTGCATGCCATTGAGTGTTGTTTAGAGTTGTCATGAGTCTGTGAAATTCATGTAATAAATGAAGTCTTGTAGAGGAGGACTCATCAAAGGGGAAATTTGAATTTCATTTTGATGAAAAACTAGTGGACATTGGTATCCAGGTTCACATAGGTAGTAGGTACAATGTTTCAGCCTTGTTTTGGGCCTAGTAGTGGTTCTGTTATTACAACCATAGTCATTGACACATTGTCACACCTTAGGTCTCAGCCCGAATTGAATCGGGATTCAGAGGGCCATGACAGAACATAGTGGCATGAACCTGGCAGCCTGATCTTCGCACGTCGGAGATCCATGTGAATTGTTTCTAGGTAGGATGAGGCAATGTCGGGGGCAGGGGAATTAAAGAAACCAGCTACTTGACATCACATGGCTAACCTCATGGGAGTTAAACAGGGACAGAGATCTATGGCCCAGAGTAGATCTTACAGTTGGACGGCTTGAAAAACCAAAGCCACTGAAGTGAAAGTGAACTTGGTAGATATTCTTGTTCTTGATATGATCAACTTGCACAAGGAGACTGGGGAGGTTATTTGTGCCAAACGGCTAAAGGCTTCCGTAGAACTGTAAAAATTGCAAGTCAGAACAAAGCCCACAAGACACAAATAAAAAAGCTACAAAATGCATTGTTGGCTACTGAAATCCAAGAAGACAAGAAGGGTAGTATAAAAAAGATGTTGGATGACAAAGACAACATCATTTAGTCATTAAAAAAGAAGCTAAAGATCCCCTCCAGCTGGTAGAATCTTCTGAATTGGCAGAGATCTCCAAGAGGAACCAACAGACTGCAAAGCTAGGCCGTTGAAGTTTGAAGAGAAGTTGTGGCTGACTGATATAGCTCTCATGGTGGAAAGTGGAAAGAAGTGGAGAGCTAAGTCTGAAGACCTTGAAAGGAAAATGCAAGAGAAGAGAAAAGAGTCGGAGAACATGGCAGGCCTAAAAGATTGAGAAGTGGAAAGGTTGCAAAGCAAAACACAGAGGTGAGGAGCAGAGTCTCAGAAGAAGAGCAGGAGTGAAACGCTTGGGAGGTAAATACCTAGGGCTACAAGTGAAATATGATGAATTAATAAAGCATCTTAGAGGTGAGACCTCCCTGATGGAAGCAAAGCAAGGGAGGGCTGTGGATAAATTGAGGCCATATCTCGATTTCATTATGGACAAAGAGGCTGTAATAAAGTTAGCCACGCAAAGCATAACAACAGTCAAGGAAAAGTTGAACAAGAAGCCGATGGAGTGTGCAGAAAAGGACATAGAATTTCTACAAAGAACACAATTCAGGAAAGGATAGACATTTTAGCACATCAAGTAAAACTCTACAAAGAAATGTTTGATCCATTATTCAAGAAGGGTCTTCCTCTCTTTTGGGAGGAGGATGACACCATGAGTCAGTGTAATGTTTTGCATAATTAATGAAATTCAGTCGATTTCGGCCATCTTTTCTGGATTTCTTAATTAATTAATTAATTAATGCATCGATTTGTAGGTTGGATTTCTATGAATATACAATTCATGTGTTATTATCTCTTAAATGAATTTCTTTGTTTAACTCATTTTATCTATTAATTTTCTGCAACTGATAGATAGCCACAATGCCATTTTATCTAAGTGGAAAAGCGCTCTTACAATGCCAGTTGCTTGGATCTACGTTGTATAAAGATGTTATGTAGCACGAGAACCGCTCCCGACTTTTAAGAAACTCGTTCCCAAAGTTCCGACGTTCTAGGGAACTTGGGAACTTGTAGGCAACTTTCCAAATCTGATGGGAACCATTCCGGATGGTTGGGAACTTATTGGGAACTTCTACCCTATAAAATTGGGAACTTTGGGACTTTTTCTTGCGCATTCCCTTCACAGGGCGCTTACACACATGATTGCCATGTGGGTTGTTAACGACATTCCTATTGCCTCACACCCATACATATACATGGTTGACTAAAAAAAAATTCTATAGAAAACTAAGCTGCAGTAAAATTCTATTTCGTGCTACCTTGTCGAGTTGATGCACTAATCTCTATCTACCACCCATTCTAGAGTATTCTCTTGAATTGCAATTACCGTAAACAATAATAAATGAAAATCTATTTTGACTTTTATATATTAAATAAAAGAAAGTAAATTTATATATTTTACTATTTACTTTATGAATAGAAAAATAAACTTTTAGCTAATTGGAAATAGTTTTAAATCTTACTTTAAAACTAAATTCATATATTACATTTAAATAACAATTATCTTGATTTTTATTTTATAATAATTTAAATTTAATTATTTATACACCTTTGCAAATACCCTAGCATAGAATGTATTTATATTTTAATACATTTTAATCATAGTTGGCACGAAACTGAAAACTTTATACATATAGCCACAACTATAGGGGCTATAAATTCTAAAAGGCTGCACTTTAGAAAGAGCCTGCCTTATATAATCAACTGTAAGGCAGACTCTTTGGTTTTGGTTACAACTGTTATATCCGGCCACATCACATCCACACGTGCCAGTGACCGTGAAGGATGGGCAAAGGTGTTTTCGCAAATGGAGGAAGGTGGTTTTCCTTACCGCCCTTCCAACTTGCGAAATCATGTGGTGCTTCCACGTGGAGAGCGGTTTTAGATTCCGCAACCACCCATCCCTTTGTCCTAGTGCGCATGTTGGGGATGCGGAATTGATCTTTTCTGCCATTTAAAATGGTTTTTACGTTGATAGAGGTGATCTTTTCCGCCATTTAAAATGGTTTGTACGTTGGTGGAGGTGATATTTTCCGCCATTTATAATAGTTTGTATGTTGGTGGAGGTGATCTTTTCCGCCATTTAAAATAGTTTGTATGTTGGCATGGATGTAATCTTTTCCACCGTTTAAAATGGTTTGTACAACACTAATGGTAAATGATGGACTGTATCACTCGTGTGAATAATCTCATCACGTTTATGATGGATTGTGTTTATGTGTCACAATGTACAGATGATATCCCGCCACACTGTGATAATTAATGTCACGAACTTTTCTACAGTGATGATATCCTGCCACACTGTGATAATTAATGTCACGAACTTTTCTGCAGTGATGATATCCCGCCACAGAACATGGAAACTTAAAGTTCAAACTCTCTGTGGTTGCAAGTTTGGAGCTTTGTTTTCTCTGAGGATCGAGGTTTGCTTTTGCTGAGGTGGAATCGAAAAGAGTGTTGGGCGGGTAGAGAAGTAAGATTGGTTTGAAGAATCGACTGCTAGTTTTTCAATTGGTAGGTAGTTATATTATTCAAACCATAAATCTAAATCTGTAACACGGCATGCTTATTCAGCCTCCGGGCTAAAAATCCAGATCTTCCATGGTTGTAAAAAATCAATGCAATGACAGTTTCAAGTTCACAGTAATTTAAAGTCGTTGAATGTTTTAGATTCTTCAGATTTCTAGAATTTATTTCCTTCAATTCTGGGTAGTTATCTTCTTACAGTCCATTAATATGAATTCACATCGCTATATTTGCAAAATCGTGCGTTACAAGATTACCGCCAGCTTGCATACGTTTTATGTTTGGTGGTGTAGCATAATATTTTCATATATTCCATATTGTTTTCTGCAAATCCTCTAGCATTTGGCTAGGTTTGTTGGAAAAAGATAACGACAAATGAACTCATAAAATTGAAACATGTTTCTTCTTTCAAATATCATTTTGCAGTTAATATTCACTATAGAAAAGTCCCATGTATTGGGTAGTTGGACGTGGTTTATGACTCAAATTGTTGGATGCAATGAGAACACATTTGAGTCTTGCATATAATACCAAGGAATTTAGTTGAAGAGATAAAGCTGATAAAAATGTTCTTAAAATTAAGTGAATTTTATTAGGAAATTCATGAAAATTGGTAAATACCCTTGTTTGTCTTAGTTTGCAGGTTGATAATGAAGAAAAGAAAACAGTCCATTAATATTGGGCATTGGTCATAAATTAATCTAATATCAATTTTAGCAGAAAATTGGTGAATACTTAGATGCGGTAAACCAGAGCATAAACATATGAATTATGATTTAAGATTACTTTCATCCAAGCATGAAGAATAACACAATGGAAAAGATTTACTGGAAACAACAATTAACAGAGAAAGGAAGGAAATTTACAGACTGTCATTACTGGAAATAAAAATTAACAGAGAAAGGAAGGAAATTTACAGACTCTCATTAATGAATAATCAAAGCCACGTGGCACAATCTGAGCATTCCATGTGTCACCCTGGAGACTAGATTTCGACATTTGAACGAAAAAATTTACAGAAGTTTTGCAACAAAGAATTTCCTATCAAGTCGAAATTTTGTCAGAGAAAGCGAGGGCGCTCTTTCGTCAGGTTGTTCCATTTAGGGGTTTTTGGAAGTAGATGTTAAGGAGAAAGAGCGTCCACTCCTTCTTCCAAGGATAAGTTTTTCGGAGTGGCTAAAGTAGATATCTGCACTCCAAATACATATTTCATAGAGGAATATCCACAAAGAAAGATCGACCGCTCTTTTTCCAAGTTCTTTTTTTTACAATTCATAGAGAAAGAATGGCTGCTCTTTCTCCAAGTACTATTTTTCCAATTCCCTCATAAAAGAAGTGGCGGACGATCCTTCTTCTTCCCAATATTATTTTCATTATAGCTTGAGACTGCAAGAAGGGCCGGTCGATCCCTCCTCGTCTTCAGGATTCTGGATATAGTTCAATTTCTAGATAAAGGTTTTCACAATTATCTACTAAACGATCCTTCTTCTCGGAAAACAGAAGTCGGGGAAAACAATTTTATATGTTATAACTTAGCCATTATCCGTTGACGCTTGATTTGGAATCGTTTTTCCAAACTGCAAGTCTTTTTATTAAGGGAGGGTCGGCTGTTAAGCTAGATTGTCTTTTCCTAAATGTATATCTTTCCTAACTGGGGTAGTAGCATTTGGTTGTGCTTTTTGATTTTGAGCCTGCATGCCTATGCTAAGAATATCTCTGGTTCAATGACTTTTTGGATAGGTAGTGATTTTTGTTGTTCCAAAGCTTCTGAGGATAGGGATGGCCAGCTGAATGAAAGCATCTTATCTTTTTTGGTGATAATTGTCTACCGCAAGGTTAACGATGCTGGAGTCTATGGGTTAGTAGTTAGATGGTCTGTTTTGATGAACAAGTCTGACTCTGGGACAACTTGTTCCTTCTGTAACTCCTCTTTGATTTAATACAAAAACTTCCTACTTACAAAAAAAAAGAAGGGATGGTTGACCCTTCTTCTGCCCAGTATTGTATTCATAATAGTTCTAGAATGCAAGAAGGGTCGGTCAATCCTTCTTTCTTTAGCCATTCTGGATATCGGTGACTTGCTGGATATAGTTATTCACAATTCTCTCCTAAACGAAGGGTTGACCGATCCTTCTCTTTGGAAAATGGAAGTCGGGACAAACATTTTTATCTGTTATAACTTAGATGATGTTCGGGTCGACTCCCTACTATGTACAGCGGAAGTTGGAAGTCGGGAATTTTTGACATAGCCTTCGTAGATTAAATATATTTAAATTTATATCGTAAATGAAGGGTCAGCCGACCCTTGTTGTGCTTAGTATTCTTCCCTTGTTCACAATTTTGGAAATACATGTATTGATGGCCTAGGATTCGTAGATTAAATATATTTAATTTTTTATCGCAAATGAAGGGTCGGCTGACCCTTGTTGAGCTCAGTATTCTTCCTTTGTTAACAATTTTGGAAATACATGAATTGACGGCCTAGCATTCGTAGGTTGAATATTTTAATTTTTTGTCATAAATGAACGAGCGGGAGAAGCTTCTTCTACCCAGTATTTTTTTCGTAATCTTTCATGACTGCAAGAAGGGTCTTTCGATCCGTCTTGTGTTCGCTTCTTCTACAAGAAGGTTCGGCCAATCCTACCATTCGGAAAATTGCAAGTCTGACCAGACATTTTTTTACATATTATAATTTATGTTATATCTTTGTTTAAAATAAATATGATTGTTAATGTACTCCTGTTATTTTATATTTCATTAAAAGCTTATGAACTAGATTTTGGTTCTGAACAATGTGTCCTGTTATTTTATATTTCAGATATCGTTTATGAAATGGATTTTGGTACTCAACAATGTGTGGGCCTACTTTTCAATGGATTGAAAGTTGTTGAAGGAATCTCTTTTCCAGAAAGAATTTTTTTGCATAATATCAGAATTAAGGACGGATGTATCATTGTAAATGTTACCAAGTATTTAAATGTAGGTCCTCCATTGCCCTATTGATCAGAAGGTGCAGATACATTGTCAAAGGAAGTTGGTGGTTATATTCAATGGCCTGTATCTGATATCGTTAACCAAATTGGGTTTTCTCTTCGCGAGAATGAGGTGAATGATATACCAGCTTCTACTTCAACAAGTGTAGCACATATCATAACAACTGAGAATGAGGTCAATGATATACCAGCTTCTACTTCGACGAGTGTAGCACATATCATAACAACTAAGAATAAATCTTCTTTTATTATGAGAAAAGTTAAGTTGTTACATAAGTGTTCAGAAGGAAAGGATTGCATTTCCATAGGTGTTGTAACAAATGTGAGTGGGAGTGATTTTGTTGGGGGAACAATTTTGGGTGACTTCAACTTTGGTATTCTGGTGGATGAAGTGGTGTTTCCTTGTATGGCATGTTGTCCAGGGTTGAGCAGTGGAGCTTTTTTTGTTTGTCCAATTAAGAGAATCATCGATTTTAATACAGAAACATTGCTTTCTTTTGCAAAAACTTTCAATGATAATCAATCTGAATCTACTTTAAAAGTACTAAGAGAAAATCATAATGAAAGGTTGTTGGGACGGACAATTAATTTGATACATCAATGTTATTTAAAGCCATAGTATGTTGCTCGGGGAATAGTGTCAAATGTTTTTAAGGGAGACATTGTACAATTCAAAGCACTAGATGTTGGTGAGTTTGGTATTTTAGTTCATAAAGTTTTATGCAATTGCAAGGATTGTGGTGTATTTGAAGGATTCCTTATAAGATGGCCTGCAAACAATTTGCTTGACCTCAATAATGTTCCTTTGGATGTTATACTAAAAAAGAAAGCAGAGGAAGAAATGGTCAACTTTTGGAATGTTTTTGAAGAATGTCCTTTACAGATGGTCCTTCCAGGTACTCCTCGTTCTGAATATATAGTTGTTAAAGGTAATGGAACAAGGCCATACAATTCCGTAAAGCGGAAAGCTGGAACTAGAATTTTCGAAAGAAATTCAAGATCGGTACCTTACAGGCCTGCAATAAATCTGAGTGCATTCCTTTCAAACATTGGCACCGAAAATTGTTGCTCAAATCTTTGTATATCAAAAATTCCACATGGATCGATAGTTGAATGTGCGAAGAAATCTGATATTATGAATGGAAATTCAAAAAGACAGTTTGTTATGAATTCTTTGGGATCAAATGCTCTTGTGGCCAAAGAAGGAGATGACAGTAAAATAATCTTGTTTACAATGAGATTAGACACAGTAGACGTCTGTCAAAATGCATGGTATAAATGCCATTGGATAAAAAAAATCACTTTCTTCAATCATAAAAGAATGTTCATGAATGGTGATGTGAGAGCTGTGCACAGTAACAGTGGGTTGGAAAAATCTAGGCCGAACACTACTGCACTGGTAGCTACTATTAATAAAATTGTAGTAGAGAATTCAGACAAATCTCCACATCTTACATGAATAATCAGTAAAGATGGAACAAGGACAACCTTGAAATTATTGCCCGCTAATATGTTCCATGGTTTACTGCAAAAAATGGCTAATGATGAAATCACAGGAATCGGTTTGCCTCCAGTATCACAATCCTCCTTTAGCAAGGTGATGAGAGAAGATTTTCCAGATGTTAAAATTTCTAAATCAAACAACTTTGCAAGGTGTAATGAGTGCATTATAATATAGGATAGGCTGAAGGGGACCATTGATCCAGCTGAGGTGGAAAAGTTGCGAGCAAATAAGGAAGCTGATAATAAATACATCTCAAGTTGTCGCCAGATCTATTATGCTCACAGGTCGGCCTCCCTGCAACATCTGAAGACTTATTGTAGTATTGTTCATGACAAAATGGACAAGTCAAAGACTTCCATTCCAAGGATGGGTAAGAAGGAAAAATATTTTAGTAATGTTATGAATCTTCTCATATCATTGACTGGAATGTTGACTCGTGGGCACAAGACTGGGGGTTTTGGTCATTTTAGCCTCTCATTTTTAGAGATGGGATCAAATTTCACTATGACATCCCTGGCTAAATGCTTGAAGTGTCTTGAAGAACCAGTGGGTGATAAGTATGGTGATTTCCTCTACAAAGGCAGAACATCTAAGCACCAATTGCATGATACTCTATTGCAATCAAACTCATATGAAAAGTGCTCGGTATACAAACAAGATGTAATGCAAGATGATGTAATGTGTGTTGATGGTACTAATCAATGCATGCCTTATAGAAAACTACCACACATATTGTTGTTGCAAATGGATAATTGTTCAGGCGATAACAAAAACCGCTTTGTATTTGCATTTTTATCTCTTTTAACAGCAAGGAGAGTGTTCGAGAAAGTTGAAGTTGGATTCCTCCTGGTTGGACACACCCATGAAGACATAGATGGAACTTTTGGCAGGTTATCAGCAAAGCTAATGCGCAAGGATATATTTTATCTCCCGAAAATTATGGATACGTATAGGACATGTGAAGATCAAAATTCCTTTGTCCCTTATCTAATTGATGAAATTTATGATTTTAAGAGTTTTGTGATACCCCACCTTTTGGATGGAAATGCCAAGATCGTCGGTATCAAAAAATGCCAGTATTTTAAATTTCAGCTCATAGATGACATTCCATTCATGCAATGGAAGGCATCACTTCGGGATGAAGATTGGTCATATCCTCTTAAACTCTAGCAGTCATTGCCAGATGGTAGAGTAGACTTGCCGGTGGGACAACCTATGTTATTAAATCTGCAATCAAAAAGTCCTTCGGACATTGACGAAATACAAAAAGGACTAGAAACATATATTTCATTCTGGAATGGAGGGATTGAGAAGGGAGGTGAACAATTTTGGCGTCCCAAGTTAAATTATTATGAGGCTATACTTAAAGCTTTGGACAGTCCCTTTGAGAGTGTTGATCAGTCATCAACTAACTTTTGGCCATCGACAAGCCATGATATTCATAGTGAACCTAGAAGATCTGAACATGAAATTATGGATGCCTATTTGAAGGAAAATGTTCCTGCTTTGCAGGATTGTTATGTTGGACCGCTATGCAAAAAGCCTAGAGATGAATTCATTCCAAGAGTGGATGTTGTAAAGGGCCAAATGGTCGTTGTGCAATCACCAGACCTAGATTGTGCAATCTGGTTGGGTAAGGTGATTGGTGATGTTTATCAGGAGTCAGATGCTAGTACTGTTGGGTCTTACAAAGTAGAGGTGCAATGGTGGAATCCAATAGGAACATCGAAGGATATGAAGGTCTTGTACAAAAATGCTTAGATAGACACCATCAATGGGTTGTAGGTGCAGAAAAAAATATGAAGATCGATGTAAATAGCATCATATGGGCATGGTCACCAAGGCAAGGATGGTCAGGAGAAAGAATTATAATAAACGAGAAGGGCCTTGCAGCATTCAAGGAACAAGGAGTAAACATGGGGAAGAGTGTTCAGAATGATGGATGTCCACAAGGGTTGATAGTAGACAAAATTAGTTTCTAAATTTGCCTATGTGGCAGTTTTAAGCAACAAAATTGTTGTGTTTCTAAATTTCCACTTGGTCAACAAAAAGTTGTATTTATTCATTTTCATCAATAAAAGTTTTATAAAAGGAAAGATACAACTTATAGCCATTGGGATTGATAATGGATGGTTATTTGTTACAAAATTGAATTTGTGATAAGTGTAGTCATTTGCGCACTAACTGTCATTAAGTGTCGTAATTAACACCTTAATTACTAGTTAATTGTGCTTAAGAATAATTAGCCTTTAGAAGTGTTTTATCCGCTGCACTTAAAATCGAGTAATTCTCCTCAGAGTAACTACCGAAATACTAAAATATGATCCAATATACTCAAACTGCCAAATTCAGTGGTGCTCATAAGAGAAAATATTCTATATGAGCAAATATTATAATTAAACTATATTTCTAATACTCAATGTACAATATCAAATATGCCACCTGTCACAATAAGATCATTCCACGTGTCACCCTGGGATACTAGATATCAACATTTAAACAACAAAATTTATAGACGTCTTGCTTCAAAGACTATGCTAGCAAGTGGAAGTATTCTCAGAGAAAGAGCAACCGCTCTTTCCCAAAGGCGTTCTATTGTTGCAATTCCCTCGTAAATGAAGGGTTGGCCGACCCTTCTCATTCCAAATATTCTTTTCATAATAGTTTGACATTGCAAGAAGGCTCGGTCGATCCTTCTTGTGTTCTCTATTATGGATATAGCCGAATTGTTGGATAAAGGTTTTCACAATTAACTACGAAAAGAAGGGGCGACCGATCCTTCTTGTCGAAAAACGGAAGTCGGGAGAAACCATTTTTATATGTTAAAACTTCCAAGGTGTTCTATTTTTAAAATTGCGTCGTAATTGAAATTTAGGCCGACCCTTCGGATCCCTAATATTATTTTCATAATAGTTCGACACTGCAAGAAGGGCCGCTCGACCCTTCTTATTCCAAATATTCTTTTCGTAATAGTTTGCCACTGCAAGAAGGGTCAGTCGATCCTTCTTGCCTTCTCCATTATGGATATGGCCGAATTGTTGGATAAAGGTTCTTACAAATAACTACAAAAAGAAGGGGCGGTCGATCCTTCTTGTCGAGAAACGAAAGTATGGAGAAACCATTTTTATATGTTAAAACTTCCAAGGTGTTCTATTTTTAAAATTGCCTCGTAATTGAGAGGACGACCGACCCTTCTTATTCTCAATATTATTTTCATAATAGTTGGACACTGCAAGAAGCGTCACTTGACCCTTCTTATTCCAAATATTCTTTTCATAATAGTTCGCCACTTAAGTTTAGCTTGCCAGTTTAGCTTGTCGGTGTTAGCACTAGCGTTGTCCTGGATGAAATTGGAAGGTTCAATTTCTAAAAATAATGGAGAATCATCTGGGTAGGTATTCATGGCCTCAAGGGTTAAATGATCAAAATGCCAAGCCCGAAACTTTGCAAGGAGAATTAAATTGCAAAGGTCCACCTCCCATTACATATATGTGGAAATAAACAGTCTAGATCTTCAGTGGTGAAGATCTATAGACATGAACAGGATTCGCGAAAAAAGGGTAAGGTGTTTCAGACAGAGGGGGATGTTTAGCTAACGAGCATCTTAAGTAGCAGATCAATGGCCAATGGAGCAGATCGATGGTCGGGAACTACTTCTCCGATACGATATGTGCAGAGCAAACAAATTTTCGTATCCACGAACTTTTGGTAGAGGCCCACAGGTTTGGACGGTGCAAATCCGAGGAGGCCAAGATCTATGGATGAGGTTTTGCTCGTGCATCTAACTTGCAAAAAACATCAACAAAATCCAAAATTTCCGCGAATTTGATAAAAGTCACACCGTTTCAGATCAAGATCCAGATCAACGGTGGGCGACTTCCCGTGTTTTTAATTGGTAGAAAAGGCGACATGTGGTGGGATTCGAGGCCACCAGGGACCATAGAGATAGAAACCAGCGGCGAACAACGGCCTAGAACGAATCACGAAAATAGACAACCAGGGAAGCTTCCACGCTGCAGGAGATAGCAAAGGATTTTGAAGTATTTTTATTCAAAAGAAATTTGTAATATTGTTTGTGACTTTGACTCAAATGACATTTGGCAAGTTTAATTAAGTTATTTCAGTTTTTAGTTAAAAGACATTTTGTATAAAAGACATTATGAATTACTTTGAAATGGTTGGAAACTTTTTGGAGAGACAAGAATTTTGTATCAAGTTGATATATTTGAATATAAAGATCCACACAGGAAATAGCTCATCTTTACAGAATCAGAGATTCATGTGTTGATCTTGTTTACAATCGACTGTATTTTTCTCTTCTTAAAATTGATAGTGTATTCATCTGTAACTTGGTGCCCATTATTGATATTTTTCTCTTATGTGAATGTTTCTCTCACTGTTTAATTCATACTGTTATGCTTTTTCATGCCTTGATAAGTGTTGTATCAGGACATAATTCATAAATATTATGCTTTGTTGCTTTCATTTCAAGTATACAATACCATTTTATGCTAAATTCAGTATAGAATTCATTTCTATATTGATGGGTTGTTCATATCTTCTTCTTTAATCACCAAACAAAAGCTCTTTGACTGTGAGCGGGTGGCTATCCTACCTCTGATTAGTTTTCTTTGCAAAGAACTGTCATGTTTAATCATATTTGTAATCAATAATCCATACATTGATCTACAGTTTGGATTTGTCTTACTCATGATCTGTGTGTCTTTTATGTTTTAAGTGAATTTATTTAATTAAAACATTTATCTATTTATGCAAATGATTAACGTAAATTAATAAATTCATGTTAATTTTTCAATTAGCATTCTAGCTACAGGGTGATATCAAAGTGCCAAATCAAATATGCCACCTGTCACAATATGATCGTTCCATGTGTCACCCTAGGATACTAGATATCAAAATTTTAACAACAAAATTTATAGACGTTTTGCTTTAAAAACTTTGCTGGCAAGTGAAAATATTCTCATTTCTCCAAGGTGTTCTATTGTTACACTTCCCTCCTAAAAGAATGGTCCGCGGACCCTTCTTATTCGTAATATTCTTTTCATAATAGTTCGACACTGCAAGAAGGGTCGGTCGATCCTTCCTGTATTATCCATTATGGCTATAGCTGAATTGCTGGATAAAGGTTTTGACAATTAACTACTAAAAGAAGGGGCAACCAATCCTTCTTGTCGTAAAATGGAAGTAGGAACAAACCATTTTTATATGATATAACTTCCAAGGTGTTCTATTTTTACAATTCCCTCATAATTGAAAGGTCGGCCGACCCTTCTTATTTACCATATTATTTTTATATTAGTTCGACACTGCAAGAATGGGTCGCTCGACCCTTCTTATTACCAATATTCGTTTCATAACATTTCGACACTACAAGAAGGGTCGATCGATCCTTCTTGTGTTCTCCATTATGGATATAGCTAAATTGTTGGATAAAGGTTTTCACAGTTAACTTCGAAAATAAGGGGCGACCGATCCTTCTTTTCGTAAAACGGAAGTCCGGACAAAATATTTTTATATGTTATAACTTCCAAGGTGTTCTATTTTTATAATTCCCTCAAAATTGAAGGGTCGACTGACTGTTATTATTCCCAATATTATTTTCATAATAGTTTAACACTGTAAGAAGGTTCGGTTGATCCTTCTTGTGTTCTCCATTATGGATATAGCTAAATTGCTGGATAAATGTTTTCACAATTAACTATCAAAAGAAGGGGCGGCTGATTCTTCATGTCAAAAAATGAAAGTACAATTGACTTGATATTCAAACAATGACTGAATATTTTAGACATTGATTTTTTCACCTTAAAAGTTTGAACATTTACAAATGAAAAATGCAATCTTCAAATATACAATTGCATTTTTTTATTTGAAATTCACTTTTCAAATCAGAAATTCCATTGTTTTTTTTATTTTAAATTTAACTTCACAATAATTTAAAGTCGCTAAACATTTTAGATTCTCATTATCCTTAATCAGATCATCTCCTTTGAAGGAGAAATAAAAGGCTAAACTTTTATTGGAGCTTCGACTTGTAGACTTAGAAGCACTAGACTCATTCTAGACTAAAACAACATTCGATGACTGCTGCAAGTGTCTGTTGATGTATATGTAACTTCGGAATGTATTTCACATATATTTATATTGTATTCCTATAGAGATGGTATTATTCCTCTATAAGGAAGTGTCGTCATTTATATTGTAAGTGTTGTAACTTATACTTGATGGGTTATTAGACCACCTTGTTTGGGGTCGGCCCTGTATAAGTCATGTGGGTCAAAGGGTTATTAGACCACCCTATTGGGGGTCGGCCCAGTCAGCATTATGTTATGTGGTTAAGTTCGAGCCTACATGAGTTAGGTAAAAAGGCAAGTCAAGTCAAGTATAAATAGAGTGCGGGAGGCACTCTATTTGCTCACTCACTTCTCACACATGCACTCAAGGAGGAGTGGCGCACTTATGGAGGAGGAGGATCTGCTGCTAGGTTATGGCTATCTCTCTTGGTTGGTTGTATCATTGCTCTATCTATCTCTGAGGAAGTTATTGGGGTTTTTCACCTTTATGGTTTTCCCCAAGTAAATCTTTGTGTCTCTTGTGTGCTTGCATTATTGTCTCCATGATTGATATGTTGTAGATATGCTGTACATGTTGTTCTCTCAGTTAAGATCCTAGATCAGATTGAAGTAAATTCTGAAAATTTAACATGGTATCAGAGCTAGCCTGAAAGAAGGCATGATATGGCATGTATGACACTTGTTGCACTTACGATGCTAGGGCTTGATATAGCAAAAACCAGTCATCGTAGCACTTTCGCTATAAATACGTTTTGGCGAAGTTTTCGGATCTGAAATTGTTACAGGACGAAGCTAAAATCTCCCGGTACCTTGTGTCCAAAGGAAAACCTCTAATTCGTTGTACTTTGTGATTTATGATCTGTACAATATAGGGTTTCTGCCTCTTCCAGATCTGAGTCAAAATCAGGTGACCTTGGGAAAAAGGTCATAACTTGGGCTAGGAAGCTCCAAATGAAATTTCGTGAAAAGTGACAGGTAGTACACAGACTATACTATCTCAGAAAACTTTTTCAGAGGCTGAAGTTGAACCAGTGACACGTGGCATGCCGTACAAGTTCGCTCTCCTGTATTATCCCATAAACAGGTCACGTTGCGACACTTGGCATAAATCTCTCTCAGAGAATCCAATTGAGGTCAGACCTATCAGGATGGAAAGATAACAGGTCGAGCTATCTTAGAAAACGTTTTCAGAGGCCGAAGGTCAAACAGTGACACGTGGAACGCCGTACAAGTTCGCTCTCCTGTATTTTCCCAAACCAGGTCACGTTGCGACATTTGCCATAACTCTCTCTAAGAGAATCCAATTGAGGTCAGACCTGTCAGGATGGAAAGGTAACAGGTCAGGCTATCTCAGGAAACTTTTTTCAGACCCTGTGGATCAAAACATTCGGAGTTACACCAGAAACAATCAGGTACATATTTCTGTCAAAACAGAATTATTTTTGAGTACCTTCATTCATGGCTTCCAGAATTTAGGGCTTTGGAGAAAGTTGGAATTTTTGTAATCGGAGACCATGGCTGAATGAAACTCATCAAAATAAAAATTTAGAGACCAAGATCAGAATTTTTGGTTGGGCAAAAGGCCGGGCTTGATCAAACCCTAGTTCGGGACTTTGATCAGAAAAGTGGAAAATTAGGGCTTCTGTAAAAATGGGAATTTTTGCCATCTGTGACCACGGCTGGAAGCTCCTAAGAAAAATAGAAGCTTATAGCTTTGGATCAAACCTTTTGATGGGGAAAAAGAGTGGGCTTCATCAAACCCCAGTTCAGGGTCACGTCCAGTGAATCCAGAAGTCTCAAAGGAAAAATTGAGGAGTGAAACTTTGCAGTTTTCAAATTCTGAATATACCAGCTTGATCAGCTCATCAAGGCGCATATTTCTATCCTTTCAGAAGTTTGAAATTCAAAGTTTGAATTTTTGGGGTTTCTCTGACAAACCCATATCCAGCTCCAGGTCCAGTTCTTGCAAATCAAGTGGATTGGGTTAATCCTAGAAGAAGATGGATTGGTCACCTGCATAAGTGAAGGAGTTCCTGTTTCAGAGGGAGATGAGGCTAAGGCTTTACATAAGGAGATTACAAGTGATCTCGACAGGTATGACTCATCGAGGTATGTTTTGAGATTTGTTCATGATTAAGTTTATGGTATGTTTGTCTTCATGTTATTACGGTTAGTACAATCTTGATTTTAGATTTGTCGTATCACCTTAACAAAATTATGAATGCATGATAGAAGATATTCATTGGTTAGGGTGTTGACACTTATGATTGTACTAATGCATTATGGTGTTGTATGAGGTTTATGTTGTCTACTAACATGAAAGGTACACCAAGAAAGACAAATCATGTTCCAGTTCAAAGAACATATGATCATGATGACATGAGGATAAAGACTCATCCATTGTCATGGATCTCATAGAAGATCCATTTACGAGGTATGTATAACTTGGTTTTGTAATGGTTAACCTATGAGATATACAGGTTACTAGCACAAGTCATTGAAGAAGAACAAGAAGACATCATGTGAGTATGTTAGACATAAATAGCTAGCATACTAATCCAGGTATGTTTTTACTATATCAAGCTAGACTCCTACCTTGTGTTAGGATCTTATACTGTTGTTAATAATGATTATTCATGAAGTCATAGGTTTGAATAATCATGGTTGTATGCATATTATGTTTCTTACCATAATAGATGATATGACTAACTAGAAGAATCATGAAGGTATAGGTTTGAATAATCACAGGTTTTATGCATATTATATCTCTTATCTTGTTTGATGATTCAACTAACCTGAAGAGTCATAGGTTTGAGTAATTATAGGTTTAGACATGTTATGCTTCTTATGATTTGACTAACCATAAGAATACTACATAAACCTTGAATGTTAATGCTTATTATTTTATGTTTGAAATGATCATGATTATACATGCTTGAGATTATTGTGTTTTAATAGTATACTCATGAATGTATGATTTTATATGAGATCACAAGGATAACTCAATCGTGATACTAATAAGCATGCATAGGGACCAAGGATGAATATGAGTTCAAGAATAGGTAATTCAGGAAGCAAAGATCAAGAGGGAGCACACTCCAGTTGCTCCTGCAAGAAAGCAAAGGAGCACACTCCAGTTGTTCCTGCAAGAAAGAAAAGGAGCACACTTCAGTAGTTTCTGCAAGGATGAAGATATTCAGAGGGAGTTGTCCATCTCTCTACATTCCACAACAGAAAGGTGTAGAAGAAGCTACTTCAGATTAGGACTCCAGCAGCTCCTGTAAGGAAGCAAAGACTCAAAGGGAGTCCACCCAACGAACAAACAAAGATAAGTATTTTAATTATCATTTCTTGCATATGTGTTTGTTTAAACAAAATTGTTCAATGATGTATATGCTCATGTTCCTAGACTTAGGATATGTATTGTGCATATTAGAATAGTTGCATTGATGAACCGTATACTACTAATATACATGGGTAAGTGGCCTATGGCACTGTACAACATTCCATTGCTACTTATCTAGAATGAAACCTCTTTGCTGACATGTTGGGAGTTGTGCACACTCTTAACAATGTTCTGGTAGAGATTGGAAGGCATCTAGAAAGTTACGGGATATGGATAAATGTTGTATTGAAGCATTGGCTAAGATAATTGCATGACTGTATGACATATTTCTTTATGTGTAAGAATTTGTTCTGGAAATTATGAGATGTTTCTAATCATGCAATTTAACATGTTTTGTAGGAAAGACCGTATATCTTCACCTACAAAAGGACTACAACATTTGTTCGAGCAACAAAGATATCTATTGAAGATATTTAAGTTCCCAGGACCTGGGATAAAGAAATAGAATGCCATGATCCGTTGATCATGAAGAATGATGTTTGGGATGTAGTCCCAAGACATGAAGGGAAGTTTGTTATGACTTCCAAAAAGGAACTATCAGATCAAGCATGTTGCAGATGGCAGCATTGAGATGAAATAGAAGATGCACCAGATGGATTTCAAGACAGCATGGTGCAGTCATTTATGTGTGCAGAACTTGGTATGGTAGGATGGACAGCTTTCTATCCAGTTTGGGCTTTACCAAGAGTAAAGCGGATTCCAACCCTTACTACAAGGTTGAGGAAGGAAATCTAGTGATACTACTCTTGTATGCAGATAACCTGTTTGTTACAGGTGAAAATAGATTGATTGCCGACACGCAGTGGAAGCTTACTACCGAGTTCGAGATGAAGAACTTGGGGATGATGCACTATTTGTTTTTGGCATGGCGGTGTGGCAGAGTGCAGATGGAATCTTCCTTGGACAAGGGAAGTATGCAGTAGAGATCCCGAAGAGGTTCGGGATGATGGATTGCAAGGCCATGGCCACACCTATGGCATCAAATCTGAAGCTTCTATGTGATGCTTCATCTGAACCGGTTGATGTCTCTTTGTATCATCAGATGATTGGGTCCTTGATGTACTTGACGAACACGAGACCAGACATTTGCTTTGCTGAGAACACATTGAGCCAGTTCCTGACAAATCCAAGAAGTGTTCACCTGGTTGCTGTAAAGCATGTTCTGAGGTACCTAAAGGGTACAGTGGATTATGGGCTCAGGTATGAGGCAAATCAAAAGTTTAACCTGCAGGGTTATGTTGATTCAGACTGGGCTGGGAGTGCTGCAAACAGGAAGAGCACATCTGGGTGTTGCTTCAGTATGGGATCAGGTGTGATCTCTTGGTTTAGCAGGAAGCAGTCCTGTGTAGCACTGAGTATAGCTGAGGCAGAGTATGTTGCAGCCTGTTCAGCTAGTTGTGAGGCAGTATGGCTACGGAAGCTACTGTCTGAGTTATTTGATCTCCCGTTGGAAGCTACTGGTATCTTCTGTGATAACCAGAGTTGTGTGAAGCTGTCCGAGAACCCAGTGTTTCATGACAGGTCGAAACACATAGAGATCAAATATCACTATATCAGGGATATGGTGCAGAGAGGAGCTGTGAAGCTCCTGTATGTTGCGACGGACGAGCAGATTGCAGATGTGCTGACGAAGCCACTAGCCAGGGTGAAGTTCGAGTACTTCAGAGAGAGGCTTGGCGTGCTTCAGATCGAGGATACTTCGAGGAAGAAGTGATGAACACATTTGCTGAA
The DNA here is from genome assembly GCA_027924585.1 of Larix kaempferi. Lineage (NCBI taxonomy): Eukaryota > Viridiplantae > Streptophyta > Pinopsida > Pinales > Pinaceae > Larix > Larix kaempferi. Next base: position 3,712,982 of record BSBM01001754.1, read on the forward strand.
GCCATTCCAAGCATGTTGGAAGGAGGATCCTTCACATGGCTGTGGATGTAAGCGCTGGATGATGAGCATCAGGATGATGTTCTGGTTTCTGCTTGGATATGATCAGTTGGATCATTTTATGTATGTATGTACGCATCATGTGGATGCTGGATATGATCAGTTGGATCATTTTATGTATGTATGTACGCATCATGTGGATGCTGGATATGATCAGTTGGATCATTTTATGTATGTATGTATGCATCATGTTGGTTTCTTGGACCATGTATCTGTATATGTATCAGGTGGATACATTGTATGATCAGGTGGATCATGTATGGTGATATGTATCATGTATTTGTATTTGTATCAGGTGGATACATTGATGATCAGGAGGATCATGTATGATGATATGTATCAGGTAGATACTTGGTATGCATCAGGTAGATGCATTGATGATCAGGAGGATCATGTATGATGATATGTATCAAGTAGATACTTGGTATGCATCACGTAGATGCATTGATGATAAGGAGGATCATGTATGGTGATATGTATCATGTATTTGTATCAGGTGGATACATTGATGATCAGAAGGATCATGTATGATACTTGGTATGCATCAGGTAGATGCATTGATGATTAGGATGATCATAGATGATGAGCTTCAGGATGTTGCTCCAGATGACATGCAGCAGGATGTTGCAGTGATGATCAGGATGATCATAGATGACGAGCTTCAGGATGTTGCTCCAGATGACATGCAACAGGATGTTGCAGTGATGATCAGGATGATCATAGATGACGAGCTTCAGGATGTTGCTCCAGATGACATGCAGCAGGACGTTGCAGTGATGATGATCAGGATGATCATGGATACATCAGGATGATGTATGGTGAGTATCAGGTTGATACTCTATGGCCATGGATCAGGTTGTGCAGATGAGCATGTAATTCGTTGCCCTGGGAGATTTGCAGATGGTCTTTAGAGGTTTTTCCTATGGCATGTAATTCGGTGCCCTGGGACATCTGGCAAATGCTCTTTCGAGGTTTTGCTCTGGGAGGACATGTAATTCGTTGCCCTGGGAGATCTGCAGATAGTATTTCAAGGTTTTTCCTATGGCATATAATAGCGCCCTGGGATATCTGGCAGATGCTCTTGCGAGGTTTTATCCTATGGCATGTAATTCGTTTCCCTGGGAGATCCGATAGGTTGGGCTGTGTGCCCGTAATCAGTCCTGGGATGCTCTTGCGAGGTTTTTCCATGACCACATATAATTCGTTGCCCTGGGAGATCCTATAGGTAGAGCTGTGTGCTCGTAACAGCCTGGGATGCTCTTGCGAGGTTTTGTGGTGAGGTCACATGTAATTCGTTGCCCTGGGAGATCCTATAGGTAGAGCTGTGTGCTCGTAACAGCCTGGGATGCTCTTTCGAGGTTTTGTGACGCACGTAAAAGTCCTGAGGATTCCACAGTATGGCCAGTGATGACGAAGACCTGCAGGTGGTGGGCCTACATCCAGTATGAAAAAGGACTGGCTCTGTAGAACTTCCTATGACGAGTAGATTTAGAGATTGATTGAGATAGCAGCAGTAGTGACGATGATGATGACTCAATGACGATTATCTAGTGACGATGATCCAGAGAAGATGATTTGTGCTAGAAGAACTGTGCTGAGAAATACCTTCCTAGTTAAGAGGGAGTGTTGATGTATATGTAACTTCAGAATGTATTTCACATATATTTATATTGTATTCCTATAGAGATGGTATTATTCCTCTATAAGGAAGTGTCGTCATTTATATTGTAAGTGTCGTAACTTATACTTGATGGGTTATTAGACCACCTTGTTTGGGGTCGGCCCTGTATAAGTCATGTGGGTCAAAGGGTTATTAGACCACCCTATTGGGGGTCGGCCATGTGGGTCGAAGGGTTATTAGACCACCCTATTGGGGGTTGGCCCAGTCAGCATTATGTTATGTGGTTAAGTTCGAGCCTACATGAGTTAGGTAAAAAGGCAAGTCAAGTCAAGTATAAATAGAGTGCGGGAGGCACTCTATTTGCTCACTCACTTCTCACACATGCACTCAAGGAGGAGTGGCGCACTTATGGAGGAGGAGGATCTGCTGCTAGGTTATGGCTATCTCTCTTGGTTGGTTGTATCATTGCTCTATCTATCTCTGAGGAAGTTATTGGGGTTTTTCACCTTTATGGTTTTCCCCAAGTAAATCTTTGTGTCTCTTGTGTGCTTGCATTATTGTCTCCATGATTGATATGCTGTAGATATGTTGTACATGTTGTTCTCTTAGTTAAGATCCTAGATCAGATTGAAGTAAATTCTGAAAATTTAACGGTGTCTTTGAAAGAATGAAACCAATTCATTCACTGAATACATCATACCTCCTACACAAGGTGGTAGTATAAGTTAAACTTTAAAAAGTGTTGAAAATCCCATATTCATCCAAGGATTCCAGTTTTCATCCCATTAACTTGGACTAGTTACTCGTGGATGCAGGCTGGAGAAACTTTAGAAAGCCTCCTACCCTGATGATTTTCCCAACTTCAGCTACAAAGGGAATATTCTTGCAAAGACTAGTAAGCTCTTCGGGCTAGATGTAGTTATTTGTTGATGAATACTGCAAAATGTGCGATGGTGATAACAAGTTTACTGTTTGTTAAGTCTGATACTACATCATCCGAGAGTCGCTCAACAAAATTTCAGATAGAATGTTGTTTCAACCACTTGGCGCAGTTAGAAGAAGCTGAGAGCATGATCTGGTGGCATAGACATTTGAATATTAGCAAGCGAATAGCCTAGACACGGCGGTATTGCATCTCCCTCGAATACCTGCATAGAAAACAAATAACTGTTTATCACACTGCCATAAAAAGAAACCATTTCCAACAAATGCAAAAATAATCATTTTATTGCAGCCAACACGTGAGCACACATATCATCATGCACAATAAAAACAGAGAAACTATTCCTAAATTGCCAAGTGCATCCCGCTTGGATGGGTTAGCTCCTAACACCATAGTTAGTGGAAGCAAAGGCATTCAACCAATGAAATATACTTTGCAAATGATAAGCAAACACTTAAATTAGACATGTGTATAATAATGACTACAAAAATTATTTCTTACCGAGAAAAACCTTTTGTGGATATGTAGTCTTTCAAGGTTAGGAAGTTGCTCCAATAAGTTGAGAAGAGGAAGAGGCTTCGGAATATGGATATCAAGATTCTTCAATGATTTCAAGCTACCTAGTATCTCCACAAATTTCTCTGTAGGTAAATGGTGAATTAGATCCATTATATGAGAATGTTTCTTCATAGTTATAAGATTCTGGCAGTTCACAGTTAAAGCCTCTATTTCAGAAGCCCATTACACATATTAAGTGTGCAATGTTGGGAGAGGAGATAATAGGCTTCCGTAGTCCATAACAATAGATTAGCTCAAGCTTTCGAAGAAGAGGGCAATGAGAAATAAAGCGATCTAAAGAGTCATCCGTCAAAGCAAGCTAATAGCACCCCTTTGACTCTTACACCATTTTCATGAACTAAAACAAGAGTAAGAAGAAGCTGACAGCATGGTCTACTACTAAAACAACATTCAACAACTGCTGCAAGTGTTAACGACCGCAACAGCACATGTTGTCTTGGAGAAGAAATCCAGGAACATAATGACAAGTCCATGTATTGGGACTTCGACAGTGCTAATCTCCCTAGGTACCCTCCTCGTTGCAGGAAATTAATGACAAATCCATATATACACAGGGATTTTCAAGGGAGCGGACTTCAATATGCTCATATATCATGAGCAGAAGTGGGGAGCGATCATAAGACTCAAGGAAAACAAACTGAAAAATTCCATTTCAGTTTGTTGTGAGTGGCCATTGTGTTGATGGATTAGCCTATATATAGTGAGTGGCCACTATGTTAATGGATTGAATGGGATGGGAGTCTGGGACGGATGGGGAATGGTAATTATGATAGTATGGTGGGATCGTGCTGGTTAAAGATATCATCTGTAGCGACTACAGATTTTGCTGGAGTAATCGTACATGTATCACTCCAATCGATTCCTTGAAAATCCAACAGCCAACATACCTGCTGCCGGCGCATTAAATGGCCTACTACAGGATGAATAATGTTCGCCATAAATGATGGATTGTATCCCTCGTGTGAATAATATCATCATGCTTTCAGTCCACATAATGTTTATGTCTTGTCACCAAAAAATTTTGATGGGATCAATGGTAATTATCACAGTATGGCGGGATCATAGATATCATCTGTAGAGACTATAGATTTTGCTGGAGTACTCGTACACTTATTACTCCAATCGATTCCTTGAAAATCCTACGGACAACATGCCTGGTACCATTAATATCCGCAATATTTGTTTAAAAAATCTTTGAAATAATTTTAAAAATAAGATATGCCACTTGTTACAAGATAAGCGTTCCACGTGTCGCCAAATTTCCAGAAGTTTTGCTTCAAAGAATTTTCCTGGCAAGTAGAAATACTCTCAGAGAAAGAGCGGCCACTATTTCTCTGAGGTGTTCTATTTTTACCATTCCCTCGTAGATGAAAGGTCGGCTGACCCTTCTTACTCCCAATATTCTTTTCATAATAGTTTGACATTGCAAGAAGGGTCCATCGATCCTTCTTGAGTTCTCCATTATGGATATAGCTGAATTTGTCGATAAAGGTTTTCACAAATAACTATGAAAAGAAGGGGCAGCCGATCCTTCTTGTCAAAAAACAAGGATCGAATCCCAAGAATACCCCTCTGTGGACATGAGAATTACTAAGTCTACCTCAGTTCAGCGGCAGAATTTTTTGTCGAAGAGATCCCTACATGGATTAGTTTTTACATCAATTTTGGAATTTTTTTTGCATTAGCTTGTTAAATTTACAGATTCATACTGGGAAAGCTATTCATGCTCCCAGGCTCTCCTTTTTGTAATGAATGGTTGTGCACATCCTTCTAAATGAATCCATCTATATGCTTTAATATAATTATAGAGAAGTATTTTATAGAGAAATATGGTCAAATGATGAAAATATCTTTTTGAATATAACTCATTGTATTTTACATATTAAGAACAAAATCATTTTACATATTAAGAACAAAAGTATTTTATATATAAAGAACAAACATTTACAACCGAAAAATCACCGATTATTGGAGAACATTTACAACCGAAAACCAGAATGGTCAAATAATGGAAAAATACTAAGGCTAGGCCGCCATTTGATGTATAACCAGAATGGAAAATAATGGAAAAATACTAAGCACAAGAAGGGTCGGTCGACCCTTCGTTTAGTAGATAATTGAGAACACCGGTATCCAGCAATTCACCTGTATCCAGAATGGTTAGCACAAGAAGGACCGGACGACCATTCTTGCAGTCTAGAACTAGTATGAAAATAATACTGGGCAAATCGCATGAATGGGGGGGACCATCGAAGGAGAGAGCTGGAGACCCTCTGTACTTGGAGACTAGTAATGTCTTACAATCTTTAAAGAATTTTAGTTAGTTTCTATTTTACTTTCTTTTGTTATGTGTATCAAGTTTCCTTGATTCATTTTGGTTTTTCATACATACATCTAATAACTCTGTTTTGTATTGTTAAATCATAAAACATATAAATCTGTGTGCTTTATTTATCATTCATATGATTTTTATATGCATCAGTCAATTTCTTTACTTGATTCATATAGTTTCACATTCTCTAATAACAGCGCAATCATTATGGTCATAATTTAATTTGTTAATTAGCTCATCATTGACAAGACAGTCACATTCCTTTTAATCCTTTGAATAAAATAACATAGAAATCTTTACTCTTGAAAATATGCATCAACTCTGCTTGGGAGTATTTATTCAAAATTAGAGGGCTCAATACAAAACGAGTATCTCTTCACGGGTTCCAACACTTACTACATTGCCAAAAATAAACATCTAATCCTTTGAATAAAATAACACTGGAATCTTTATACATTGTAGAACCTCTCAAGGTAAAACCCTAACTGCTTCATAACTAAAAATAGAAAATTTTAAACTAACTATTACATTCCATTTCGGTCAAAATTTATACAATTTCCAAAATTTCCCAGAATATAACATTTGATGTCTTTCTATTGGCTGTAGTTGCCGACAAGGATTCTTTCTCGAACAGTAGTCTTCAAGTGTGCAAGGTGTACTTCATTTTCCCATATCTCTCCACTGTCTTCCATTGCTCTGTAGAAGGTACCTCATAACTAGTCATCTCCTCGACCAGTACTTTCATCTCTATGTGCTCTGCAATGGAGGTTGGAGGAATCTTTTCAGCTATCATGGCCAGCTGGTTTAGAATTTCAAAATCAAGGGAGAGTTTCTTCAGTAGAATTTTTCCTGTTAGAACATGAGTCAAACCTTGAAATTGCTCATGGTTCCTCCCGATGTTATATAGTAAATCCTTATAATTGTCCTGGGAAATTAACTCATTATTTTCATCCCCAAAAGAGGGAAATCCATTTTGTATTACCTTCTCAAATCCCTTTTTGGACGCTTCAACCTGTTCCTTCATCTGTTCTGCACTAGCCTAAACATTCTCAATGTGAGAATGTTTGCTAAGGACTCTCCTAGCCCAAGTTATGACTGTTACCCTGTTTTCGATAGCCATTACTTTCAGATCACCTTCTGTTAGAGTATTTAAGAAACTTATGGTACCCTGGGCTGTATCTTTTGGTATCTTATCTAAAACTTCTCTCATTGCTTTACAGCTTTGTAAGCTATCATTTGCTATGGCTTCCTTTGTCTTCAAAAAATCTAAATAAGGCCTCAATTTTGCAACCTCATCGATGATTGAATCCCAAATCAAATGCTTTGCACCTTGCAATGTTAGTTGTCCTGTCACTTGGCCTATCATCCTCTGATTTCTGCCTACCAAATCTTTATTTTTTTTTGTCAACTCTTTTATTTCATTTTCCTTTTTCTGATTTTCCTCTTCTAGTCTTAGTTTTTATTCTTTTAGTTCTATGATCTTCACCTCTTTCAAGCTAACTTGGGACATAGATTGAACTATATCATCTATGCTTGCTTCTTTGTTGCCTTGATCTGTTCCTTTCTTTTCTTGTGTTGTATTTTCCAATTTCGCCTTTAGATCTTCAATTCCAGTCTTAAGACTCGATCTATCTTTCTCCCAACTTTCCTTTTTTTCCTCAAACTCGAGCAATTTAGCAAGACAGTCATCCAATTCTCAAGATAAAGTTTCTTTTTCTTGTTCCAACATAGTTAATTCAGAGGCTTGAATTATCCGTGTTGCTGGAATTCTAACCTTTTGCTGAAGTAATTGGATATTCTTTTCTTTCTCGGCTAAAAGATTTTTAATTCCCTCGCCTCTATTTGGTCCATCATTGCTCTTCACCAGGTCATCTTGCAATCTTTTTATCTACAACTGATGAGCTTTGTTCTCTGTTTTCTCTTGCCTCAACTGGATTTGCAGTCTGTTCACTGTTTTCTGTAATTTTTCCACTGTTAAAGTAGCTTTCATCATATCAGCATAAATCACCTCTCCAGTCTGTCTGTGTAGGTGAATTTTATCAGGGATTGTTATCTTCTGCAAATTCAATTTCATTTCTGTGACCTTATCATTAGACGATACGACCAAATTCAAAGTATTTTTGTCTAGATCTTTGCTAGTCATCAGAGTAATTTCTGAATCAACAACATTCCTGACTTCTGGAAACAACTTATGGATTGCTTCTACTGCTGTTTGTTTGTCTTTGCCATATTTTACACATATTTCATCTCTTGAATGAAATTCGCTAGAATCACCTGTAGCTCTTGCCTCATCAAATTCGTATTCCTGTACTTCCGTGTCGAATTCATATTGTAATAAATTTTCCATGTTCGCCAATCCTTCAACCTCTTGGTGATCAAAGGATTTATTTTTGTTCTCTTTCCTTCTGTCAGAAATAACATGACAAGGATCATAATTAATAGTTGTCGCTTTCCTAAAACTCATTGCTTCTAAATGTTTTTGTAGAAAAGGGAGAGCATTCTTGTTCATGATGATAAAATGACCAATTTTTAAAGGGAACTTTATACTTGTAGCTTTCTTGAAAAGTAGAAAATGGTCGTTTTCTATTGTCAATTTTTGTCTGATAAACTCCAAAGCAAAAACTCTCGGAATCAAAAAGGCTGGTAGAATAAAGGGCTCCATAAAGTTTGATTACTGTATCTTGCTTCCTTAAAAACCAGTCTCCAATTGCTTTTTTTGGGCTTAATTGCATCAGGGTCTTCATCTCTAATAATACTCTACACAAATTTTCTCCAAACATCAATCTGTATACTTCTAATAAAATAAAATTCATAAAATTAAACATACTGTCTTCCACTGTTTCTAAAAACACAGACTATGGGAATTGTAAATATTTTCGACTGCTAAACAGGAGCATTTTCATCAAGTGTGTCTGGAATCTGAAATGTCTCGAAGTGTGGAAATTTACTAACTGAGAGTGGATGTTCCGAGCCAAGAATACATCAAATTAAAGGTAGGTTACTTGACTGTAATCTATTTCTGGTTTAGCAACGCTTAGTCTAAAAAGCAAACTTAACTGGACCTCTATGACCATGGAATCATCATCGAACCCTAAAAACTGTGAAATGAGTGACAAAACTAACTGTGAATTTTCATCAAAGAAATTAATGTCAAGTGGATAGGGGGTGTTATCAATGGCAAGGCCAAGTTTCAGACAACTGGTCATGAAGGTTTGTTTGGTATTAGGGGATAAATCTCTGTACTGGCTAACTAGGGCTTCTTTGGCAAAAATTTCCTAGTCGTGGGAGGAAAACAGGGGTACTCCTAGAGCTTTCCTAACGGTAGACGCTTTGCACAACAAAGAATTTTCTTTTGTGATGAATTCATAATGAATCTTCGACTTTGAGAATAATTTACTGCACACCACGAAATGAATTCCGGAAACCCTGAAGGTTGTTCCGGATAGAAATGGATAAAACGAGACTTATAAACATTGTGCACATCCAAATTCTGTTTATATAAACCCTCCAACTTGCTTTTGATTTCTGAAACTGAGAATTTAACCATTATGGGGTCACAAATGTCACTATCTCTGTCCACTAGGGTTTCTCCTATCCTCATAGTTTCAATGTTCTGACAGACAGTTTCACTACTTCCTTCCATTATGTAAACAATTCTAATTACTTTCATGAGTTAAGAAGACCTACTTGGCACGGACATGTTGAATAAACTACGCTCTGTAGCTTTTGAGCAACACAGACATGTTCCAATCATGTCGCTGTCGCTGTCGCTTTCTTTTTCTTGTTCCAACACAGACATGTTTGGCAATGCGGGATGGTGGCTTTCCTTACCACTTTCTCTGATTGCAGAATTATGTGGAAACGACATGCGTACAGCGGTATGGTATTTCGCAACCGCTCAAACCTCCATTACGTTGTGCATGTTAGCAGCGCGGAAATATTATGGGTCATCGATCTAACCTCCCTTATTGAATAGCCGTTGATCTAACCGCCCTTTTATCATTCTCCCATGAGGTACAGTGGGCATTTTCCCAAGGCCACATGAACCAGTTTTCCAACACTTGGTCATTTCCAAGAATTTCTCCAACTTGGTTGATCTTGAAACCCTATTTTGGCAAACTTATAACTTTCTCCTCAGAAACGATCAAGGAAAACTAAGACCATGACTAGATAGCCACTTCAACAAGCTATATCATGATATGATAGTGCGTGCATTTTTCTCAAACCATGAATTATGGTAGGCATTCTCTCAGACCAGTTTTTTGTACTTTTCATACAACATGTCGGATTGAGACACTGATTTAATGATAGCACCAGAACACCATCATGTGTCTTTCTAGCCTCATCACACATTCCATGTCATCATACATGCCACGTCATCACTTCCTATGGTGTCAATTATCTTTTTGAGGTTCACACGTGTGAGATTTTGTCCTGCCAAAATAGAGATCAATTCATGTATAACCAGAATGATCAAGGCTGGAAAAACACAAATCACAAGAAGGGTCGACCGACCCTTCCCTTAGTAGATAATTGTTAACACGAATATCCAATAATTCACCTGTATCTAGACTGGTGAACATAAGAAGGATCGGATGATCATTCTTGTAGTTTAGAACCAGTTTGAAGATAATATTTGGCAGAAGAAGGGTCAGCCGCCCTTCATTTATGAGGAAGTTGTCCAAATATTCAACCTATGAAGTATAGGTTGTTAATTTATCAATATCCTGAATAGTGAATACTGAAAAAATACTAACCACAAGAAGGGTCGACCGATCCTTTATTTAAAAGAGAAATAAAAAAATATTAAATCTAAGAAGGTTGGCACGACAATTCCCCACAACCGACTTCCGCAGTATATGGTAGGGATCGGGACATTGCTTAAGTTATAACACCTAAACAATATTTCTCAGGACTTCCGACTGTCGACAAGAAGGATTGGCCGCCCCTTCTTTTAGAAGATAATTGTGAACACCAATATATGACAATTCACCTGTATCCAAAATGGTGAACACCGAAAGGATTGAACCACCCTTGTTGCAGTCTAGAACTATTATGAAAATAATAGTGGGCAGAAGAAGGGTCGGCTGACCGTTCATTCATTTATCTCGAGCCTCATTTGAAATGGGGTGTCGGTTAATGAAATACAACTTCAAATGACCGTCATATTATGCAGACACCGATTCATTTGATAATTTGTATATTTTTTTCGAAATGGGCTAAACTCTAGACCGTTTGCACCTTTACCGGCAATTTTCACTGGAATCCGGCAAAGGCGAAATTGCTGAAAGTGTGATTTGGGTTTCTTGAATTGCAATTTTGGTTGCAGGAATGGATTCAGCGACCTTAATTACCCCTTGGGAACCCCGATTATGCAATTATAGCAACCCAAAACTGTCATTTAAGCAATTTCAGCTAGATTTTCACCGGAAAAATCGTCGGATTCTTGGTGCAAACGGTCAAGAGTTTAGACTACTCTATTTTTTACTACTTCAAATGACCATCATAATTATCATATCGGAACACACCAAAAACCAATTTCAAAAGTGGCAATATCAAAAGAAAAAGTATGGTTTTGGAACCTGGATTTGGCAGTAAAATGCACATAGCAGGCAATTTTCGAGGATGAAAAATAATTTAAAAAAAAAATAAAAAAAAATAAAAAAATCAACATATTTATTCATTTTGTCGGCTTAATTCTGGGCCATAATATTAAGACAAGTCGACGACTGAGATCTAATCTGGGGAATGCGGAAGACGAGTTGCGAGGATTTAATTGTTATGAAATATATACAACGTTCCTGCAATCCGCAATCATGTATAACTATATAGCCACTTCAACAATATATAGCATGATATGATGGTGCATGCATTTTCCTGAAACCATGAATTATGGCGGGCATTCTCATTCTCTGAGAGCAGTTTTGACTACTTTTTCCATAGTTTGTCAATTTCCAAAGTTTCACAAACTTGCCATATTTTTCCAGAATGATGTCAGATAGCACCAGAGCACCATCATGTGTCTTTCTAGCCTCATCAGACATTCCATGTCATCATATATGCCATGTCATCACTTCCTATCGTGTGATATTTTGACCTGCCAAAATAGATATCAATTCATGTATAACGAGAATGGCCAAGATTGGAAAAATATAAATAAGAAGGATCACCAATTCACCTGTATCTAGACTGGTGAACACAAGAAGGATCACCAATTCACCTGTATCTAGACTGGTGAACACAAGAAGGATCACACGACCCTTTTAGCAGTCTAGAACTAGTATGAAAATAATAGTGGACAGAAGAAGGGTTGGCCTCCCATTCATTTATGAGGGGATTGAGCAGAAGAAGGCTCGGCCGACCCTTAATTCAAGCTGGAAAAAATGGCGAAAATGACCCTTATTAAAAACTTGTAGTAAAATCCACACAATAGGTAATTTTCGAAGATAAAAAATAACAAAAGGAAATAGAAACAAAATCCACATATTTATTAATTCCGTCGGGTTAAATCTAGGCCGTAACATTAAGACAAGGGACAGCTGAGATCTAATTTGGGAAAGGCTTCAACGAGTTGTGGGGGTTTAATGGTTTGGAAATATATACAACGTTCCCGCAATACGAAATTGCAGGTTGTGGGACTACGACTCGAAATAAAAACAAACCAATGTTTCTGCAATCCACAATTTGCCATCCGGGTTATGGAAACGCATGTCACAAATCCATTATTCAAACACTTTGTGCAATCCGCAATCATGTATAACTAGATAGCCACTTCAACAAGCTATAGCATGATATGACGGTGCGTAAATTTTTGTGAAACCATGAATTATGGCGGGCATTCTATCAAAGCAGTTTTGACTACTTTTTCCATACTTTGTCAATTTCCAAAGTTTCACAAATTTGCCATGCTTTTTGAGAATGATGTCAGATTGTAACACTGACTAAATGATACACCAGAACACCATCATGTGTCTTTCCAGCCTCATCACACATTCCATGTCATCATATATTCCATGTGATCATTCATGCCATGTCATCATAGATTCCATGTCATCATAGATGCCATGCCATCATTAATGCCATGTCATCATAGATGCCATGTCATCACTTCCCATGGCGTTAGTTCTCTCTTTCAGGCTCACACGTGTGAGATTTTGGCCTTCCAAAATAGAGATCAAATCATGTATAACCAGAATGGTCAAGACTGGAAAAATATAAATCACAAGAAGGTCAGCCGACCTTTCTTTATTGGGCACACAAAGGGTCGGCCGCCCCTTCATTTATGATGGAATTGTGCAAATATTCAACCGACGAAGTATAGGCTGCCAATACATGTATATCCTGAATGGAGAAGACTGCACAAATACTAAGGACAAGAAGGGTCGATCAACCCTTCATTTAAAAGAGAAATGAAAAACAATTAATCTACGAAGGTTGGGACAACATTTCCCCAGTACCGACTTCCGCAGTATATGGTAGGGATGGGGACATTGCCTATGTTATAACATGTAAACATTATTCCCGACTTCCTACTGATGAAAAGAAGGATCGGCCGCCCCTTCATTTAGTAGATAATTCTGAACACCAATATCTGACAATTCACCTGTATCCAGAATGGTGAACACAAGAAGGATCGAACCACCCTTCTTGAAATCTAAAACTATTATGAAAATAATAGTGGGCAGAAGAAGGGTCGGTCGCCCCTTCATTCATTTATGACATTCAACTTCAAATGACCGTCATGTTATACAGACACCAATATCAAAAGAAAAAGTATGGTTTTGGAACCTGGATTTGTGTCTTTTGGAAACGGATTTGGCATTTTCGGGACCGGTTTGGTCACTTTCGGAACCGGATTTGGTGCTTTTGGAACCGGTTTTGGCTCTTTCGGAACCCGTATTGTCACTTTCAGAACCTTGATTTGGCACTTTCGGAATCGGATTTAGCAATTTTGGAATCGGTTTTGGCACTTTCGGAATCGGATTTGGCAATTTTGGAATTGGTTTTGGCACTTTTGGAACTGGTTTTGGCACTTTTCGAACCAGTTTTGGCACTTTTCGAACCTGGATTTGGCACTTTTGGAACCGGATTTTGCTTGATTTTGGAGTTTAGAAAGGTTGTTTTTGACCTGTCTTCAAAGTGACTTGGACTGGAAGAAGTCCAAAATTAATGAAATTGGCGTTTTCTCTTTGCAACTTCAACCACTGGGTGAAACTTGCATCAGACCATCCATTTCTCACTTTAAGTTTGTACAATTTCACAGTGGCCGATAGATTACTGAAACTAGTGCAACCTGGGTACAATGGTGCCTTCACATCTTCAATTAACTTTAGATATTGATTGATATCATTTTTTTCTTCCATTGATTCTGCTTGGCCATTTTCACAATTCACATCTGGATTTTCAGTATAATATTGATAATCATCATTCACCATTTCAACCATATGATCATCAACCATGGTTGTCTCGTTATGATCGTCATTCTCAAGAACTTCAATATCATTTGTAACAAATGTTGCAAACTCATCATTATGATTATCATATTGATGTCCAACTATGTGTTCATCACCATGTGTAATTTCTGGAGGCAAATCATGCATCTCTGTTGTGTGGCATTTCTTGCTCTTGTCAAATATATAGTCCTGAGTAGGAACTCTTTCTCCATGGAAAAACCAAGTTTTATACGAACTTCTTATACCATGAATCATCAAGTGGTCTTGTACTTCCTGAAACGTCAATACTACAACATTGCAACATTTTTTACAAGGGCATCTTGTGGTGTTATTATCCTCTGAAAGCCTTTCTGCAAACTCTATGAATTCTTCAACCTCGACATGATATTCCTTTGACATCCTACATAGAACCAATTTGCACATCACGTAAGAAAAAACCACTACAAATTACAATAAAGACATATGTTATAAAATATCCTATTGAAGAATCAAATATAAAAAGTATACCTCATTTCCAAATCTGTCCAATCCCTTTTTTTGGCCATTTGAAAATAAAACCAGCCCAATTTCTCGAATTGGCTCCTCGAGAGTTGGCCTCTTAACTTCCTTCCAATATACGGTTAGGAATATTCATGTAGTACACCCATATGCTTTCCAAAATAGTGTTTACCTGCACATGACAACAATATATTACACCAAACAAGATTCCACCTTATAATAATCAAATCCAAACATTAATTACATAATATTTTGGTTTTATATTAAATACAATATATTTAAGATTTAAACCCATTAATATAACTCTGAATATAAAAAACAAATTTGCAAAATCTGGTGGGCCCCTCCCCATTAGATATTGCGCTCAAAGATTGGAGGTACAAAGGTCACATTTACGGAGCGCGATGGTTTATAAGGCTAATCAACTTGACATTAACAGTCCCTTAATACTCCCACCACCCTGCAAATCCGACGTCTGCCAAGCACGAGTCAGCTGGATACAACTACAACCTCCAGAAGTATCGACCGTCACCACCAGGTACTCCTTCATTGTTTATCAACCCTTTTGTGTTATGTAATTCATCCAATAGACAGTTCTGCCATGGCCTCGTCTGTAAAAATCCTTGACCCATCTGAGGAGATCATTTGCGATTGAATTCACGACGCTTATGATCCTCGTTTGCAGTTTTCCAATGTCAATGATGCCCAGAACAATTTGTTGTCACCTTCTGGAGACTAGTCAGAACTGTTGGTAAATTTAAAGTCATCTTAATAGGGTTCACATTAGAACAATTGCCCATTTCCCAGATATTGTCCAAAGGGTAGCCTCCAATTATTTCGCCACTGGGAAGGCCATCTTAGATGATACCCACTCCCATGTCGTTTGCAGAATTACACCAGAAGCTATCAGGGCTGCCATGGCTCTCTCCGAAGCCCAATGTCAGGCCTTGATCCGCTTCACCGAATCAAAGGTTCTGCAGGTGTTCGGGAAAGCTGACCTAGAATCCAAGAATAAATTTTTCCAGACCATTTTGATGACCCTAGTTCCCTCAGAGACCCTTATCACCCCACTCTCCTTCGAATTGTTCATAAAGCCTGTCGTATCATCCATCTCCCTCTTGAGTCAAATCCTAGGTCTTGATAGCGATATCATGGTCTCTGAAGTAATGCTAGGCATTCTCCTTTACCTGAGTCAATCTGAAGCAGGAATTAAGTTCGATGATTTCTTGGCTGGAGAAATCAATTCTTAGCTTGAGAAGTTTAATTTGGATAAGCACTTTAGATACAAGGTGTGTCTATTTGCCATCATAGTTAGTTCCAACCGGCATACCCTTTAGGACATGGATCCAAAGGTGTTCAAAGACTAGTCCCAGTCTCTCTAGAAGATTCAGGGCTGGTCTTACACCCTGTTCATTGACATAATTGTCCTTAGCATCTCCAAACTATTCAACCCTAAAGAGAAGAGGATATCATAAGACATGAAGGCTACCTTGCAGCAAGAGGGTATTGGAGATTGGTTCCTAATGCAAAAGTATTCAGTTATCAGGGTATATGGTTTTTCGACTGCCCCTTTCATGCTACCAGTTTACCTAATTCCCTCAGTATTTGCACTAGAATTGATTAGGCAGAGGATATCTACTGATGAGGAGAATTTTACTGCTCACAGGAAGAACTCTTGGATCAAATACCCTATTAATTCCAGGCCCTTCGTTGTGAAGAAGCCAATAGCGTTACAAATGGTGGAGAAAGTATTGAAGGCCATGAAGTTTCAGGGGAATCATGCACAGAATTACAATCCTAAGGGGATCATTTCCCTAAGGAGGGTCGAGGTGCAGAGGTCAGTCTTTATTCACTCCACGATCCCTGACTTGTCCCAGGATGAAAATTCTATTGCCTATGATTTTGATTGGACTCCTGTAGAGAAAATTCAGGATCCTAAAGAAGTGCAAGGTATGGTCCCAGCTACTCCCTTGCCCCTAAACGGTGAAGGTAGTAGTGGAAGGTCTCGTTCATAGGTGGAGGATAATGTGATGAACAAAACCCTAGCAAGAATCCTAGGATAGATGTAGAGGAGGACATAATCAACCTGGAGCAGGAGTTTAATTTTGAATCTAATGCCCTCAAGAAAGTGATAGAGGAGGAGCTTGTTTCAGTAAACCCTGCTGGGGGAAAGGTTGGAAATCAGATGGTGATCGCATAGCCACTAGTGGTTGTAAATCTAGCCACTACACACTCACAGAGAAAGCCCCCACGAACCACACAATCAATCAAGAAAGGGGGTGAGGAGTCTCTACTCAATTATCAGAAGTATTCTTTTACCTACGTTGTTGAAGGGCAATTTAATACTGAAAAGAAAATGTTGACCACCTATGGGTAGCTCAAAGAGAAATCCGAGGTTGAGACTCGGAATCCGTCCAAGAAGCTAAGGAAGCTATCAGGCAACAAAGTCTCTTTCACTACTGCCAGGAATATTACAACAAACTCCCTGAACCTATCCATCGCTAATGAGGAAGGAGTTTCGGAGGTCCAGTTCAAGATGGATGGGTTCTCAATCCCAGATAAGATTGTGTTCCATAAGGGAGTTAGCAATCTCATTTATGCTGATCTGACTAAGGAGGCGTTAGCCCATCTCAGGTCCCAGCAAAGGGTGGTTAAACTAGAGACCCAATTGAAGCAAGAAAATGCAACAAACAAGGCCTGGAACGTGCAGGTGAAACTCCTGAATGACCAAGTGGCAGACCTAACAGCACAGAACGCTTTATAGCAGCCCCTTGCATCTGAGCAGCCAGTGGCAACAGAGCATCCTATTTTACCAGCTAAGCTGTTGGCCAAGATACAGGCTTACAAAAAGAAAAGCAAGACACCTATGAAAGATATCCATCTACCTCCTCAGACCGTGTAGTTACAAGGGGAGATTGAGACATTGCAGCATGAAGTTTTGGATCTGAAAGGCCGCCTTTCTTTGCTCGAGGCTGACAAGCGCACATGGGAAGAAGAGAAGCAAAAGATGCAGAAGAGAATTGATGAATTTAATGACTATAGCACCCCTGAGGACAGATCACCCACTGCTCTGGCGATCAAAAATTTGTCTGAAATGTCCCCAGAGGTCCTGGAAATCACTCAATTGAAGGAGGCCAATCAAGAGCTCCAGCACAGGATCACTGCTAAGGAAAGTGAAGACTCTGCTGAAGAGATCAGGACACTCAAAGAGAAGGTAGCCAGGTTTGAGGAAAGGGTCATAGGCCGAATTCCCCTGCAAGGGGATAAACATTTGCTCTGGGATGCAGTGAGAAAGGGGATGACCTCATTAGAAAAGCATTTGGTCATGGTGGATGAGCATAAACAGGCTTCTATGGTAGCAAGCAGAAGATGTAAAACCCTACAGGAAAGTCTAGCACAAAGGCCTAGGGAGGAGGCCTAGAAGGCGATTTCTGTTATGAGATCAGCCTGTGGGGAAGAACTAATTTCCCTGGGGATTAATGACAGGATATCAGTTCTGGTGGCAGCAAGGAGGATGACCACAAAGCACAACATGTTGCAGAATGCACTTACTAGGATTAACATTATTCAACAAGGGGTAGAAAAGTTCAACAAATTGTTCTAGCCCTTGTTTCAAAAAGGGTTGCCTGATTTTTGGGGTCCAAAAGGGAAGCTGATCCCTCGGGGAAAATATGTCGAACTGCTGAACCAGGAAAGAGTAAACCATGCAAAGTTTGAGGGTATGAATGGTGGGCTAAAGGGAGAGGTAATCATCGATAAACTCAGCGAGGAATTTGAATTGCTGGCTCAATTCAGGACTGTCAAATCAGATCTCCCTGCTATTGGACATAGCCCCCTGATTGACCTGGATGTTCTCCTAAAGGAGCTATTTGAGATGGCCACCCCTACAGATCAGCAGTGGCAAGATATACATAGACTGATCAATCATCAGCCTGTAAGGCCTGCAAGCAGCTGAGTCAATCGTAGTCTGTTAAAAATATTCACGAAGTTGTCGTTTTCATCAAGCAAGCCAGAAATCCCTAGATGTCGAGATTTCCCTTTTTGATTGGTCACACGCAGCACAGGGTGCCTTCCCGAAATGTTTTGTGGGCATGGTGCATCTGCCACGTCAGAGTTTGTTAGGATTTAGGACTTACTTTCAGGTTTGATTCCTGCAATGTAACTGATTTTGATGTCCTATTTCGAGATACGTCTCGGGGGTAAATGTCACCTCTACGGAGGAGGAAGGGTTCGAATTTCATTTTTTACGCCTTTGTGGTTGGACTATAGCTTTGTAAACTTTCTTGGAAGTGTTAATGAAAAGTCTTTTTTTTTAATTTCTGAGATTCATCGCAGTGTTCATATTTAGTTTATGTTTCCTATTTGCGTCAATTTCATATGTGTAAATTTTGCTAATGCTTTCTAGAGAAACCCATGACCTGTCCTGAGCCTGCTAAGGGCTGTTGTGACATGTCTTAGGTCTGCTAGGACTGTCGTTACTGGCTGAAAGTTCCTTGAGGACTGTTATGAAGGTACCATGACCTAATGTGGGTTACTAAGGGTGTCGTGAGGGTGTGTAAATGTGTTGGCCGTGATCTGTTAGTATGGATGGCAGTCTATGAGGTATAGTACGTGGGTCGCTACCCTTTATTGGACTAGTGATATCGTCGGGAGAAGTTGCAAGCCTTGAAACACTTTTCATGTGTGCGATATTCTATGGGATGTGCTTAATAAATTTTGGAATCCACCGTTGATTGGGAGGGGACACTGATCAAACGATCAAAAATCCATTTCGCTGCTTGAAAAAGTAAGTTGTACGAACACTCAGGCTTACAGCGAAATTGATCGACGGCGGGGAAGAAGCGTTTTGCGGAAACTCTATTCCCACATTCCGGAAAGAATTCCGCTGCGGAAGACAGTGCGGGAAGAGTTTGTTTCGGATATCAGATCTTGATTTTCATAGCTCTAACAGTGAACAATAAATGCAATAGAGATATCTTTGCATAAATAACAAGGAAAATAAACCCTAAATATCATATTCATATAACTTTGAGTTTACAATGACTGTAACAGCAGTTCTAAGGTGGACAACCAAATCTGAAATTACTTTAACTCTAACCTGTAGCTTTCTGGGCGTGCGCAATGATTTATGGAAGTGAGTTGGCCTTCTTTGGTGTCTCGATTTTTCTTTGGTGTATGCCATCTCCTCAAAACAACCGAAATCGTCTTCTTCTCAGACTCCCTTCACTACCCAGAAACATTATCCACAGTCGTAACAAGAAGGAAGACTATAGTGAGAGTACCCAACAACGCTGTAGTAGATTCCTGTAGGTGTCAATAACAACGCTATAGTAGATTGCAGCTCCTTTTGGCTGCAAGGATATGCGCCCAACAGAAAGCAAATCGTCCTCTCTAGATGATGTCATGGCCCGCACAGTCCAAACTCAACCAACAAATGAAGAATACGGCCTCCACAAGATGAAATCGGCCCCTTTGTTACTCGTTTTTTTCAAAAACATAAAAACCAAAAAAGACAAAAAAGCGAATATGCATGAATCTTTAGCATCTTATATCTAGATGGGCCTAAAAATTTGTTGTATGTATAAACACGGCATGAACCTATAATCAATCCTAGGTATAATATAATATTGTTACTTGTTAGACTCGCAGGAAGACCCCCTTGGGATAAACCTTATTATAGAATATGCTATGGGGATGGTGCTAGGGGGTGCTAGTTTCTTATAATATTCTTAATTTACTTATTGCATAATCGTTTCTAGCTTCTACTATATTGCTTGTCAAGGATATGTATAACTTACATCGTAGGGAGGCTCTATGGGTTAAATATAAATATGTTTCTAATGTGGACATATCCCAACCTTTAGACTAACTAATATATGTTGTTAGTATGATATGAGATCAAGATGTTAAATTTGTCACCACCATTTTAACATATCAATGTATTTTTAGGAGTTAGAATTGGCTTCGATCCCCTCATTTAATGGCTTGGAATGTATGGGAAACTTCATTTCCTTTAGAGATCAAAAAATATCACTTGGGAGTGAGTAAATTACTTAAAGGTGCAGTGCAATGGCCATAACATTATTAGAGATCACTTGGTTCAATAATTTCATATACCACCTGTCCTTGACTTTCCAATGACCTAAATAGAAATTCCCAGGCAGACATCTGTAAAAGCTATTACACTTCCACCACTAAAATGGTTCATTGAACAATGCAAATACATAAATGAGGTGGAGGTTCTAGATTGGCATTGGATGATATGTGGTAGATGTAAGGTAGGCATCATTGAAAATCGACTGGAGGGATATCTTAGCAAGTAATCAAATTTTCATTAGGAGAATAGTTTCAATGGTATAATATTGGTCTAAAAAACATAGGTTAATGGTTCAAATTCCTTTTATCTTTATAAGAATTTCATATGGTTGGAAGAGGTAATGATAAAAATTCTTAATATTTAAAAGGATTATATAGGTTCTTTTAGGATTTCTCCAAGTAGGACCTTAACCAATGCATTGATTTGTATAGGTTCTTTTAGGTTTTCTCCAAGTAGGACCTTAACCTTAACCGTATATCTCTCATCATTATTCTAATATCCCTAGTTACCTAATTGATATGTCAATTAAGAAAGTAGATTTGTAAGGCATACCACCAATCAAATTTTGGCTCATATGATTTCCATGAGAAGAGAGATCATAATGAGTCATAATTGTTTGAATGCATATGATAGATCTCTTTGTTATAAGGCTGCAAGAAACAATAATGAGTCATATCATGCCAGTAGTTACAAGTAATAGCATAAAGAGGAAATATTTGGTAGAATCATAAGAGAGTCTATGGAAATAGACTAATTTAGTACAATTATTTTATCCTTATGGTATCCTTAGTTATTGGCATGGGACCTTGAATGATATATAACTAATTTGATCAAGTAACCAGTAAATCCACCTAGGTATAAATGCAGTAGATACCGACTAGAAATAATACTATGTTTGGATGTAACCTCAACATCTAACCTCAGATGAAAATAACATCCCTTATGTGGTAAGCTAAAATTGATTACTAGTCATGCACTTCAATCTATTGAAACAAACTCACTGTCCCCATGCTTATTAAAGGTCTAACAATCATGTCTCCAACCACCAAATCTAACCTCTTAAGGGGATATTTGTCCTTATAGTCAGAATATGGGAATTGTTAAGAAGTTTCTAAGCATTAGGTATGGGTCTTAGGGATCTAGACATGGTTAAGGAATGGAAACTGGGCCTTAGGACCTAAAGGAAACTTCTAGGTATATATAGCCAAGAATGATATGTTGAACAACCACAATAGACCTTTCCACTTTATCTTTGGCCTATGAGTGGGGTTTTTGTGGCACGGTGAGAATTTTAAGACTAATTATAGGTTTTAACACCATGGATATGGTTGCGGAAAAAAGAGTGTGACTTAGGTCCTAAAGGAAATTCCAGGCATCTTTGGCTAAGAACAATTCCTACAATCACCACACACGACCTCCCAAGAGCATATTATTCATATAAGTGGGGATATTAGTGCCATTAGAAGTTTTTGACAACCTGGTATAGATATTGGGTTCCCTATACATGTTTGAGGGAGAAAAATTGGGCCTTAATAAAAAAATAACCTTTTGAGAATCCATGGCCAAGAAGAACAACTTGAATAAACACACATGGATTCTTGAAAGTATCTTTAGTGTTTGAGTAGGGATGTCTATGTCATTAGATGGTTTTGAATAGTAGTTAGGGGTCTTAAGGCTCTATACATAATTAATGAATCACATGCCTTATTCCCTAAAGGAATATTCTTTGAGGTTATCCAAATCCATGAACAATATTTTAAAGAAACACACATCACTGTTCTAGGATATCTGTAACATCCCCGACCCCCTCGGTGCCCTTTAGAAGTGATGGGGGAGCTCCTTAGAATACAACCTGATAAATTTTTTTCTTCCAAACTATGAACTTTTGCACAACCACAATAGCTTGGTCTGTAATCCACATGTCGGAGTCGGAAGTCAACACCCCAACATGCCACTTCAAGAATCACACCTTTGAATACCGCAATCCACGATGCGGGAGTCGAAAAGTTGGAACGACAAATACACGACGTCGAAGAAATACGCCTCCGACTTTCACATTCCACAATCCGTGATGCGAGAGTAGGGAAGTTGGAACACCCAATTCTCTACTAATCCAAATCATGCTTCCGACTTCTATAATCCACGACGTGGGAATCGGAAGTTGGAACTCCAAAGGTCTTAGCTTCGCAGAATCGCGCCTCCAACTTCCGTGATCCACAATCTGTACTGCAGTTTCGGAAAGTCAGAAGTCGACCATATATGTACCACTGTTACTGCCAACTTCTCAGGCTGATAACTTTCTCATCCTAAGTCCATTTTTGGAAAACTTGGTATCATATATTGGAAAGCTCTCAGAGATCCCCATGCAAGTGTATGATCTTCTTCCAAACCTGAGAACTCTAAATTTTCCTTTTCAGTTGGGGGTAGGATTGGAACACCAGAAGTTCGATTGGAGGATGAAGAGGAGATTAAAACTGAGGCAGCTAAAATTGCAACAGTAGAATAGGAACGTCAGGAGAAAGAAGTATCAGAAAGCAGTCTAGAAGCTCTGAATGAGGAGGCCTTCCCTGAAATAAGAAGAACTTTAATTCGAAAGAGGGATTTGGCCCTGTTTCTAAGGTGATAGGATTTTTTCTGCCTCAAAGGAGAAAAGAAGGGCTAATAAGCAAAGGCTAGACATCCAGCCCAGCGAAAAGGAGAAAAATCAAAACGGATACTACAGCAAAAGCAGGTCAATTTGTTGGGGCAGAAATTGGGATTCCCATCTTAAAACCCCAACCACCTGCTGATACACAAGAACCTACTATAGAAGAACCTCAAATAGAGAATATTCTGTTTGAAAATGAGTTGTTAAAGGAGGAGGTGCAAGTGCTTCGTGCAAGACTAGAAAAATGGAAGGAGACATGCCGGAAACAGGCAAAGAAATATGCGAGTTCAATGGTGGAAGCTATAGGCCAATTGGGGAATTTATTGTCCATTCAAGGGAATGAAGGACAACCAGAAATGATAAGCCTAGAATGTGGAGATATTTTTAATATGGCAGGGCATAAAGTTACAGTAGTGGACCTAGCATTACAGAAATCCTCAGGATCAAGACAATCAAAGGAATTATCCTAGGGCACAGCCTCATTGTTTCAGGAACATTGAACCGATTCAACAGGCCAAAAGAATCAAGAAATAGGATGTTGTTACACAAGAACCAGCGCCCTCAAAATTTCTTTTTTGTTGGAATTACAACTCAAGAAAAAGATGTTGAGATGGGGACATAAGGAAAAGATATTGTTTTAGAAGGACCACCACAATTGAAAATCTAGTGAGTTCCAATATATGATGAAGCTGCTAAGGGTAAGGAGAGGTTGTCACACAAGAACTAGCGTTTCCAATGGCTAATTGTCAAAATTGATTCCTTCTACTCACTTGCATAATATGAACGAGGATCAGAGTCAGGATCAAACTAATCGGCTGTTGCATGAGGACATGCAATTGGATAGTTGGGGGGAGATGTTGGGCCCTGGAAATGCCCCTTTTTGACAATACCTATTTCATCATTTTGCCCAGTTACACCCTACTTTCATAAACCATATACATGCCTTTTTCCATATTAATCAACAGTCCTAACAAGGTATACATCATTATTGTTTCATTTAATTAAATGCCTAAGATTGTTATGGTTATGAATTCTAGCCTTCGATTTATGCTAACTTGTGTTGATTTCATTAAGTTAAGATCAAAGCACAGGTGTATCAGTTGCAATGCCTTGGGAAAGAATCATACGTGGTGCCAGTTGTTATTCTTCTAATTTGATTCCTCATATTTCAAGGGACAGTGCATCTCTCCACGTGAAGCTGTAACAGGTCGTTGGAATAGAGTATAACTACGACAGACAGGATGCCTCCCAATTTGTTAAACCGTTGATCCATTGACTTCCAGTGTAATAGAATCCTTAATGATTAACGGCCTCATTCATTATGGCTGTAACATTTTAGTTGTAACTCTGCAGCACGAAGATCATAGATCTTCATTACTGCACGAAATTAGTGGATCACGAACTGTATTTTGCATGTATAAATATGGAAAGGCTTTCAAAGTCTGGGGTTGGATAATTATCATTTTGTATGGGCTATAATAGAGGCTGATACTGTGGATTAGCATCTTTTAATGAAGAGCAGAGTTATTTCCATTTCTGTGTCTTAATTCATGGTAGTTCACGGTGTCTCTGTTAGAAGGCTAGGGCCCACCTTCTCACAGAGATTGTCGAGTTAAGTAGGTAGTTAGATTAATTCATTTCCTATTGTGTGTTGTGGAATTGCATTAGGCGTATTTCTGATAGTTGCAACAGAGATTTATGATTGCATTCTTTATTGGTAGTTTATTCTTTGCATTACAAATAGCTCCAATTCCTTTCAGTATTTATGCTTCCTAGGATTTCTAATGATTATCAATTTAGAGTTCAAGTTTATTTTCTAATTCTAGTTGCTGTTGTATCTTTAGTTGAATTCATAGATTAGGCAAATTATGATTGAGTTACAGTAGTTGCTAGATGAATAATTTTGGTAAAGATTGAATACTATAGTTTGATAATTATAGGATTTAACTTCTTGCAAAAGTAATCTAGTTCATTTCTATTCTTAGATCAGTAACTGCTAGGTTGATTTCTGTAAGAAGGTAGTTGCACTTTGAATTCCTAGATGTATGAGATAGATTAGTTTTCTTTATGGAATGAGTTTGGCTGAGCAGATAGGTAGGATTATTATCTCCATTCAGTTAATCAACTACTTGAAATGTTTATGCATAGATTGTGCTTATTCCCATTGAAATAAAAGACTTCCCTGGGTTTGACAATTTATATTGAGCATTCTATTTGTTAGTTGTAATTAATTAGCATATAGGGTGACCAACACCTTCTATTGCCAAAAACAGACATTTACAGAAAAAACCCAAGCCCTCCCATTTACATATTTTCATTAGGAGAATATTTTTTCTATGGGTTATCTGGGGTAAGGCAGTTCCTTCCATTCACACTGATCTAAGCACATATCTTCCCAAGCGACTCCATCAAAATCGCCTATCTTTCCCATTTCACGCAGCTGCAACATCGCTAACTATGGCTTATTTCTCTTTACCGCAGCTGCAACACCTCCAAAAGTGCCTATTTTTCCTATTTCAAGCAGCTACAGCAACTCCAAAAGTGCCTATTTTTCCTATTTCAAGCAGCTGCAACACCTAAATTTGAACATACTTCCTATTTCGAGCAGCTGCGCCACCTCCAAAAGTTCCTATTTTTCCTATTTCAAGCAGTTGCGACACCTAAATTTGTCCAATTTTCCTATTTTGAGCAGCTGCGACACCTCCAAAAGTGCCTATTTTTCCTATTTCGAGCAGCTGCAACACCTAAATTTGTCCATTTTTCCTACTTTTGGCAACTGTGACACTGCCAATTCCTCATTGAATACTCATTATTTCTTTTCTCATCGGTATCAACGCTTTCCATCAAAGCTCTCCATCAGTATCAACGCTCTCCATCAACGCTCTCCATCGGTATTAGCGCTCTCCAACAGTTGTATATTTTTCGTATTTCGAGCAGCTGCGACAGCTCCAAAAGTGCTTATTTTTCCTATTTCAAGCAGCTGTAACACCTAAATTTGTCCAATTTTCCTATTTCGAGCAGTTGTGACACCTCCAAAAGTGCCTATTCTTCCTGTTTCGAGCAGCTGCAACACCTAAATTTGTCCATTTTTCCTACTTTTGGCAACTGCGACTCCGCCAATTCCTCATTGAATATTCATTATTTCTTTGCTCATCGGTATCAGCACACTCCATCAACGCTCTCCATATGGTCATGTTCATTGTTGAAATGGCTATCTTGCCATGCTCTTGGTTTTTCTTATGGTGATCAGATAAGGAAAATATTAACCTGCCAAAGTAGAAGAAAAATGTTATTTTGCATACTAAAGACAAAGGAAAAATGGCTAAGTGTTGTAAAGGGGCTAAGTGATGCCTGCATTAAGGTTGATGCCCTCAATAAGGATATTTATGCCCGCATGCCATTACATGGAATAGATGATGATGTGGCATGAAGTTGAAATCATTGTTTCATTATGAATCAGTCTGGAGAGATATGACAAATTAGTGAAAATCAAGAAATTGGCTAAGTATGGGAAAATTCGTCCAAGTTTTTTACTATTTTAGAGAACATGAATGAAGGACAACTATATGCAATTAATAAGATTAATCTACATTATATGCAACGACAAAACACTTTTCACTTTTTAAGTCAATAATTTTCACTTTTTTAAGAAAATACGACTTATATTATAAAATAAAAAAATTTACACAACAATATGCATTACCTCAATGCAATCAACACTGCAATTAGATCAGATTGTCTTTGTTGAATCTTGCTAGCGTGATTGGTTTTTAAGGAATCTGGTTGTTAATCAATTTAGAGACATCTTGGCCAAATCCTTTCAATGGATACGGCCTCGACAGTAAACTTCAATTTAACAGATGCAGGGGACGCATTCGGCCTGTCCTCTTAATCAATTCACTCGCTCATTACCAATAATTGCAACGTTCTGTAATCACGGATCTATCCCAACCAATAATAACATACAAATTTTGATCAATGGATTTCTCGAAAGATTCAAATACAGAAACATACTCCGTTTTAACTCAACATTTCTACCATGAAGGCGCATTGCAATCCATTCAAACGCATTTGGACTGACATTCAATCTTGCAGAAAAAACCATTTCAAGGACTCATTCAGTTACAAAGATCGTACACAGAGGTTTCAAATTTTAAATCAGCATAGACACTCAGAAATCAACCAATGAAAAGAAGAATACATACGTCTGCAATCTCGACTTTCATCTAGCAATCATATCATAACATAATTCTCAGAGAATAGGAATCTGTGTTATAATGTAAATCATATCAAACCTGACATTCTTAGTTATATGTTCATATCATCATAATTCATTATGAAGAGTCGTTTTCAATCCAATTTAAACTAATATTCAAATTGATCACATTACCCTAAGTAATTTTACAAAGAGTACTATGACAAATTCAAAGGAATGGTTAAAGTATGTCTTTTTGTCAAAGGAATGGTTAAAGTATGCATTAGCAGATACATTCTTAGCATCATGCGTTATCAAAAAAAATTAGCTTTTACTTGAACACTTACCTCATCAGAAATCAACTTTTTAAAAGCAGAGAACGGTACTTACAGTTACTTAAAACACAAAAATACACTTGTCATGACTGTGATATGGAAGAATAATCCTTTGGGAATACTAAACACCATTCCAAGCCTTTTTTTTTTTGGAAGTAAGGAGATTTTGCATTATATTAAAAGAAGGAATTACAAGAGCAATCTGGCTGAAGCTCAGAATTGTTCATCAAAACAGACACACACCCTCGTGGTACATTTGAAGGCTATTGCCGCAGTAACCGAGACCAAACTTCTACCCGAACAGACAAAAAACCACAGAATTACCAAAAACAACAAAACCAAATACTTTCTTCCCATAGGCTCGCAGGCCAAAGAGCATAAATATAGACACCCAAGCATAATAGACACCCCAGCTTCATAACCACTGATACATAAGATAAATGCTAAACCAGCTAGCCCCAGACCCCCCAAATAAACACCCACCCACCCAGACATCAACGAACTATATAAGGAGCTTCTGGAGAACTCCCCGGATGGCAAAAGCTGGAAGAAGAAGCAGCGCATGGAGGACGTTGAAGCACCATGGCAGATAGAAGGAAATCCAGCTTTCGGTGAATCGCGCGAGACTCTTCAAAGAGAAGCTTCACATTGTCATCTCTAAGAGGATGCCTATCGCGAATGGCATAGACAAACAAGTTTTTCATCATCCAAAACAGCGCAAAAGTGCGCTCGTAAAGACTAATGCACCCAGCCATGTTGTCAGGATCAATGATCCAATTCTCCAACTGCTTACGCTCTCCCACTAGGGTTTCCCTACCTAGACGATCCCACCATTATTTTTCATAGTCATTGATGTCCCTCTAGATTTCCAAGGGGATATTAAGAGCTAAGGAAGTTTCCTCCCAACATGCCCGCTGAGAGGCACGAGACAGACCACCACTCGGCTCCCCCGGAGAATCCCCATGCCCTCTCTTCCTATTGCGACTGGAATTATCTCCAACCTCAGGATGATAGTTAATAGCTTGCGGCTCCTTCATCCTATCACTAGAGGCTTGCTCCATAATCAACCAGATTACCAAAACTTGCATGCATGCAGAAAACCAGCAATGACGATCACGGTTGCCACCTTGAGCCTCCATATATTCTCTCCTGCCACCGACTGTTATGATGAATCGGGTACATCTTAATAACTCTTAATAACTGAAGGAGGTACAGTTATTAATAACTCTTATTTTCTTCCGTCATTTCCCCCATCGAAGAACTGTGAAGGAGGATGAAAAGACTGATTGAGAACTGCGAAGGAGGATAAAAAGACAAGAGTTAAAGGTCGATGCGGACAACTGCAAAAAGCTAGAGTTACCGTCAGCATGATGTCTTCTCGTACGAAAAACCATAATCGTCAAATCGTCCCACGTATAAGAGCAAGAGGCCATCCCGAAAAGCTTCTTTTGTCAAATCACCCCACGTATAAGAGCAAGCGGCCATGTGAACACTGCTCCCGTGGTTGGTCAGCAGATCAGCTTGATGTGGAAGAAGGAAAGCACTACGCCACTTTGGAGAATGATCAGCAGCCATGTGGAGAATGATATTGGAATCACCTTCCACGATTAGAGGGGTCCTTGGTGAAGACCTTGATCTAGTTTGGCAGGATTATTAGAC
This sequence comes from Larix kaempferi, assembly GCA_027924585.1. Classification (NCBI taxonomy): domain Eukaryota; kingdom Viridiplantae; phylum Streptophyta; class Pinopsida; order Pinales; family Pinaceae; genus Larix; species Larix kaempferi. The sequence continues at coordinate 3,742,398 of BSBM01001754.1, forward strand.
TCTATCCCCAAAAAACCAATTTTGAACCCGAGCATGGGGTCCAAGTAGCCTTGAGAGGATGCTTGGCACAAATTGAGTGTTGAAGAAAATGCCGGCAACCCATGGGGATATTGTAGGCTGTTGTTTTGTCTACTCAACCATGGTCTCAGTTTGTCCAAAGACCTGACAAAACACTAGTTTAGGGAAATTAGACCAAGCCTAGGAGAAGATAAAAAATTGTCCAAGTATGGCAAAATCTGCCTAATTGGCCTTAGGGAAATGCTCGCCATAGCTCATAGGATGATGATAAATATATTCCTAGGGTGTGGATCTCCAAACCCCCCCCAAAAGACCAAAAGTCCAACAAGACTTTTGGGGGGTCTTTCCAACCCCCCCCCAAAAGTCCAAAAGTCCAACAAGACTTTTGGGGGGTCTTTCCAAACCCTCCCCAAAAGTCCTGTTGGAATTTTGGGGGGATTTTTTTAAAACCGCCCCCAATAGTCAAATTCTAAGGATTTTTGAGGGTGGTTCTTAAGGACCACCCCCAAAAGTCAAATTCTAAGGACTTTTGAGGGGGGTTCTTAAGGACCGCCCCCAAAAGTCAAATTCTAAGGACTTTTGAGGGGGGTTTTTAAGGATTGCCACCAAATAACTTTAAAAAACGTTTTGGGAGGGGTTTTAGCAAGACCTCCGCAAGCCACTTTTAGGGGGTCAATGCTTTTGGGGGGGGGTTTCCACAACCACCCCCAAAAGTATTGAAATTGAAAATTGGACTTTCGGGGGGGGGGGGGGGGGGGTTTAACCAACCGCTGCCAAAAGTATTAATAATTGGACTTTGTGGGGGTGGTTTACAAAACTACCCCCAAAAATCCTGACAATTGGACTTTTTAGGGGGGGGGGGTTTAAAAATCGCCCACAAAAGTCCAATTTTCGGGACTTTTGAGGGGGGTTTTGAAGAACCGCCCCCAAAGACCTAAAAAAACTTTTGGGGGGGGGGGTTTAGAAAAACCGCCGCCTAAAGGGTATTTTGTTGTAGTGTCTGTTATGAATGTGTGCAGAAAAATTCATGGCCTCAGCCCAAATATTTGAATCCAAACCTATCGAATCAAGCATGCAAGTAGCCATCTCTTTCAATGCTCAGTTTTTCCTCTCCGCTACACCATTCTGATGAGGTGTGTAGGGGACTGTGTGCCGGATTTGGATTTTATTTTCCGCACAAAGTTGAAGAAGCTATGATTTTATATATTCTCCACCATTATCATATCTAAGAGATTTGATCTTGTTCCTAGTGGAAGTCTCAACTGAAGCCTTGAAATTCTTGAACCTTTCAAGCACTTCCAATTTTTTCTTGAGAAATCAAAGCCATGTGAACCTGGAGAAGTCATCGATGAATGTCAGAACATACCTTGATCCATTCATGGAGGGATTTGGTAATGGAACACTGATATCACTATGAATCATCCCCAAAATACAAGAAGCCTTGCTAGCTTTTCCTAGATCAAACTTGTGCTCAGGATGCTTTCCAATGATGCAACCTTTGCATATCCCTTTTGAGGATTTGATGTTCGGAAGGCCTTCAACCATGGAATTATTTTGTAGAATATGAAAATACTTGTAATTAAGGTGTCCAAACCTCTCATGCCATATCCGGATAACCTCATTTCCATGAGTCAGAAGGGAACTTGGTTTTGAATATGGAAAAAAGTGGGAAAACTCATAGGTTTTGGCAGCATGATTTGCCTTGCTTGTTGCAATGACTTTCCCAGTGCTAATCTCAAAAATTTCAACATCATTAGGGATGATTACAACCTTCTTGTGAAAACCAGTATGTGTCATTTGATACACAAAAAGGAGGTTTGAATCTAGGGAAGGAACATAGAGAACATTTTGAAAACTGTCATGTTCTAAATGGATTGTACCTTTTCCTTTCGATGCAATTTGTGAGTCATCTCCCATGTGGATGGAGATGCAGCTGTCGGATTCTAATGATGAGAAAGATTCTTTGCTTGAAACCATGTGATTCTAAGCTCTTGAATCTATGAGAAGGGATGTTGAATTCGAAACACTTCCCATGAGTGCATGACCTATTTCTGGATGATCATTCTGGTCTCCATTTTCCTTCTTCCATGCGCCATCTGGAAGAGTGATATTGTTCTTCTCCAAGAGAAGGTCCATCTGATCAATATTCTTCTTCATGCATGAGCTTTCAGGATGAAAATCATTGCCACAATAAGAACACTGTGTCTTCTCCTTTCCCTTTTACTTATCTTTTCTTGAGCCTGAGGGCTCATCTGACTACTTGGCCTTCTCCTTTTTCTTGGGATGATCAAACTTGGTCTTCTCTTTCTTATTTTTATTTCCTTTAGCATTCGAAGCCTTGGGTCCTCCATCAAACAGGGCTTGATCTTTGGAGGATCTCTTGGACCCCATTTGAACAAGATTGTCATGCTCTTTTGTTAAGGACTCAATGAATAGATTCAAGGTTGGCATCTTCCAATTCAGAATGGTGAGTTTTCCTGAATGAAAGGTAGAGACAAACACTGAATAATATGCTCCTAGTTTCGAAAGGATTGAAAGGATCAACTTATCATCCTTCTTCTCGACACTACATTGCTTCAACTGAAGCACCAAATGCTTGAACTTAGTGAAAAACTCATTGATGATTTCAAAATTTTCAGGATTTAGGGAAATCAATTCATTCTCTAATTGATAAGTCCTCATCTAATCCTTCTTGTCAAATAGTTTGGGAAGTTGTTCCCATAATTCTTTTGGAGTCTTCAATCTGCTGAGATGGATAATAAGGTCTTTTGGAATATTGAGACATAAGAAACCATAAGATTCATTAATGTTTTGAATAACTTGGACTTCTCTATAGCTGCATTAGGCTCTGGTTCTATGCCCATAGTAACTCTGTGGAGTCCCTTAGAGCGCAATACTATCTCTATATCATCCTTCCATTGATTATAGTTGAAAGGAGTAATTCGATGGTTAGAAGAAGAGTCCATCTTAGCTACAACGAATGCAATAGGAGGCTGTGAGAAACCTGCAGTAAAAAACAAGCAAACAATTTTTAGGTCAACAACCTAGACTTTTCAAGTTGCATAACACCCGGCATAGCTTATCAAGCAAGCTTGATAATCCAGATGCACAATTATCCAATATTTATGTGGAAAAGTTTCTGCTTCTGGTGCAATGTCGAAATATTTTTTATCAAACTTGCTCAATCTTCATTTGAAAAAATCTGTAGAAGAGTTTCCTTGTCCTTCCATGGCTCTGGTACCATGTAAAATTCAAGCACTGCAGATCTATGAAACAAGAACAACAGTTACTAGAGATGCATGTGGCAAATTGTGTGTCAAAAAACTGGTGCAAAAGGTTTGCAGTAGTTCATGCATTATCATTAACTCAAAAGATGATTACAATGTGTAACAATGGCAATAATAGCCAAGCAATTGGAATCCTAGGGAGTTCATTTGAATTGAATGCATGAGAGTGGCTTACTGGTCAGTTAACACCACTCAACACATCATTTAACTGCTTAACTTCCAAGTAATTGACTCTAACAAACTCTAAAACTTTCAAACTGAGTCTAACTAAATCTAGAACTCAACTGAATGCCCAAAATTATGGTAGGACGCCTTTCTTACTTTAGTTAACTGATATTTAGGTGAAATTACCCAAAAATAGGTCAAACTGAGTAGGAGGGTGCAATTTTGACTCCATTTAGTTGTTTGTTAGGTGAAACACACCCAATTGGACTGAGTAGGGTGCATTTATCATGCAAATCACCCTAATTGTCTCCCTAAATGATGGAGGAGGCTCAATTAACTGAATTTCATTACCCAGTTGTCTCACTGAATGAAGGAGGAGGCCTAGTTGACTGAAACTGATGATCTGTTGATGATGTAAGCACATAATTGAGTCAAAATAATTAGGATAAGTGGTAAATTAGGCTATTAAGCCTAAATAAATGATGTGATGTTGAAAAATGACTCCAACAACCTTTAGTTCATTCTTTTTCCATAATTTAGAGTGGATATTTGTACAACAAATATTTACTAGCAATGACTTTGGAGAGGGAAGAATTTTTTTGAGATCCTAATATGTAAGGGATGACCGTGGATCACATACGAACTTGCATAGCGTAAATTATAGGTATGTGAATTCATTCTATTGATCATTTCAATATTTCATTCAAACAATTTTTATTGCATTGTCAAAAACATAAAAGGGTTACATAGTTGCATATGGGGCCTTATTTACTTGCATATGGGGCCTTTACTATCCATTTCAATGGGGCCACTCATTACATTGGATCCCAAACCCTGTCGATATTAGTTTTTTTTAATGCTTTCGCAGTTAGTGGTGCTCACTATACATCACTATCACACTAATGCATATTTTTTCTTTAAAGCACACTGCTTGATTTAAAATTTAAATAATAATTTTTTTAATATTAGAACGCCATGTTATCAATTTATTCACTGACTTAGTGGTGCACAATAAACTATAATGAAGCATCGATCCTTCTATTCCTTTACAAAGCACCCAGTAAATATAAATATTTGTAAAAAAAATTCAAATTTGTATCAGCACAGTAATCATAAACCAATGCGTATATATATTTAGAATGCATCGATGCGCATACTTTTTTTATACACACCAGTAATGTAATTTGTAAAAAAAAACATAATTTCTATATCTGATAATTCTTGGATTTTTTTGATAGAAGATGGATGGTAGAATTTCAAGGGAAACAACTTATTGTAGTGAGCGCAATGGTATCTCATCCCAACAAGAGAATAGGGAAATTTCTTTAAGTTCTATTTAAAAAATAATTTATTTGAGTTATTTGTAAGTTTAAATTAATGATGTGTATTGGTTAATGGGTGCCATTCATAGCATAAAATTGAAAAAACTTGATAAGATTATTCGCAATCTAACTACAAAAGAGCATAGAATCTTTATGGAAATGTTGCAAAGAGAGGAACAAGGTGGATCAAGTGGTAATCAACAAGAAATTTTTCTCTACTTTTATACTAAAAATGAATTTTGTAACATTAATCTCTAACATGTTTTAAACACTCGATTTCACAGGTTTCTAATTTTGTGAAGGGACTGATAATGAGGGAATGGAATCTCAACCTAAGAAGATAAAAATTATGAATGATGTAAATTATGATGACTCAATCCTCAATTCATCTGGAGTGGTGTTGAAAGTTAATGAGAGGGGGGGGGGGGGGGTTTAACAAAACTATGAGGGATATAATGGAAAGAATGTATAGACGCATTTTGCACTTATAGTACAAAAATCAATCCAATGGCTCTAAGAATCAAATTATATATAAATTACAGCAAGCATTTCCAAAGCAATGGTTAATGAGACCCATAAGACTTGCAATAGAAAAAACTTACAATAACGAAAATAAAAATATTGTTACTAAACATGTTTTTCTATAATATGTCCCAGAAATTACCAAATTAGCTATTTTTGTTATATTTACTTTCATGTTGATTTAACAAAAATTATTATGCTTTTCATTTTTTAGGAATATTATGAAAATTCCAAAGGAAAAATGAGGGGATACCCAAAACATGCTAGTAGGGATGTCCAAAAATGTGTACAAGGAGATGGTAAAAGAAATAAACATAATTGTATCGCAAGAGGATCCATCCCAAGAACAATGTGTATTAGAGGTATGTAATCATTGATTTATTATTTTATGCACATCGAATTTGATTATTGCATGAAATACTAATTTTTAATTGTTTGTTGTAGAAAAGAAAAGAAAATGGAGCCCATTCAACACATAAGATAGGACGACAAGGAAGAAAAGGGTTGATTGCAAAGTTTGTGAGTATTTATGTTTTCTGCCTTACTTAAGAATTATATTTTTTGTGATGTTTGTATGTAAATAATTAATTTACACTCATCCATGGATGTCTTCGAATATGTACTAACATACAAAGAAGAGCCATCTAAAGAATTGATCGACAACGGATTAAGTATGGGTTGTGAGTATACGTTGAAGTATCAAGGGTTAATTGAACAATTTGTAAGTAGTTATGTTGTTTAACTCCCCTCGTTTCATAATTAATGGAACAACAAAAAACATTTATATTAATTCTGTCTATGCTTTGTCATGGTGTATTAAACATGCAAGAAACAATGTATGGAGTGGGGCCAACGGGAGACATTTTGAGAGAAGCATGAAACGTGGCTTTGAAAAAATGTGTATTTTTTATGAAACACTTGCTACTATGATATGCTTTTTTAATTTATGCAATCATTTATATTCTACTATATAAATGTAGATATACTTATTACACTTTATTTTCACATTTGCATATGCGACATGAAAAGGAGGAACATCAACAAAATATTAGGTTAAATAACCCAAGTATAATATCGCCTACAAGTGATGAAAAATGAGACATGCATGCAACTCGAGTGATGACAGAAGTTCAAGTGATGAATGACAATCAACATAATTGAATGTTACTGTGACTTGTATGTTTTAGAATATTAGTCTGTGAAAATTATGGATTTTGTTTGATGTATTGGACATATTGTCCTAGATGAGGACATGTTACCAATAAGTGTAGCAATTACATATTGACATTTTGTTTAATGTATTGGACATAATTTCCCGATTCGATGTCGATAGGTTACCAATAAGTGTAACAATCATATATTGGTTGCATTATGATTATTGTGGATCTTTACATTGTATCATTTTTCATGATCATGGGTTTCTTATTCATATATAATAAAACAGATTTCTTATTTTATTGCATTATCTAATGTTACAAAATGTTGCATTGTTGATTAATCAATATATAGATGATTTATATTGTTACAAATAACAGATATATAGTTCATTGGATAATGTATTAATGCAAACATTATATGAAAATGCAACAATTAAAATATAGAAGTAAATATTATTATAAAAATATTTGATTTTGATAGATGGTTAACTGAAATTTTGTTTAAAAAACAATTAGTTAAAATATATACATATCTCCTTTGAACTCATTACATGGTGCATTCCATAAAAATATAAGTCGATCCATTTTATAGAGAATACGCATCAATGCTTATTTCGTATATTACTGCACTAGTGCGATAATTTTTGAAATTACACCATTGCTTTAAATGACAAATCGTACGATTATATTTATCCTTTCAAAATATAATGGTGCACATGACAAGAATATGCACCGATACTTTATATATAACAAGCATACAAATGCTTTATATGCTATACACACTGTCATTTCACCCAAAAATTGTTTAAAATATAACATCCCTTTGTTGCACATGGTAATATAGGCACCGAGGATTAACATGTATGCGCATCAATGCTTTATGCGTAATACATGCACTGGTTTGTTAAATATAATACATGCATCGAGGATTAATATATATTATACACGCCATTTGATCCTAGTGCATTTTTATGTCTATATATTTTTATCAAAGAGAGGAACTAGGATTATTAAACAAAAAGATCAAAATGCACTATTTTTATAAAAGCATTGGTCTGTTATAGAACAATAAAAGCATAATTGTTATGTAATTAATATATAAGCATTGGTGCGTTTGTTTTATTTTTGTACCGGTACAGTTTTGTTTTGAATGCACTGGTACATATTATGTAAAGAATCACTTAATACAAAACCTTAGCTAAGACCTCTTCCCACCCAAAAACGTTAATTGATAGAAAACATCCGTTAAAACCTATGCTACGAATGGTAGAGGTTTTCTTGAAAAAATTTCCCAATCTTGAAACACTTAAAACGTCCACAAAAAACTTTGCTACATGGTTTTTTCCTTGTAGTGGAGCTTGGCATGCCAAATTGTATATCTTTCTCCTAGACAATCATTTTTTTAGATGTTATTCTAACCCTAATGTCTATGCCAAGAAAGTAAGAACCCGTCTCATAATCCTTGTTCTTTATGTTGATAACTTATTCTCATTGGTAGTGACCCTAAACTTTTAACCCATGTGAAATCCAAACTTAATAAGAAATTTGAAATGATTGACTTAGGACATGTGCATTATTTTATTGGCCTCCAAGTCTTGCAAAACAAAGAAGGAATTTTCTTTCTTGGTCTAAGTATGCTTGTGAGGTTCTTCATCGCTTTTACATGGATGATTATAAAACAAATCCATCTCCCTTCATATCTACCACTTACACTAAACCTAAAGTAGATACCACCTTGTATCGTCAATTGGTAGTCTTTTGTACTTGACTCATACCCATCATGATATTTCCTTTGGTCTTGGTCTTGTTTACTAGTATATGCAAACATCACATGACAGTAAATGGAAAGAAGCAAAAAGCATGCTTCGATATATCCAAGGTATCGTTCAGTTTGGGAATCATTATAGTTTAGGGGGGTTTCCTTTATTGGTCAGTAAATTACTAACTCAAATTGGGATAGAAACCCTGGTGATCAAAAGTCTACTACAAGTTCTAGCTTCAATCTTGGTTCCATACTTGTCACTCGGGCTTGTAAGAAACAACAAGGTCTTGCTCTTTCTTCAGCATAACCAAAGTATCAAGCCATAATTAATACAATTCAAGAATCCTTGTGGCTTGGACAAATCCTTTTAGATTTTGGATTCGAGCAGCAACATCTGACTACCCTCTAATGTGACAAATAGAGTTCCATCAATATCACCAAATATCCAGATCAACATTAGTGCAACAAAGACATTGAGCTACAGATGCCTTCATAAAAAATCTTATTCAGGATCATGTTCTTGAAGTTCTATTTTTCCTTACAAACGATCAAGTTGCAAAAATATTCACAAAGTCTCTTATAGAAGTAAAGTTTTATAAACTTATGTTAGGAATTTAGGAATGTGTTATTAAGGGGGGTAGGCATATTGTTATTAGGAATATTGGTCTTGTTAAGGATTAATTAATAACTAATACTGATTATTATAATTATTTTTTAAAATTTTATAATTAATATGAATTGCTATCATTAATAGTAACAATAATAATACTTTATGAACAATTTCTAAATTGTAATAAATGTGATAATCTATAGGATAGATCTCACAGCTAGAGCAGATCTCACTAATCTCACTCAAGAATTGTAGAAAGAAGAAGAAGAAAAAATGAATCAATTATCACTCATGAACATAGAAATGGAGAAATCTGTAGTATAATCATACATCAACTATAAGATGGCACTGTGAATAATTGAATACAATATAATACTGTCAAGTGAATTCGAATTAACCAAAGGTGATTCGAATTCTCCTCAATGTGTGGCTTGGATAGCATTGGAGACATCATCCAATTAGTGGTAGTAGTCACAAATGGTCAAAGGTCACTCAAAATGAGTCTAACTGAGTCTAACTGAGTCATGTGAGCACAAATCAAGGGATGGAGACTCCACGTAGGGCGCATGAGGCTGATGAGGCTGTCAGTAGGTCAAGTGGCACTCCGATATAGACAACTGGGGGCTACAGGAAGTTAAACTTAGCAATAAATGAATAAACTAGTCAATAAATGTTGCAACTGACTGTTAATGATCCAAGTAGTGTAGTAGGGTGCATTAGTCTTCCAGGTGAGGAAAACAAGGCACACTAGGTAGGTAGGAGGGCTCTTGAGGGCTAAAAACAGGCTCTAGGGGGCTGAGCATAAGCTCCAGGTACTGGGGAGACCACCATACTGATGATTGAATGCATGCATGATGACTGGATGGATGCAGGCATTCAAATATAAAAATGATGGTGAGAATATTCCAACACCCCTGTAATACCCCAAATTTTGGACTTTAACCCCTTTTATATTTTGCTAAGTATTATTTCATTTTACTTAAGTGACATTAGAAATTTGAGAAGTTAATTTCTGATGACCAATGTGGACCAGCACATTAATGAGATGGGAGTCACAGTCCCCTATGGTTTGGAGGATAAATGACAATTAAAATAATAATGAGAAATTATTATTGGAGAAAATGGTAAACCCTAAAGAACATTTTAGGGAGAATAATGAAATTAAAGAAATAAGAAAATAAGAGAATTCACACCAAATAGAATAAAAAGAGAAAAGAGGATCTCATTTAGGATTATCATGATTATTATCACACAATAGAGAAATGGGAGCTGGGGAATAAAAATAACCAGAGAAAAATAAAGATAATGAAATGGGGGCAATTTTGGAGCACAAAACTAAACTAGAACAAGAGAAATCATAGCAGCTAGGTACAACTTGGAACACTGGTTGTGTTCAGGTAGGAGAACTACCCCAAGCTTGCAGGAGAACTGCAATTACTATGAGTTGTGACTGATCGATTCTCTTAATGGTTGAGACTTAAAAGCCCCTAGAACATCCTGGAGCTCAGGAGCACTGAGTTGGATGTTGGGTTGTTTGCTGCCACAGAAATTTCCTAAATAACTTGGGGAACAAGTTAAGGGAAAATAAAATATAAACTCTGAACCAGGGGGACTATGAACTTAGCTTGAGGGTGACCTGGAAGCAAGGAGAACTTGTTGGTCAAAGGCTGGGAGGTTTGTGGCTAGGTTCCACTAGTCATCAAAATACATATAAGTTTATATGTTGTATTTATATGATAACTTTTATGGAACAGTTATTAGAGTTTGTTTACGAATATTCCTGATTTACTGTTGAATGGTTTGTTTACCTGACCTGATCAAATATATATGTTGTTATACTAAATTTCTGAGTATGGATCTTATATAGATGTTTATATCTTTGTAATACTGTATAGAATTGTGATCTATTTGAGATGGCTTCAATATTTGCAGATAATGTTTGATGTAAGAATGAACCCATTCTTGGTGCAGTAGGTAGACAAAGTTATAAAGTAGACATGGATATATAGCCCTGAGATAGGTTTGATAAAATGGGAATTGTCTATATTATATTTATATAGATACATTGTTTGTATTTAAAATAGAATACGTTTTATTCAACATATCCATTTACTGATAGGGCATATGTTTCTCATATTTTATTGTATAAATGAGGCAGACATGTAAACTGTGAGGTTTACATGTCAAGCCATTTTATTATATAAAACTATCATGTTATCTTGCATAGATAAATGAAAATACTAAGATTATAATAATGCATATCTATAGTTAATGGATTTCGTTATTCAACAGAGTTACTCTATTATTATCGACTCTGTATATAAATTACATTTAATTCCAGTATTTACTCAGATTCGTTTTCTATTGAATCTATATATAAATGGCATTTAATATTCAGTATGGAATTCGTTTTGGTTTCCATTACATCTGCAAACAATTACTAATAACTATTTAAATTCTAGGATGCATATCCTTTCAGATGCATTTTTTAATCTTTGTTTATGCATGCCATTACTGATGGCTTAGGAGAGCGAACTCCCTGGTCGAGCTACGACCCCTGTTCTTGAAACCAAATCATTGCACAGAGGACAGAAATAATATTTAGTTCCAGGATGGAACTCAAACTTGTTTTCTATCAAATATGTTTACAATTAACATTTTATTTCAGTCGGGAAACTCGAATTAGTTTCCATCAAAACTGTATACGATTATCGTTGGGATGAATGACTCACAATTTGTTGTTATCCTTTGTTTGTTGATTCCTGTATCTTCAACATGGGAGGTTGATTCCCAGGGTCGAGTCTGACCATTAACTTTGGATCCCAAACACTACGTTTATTATTGTGTCGTTTGTTTTCATTATTTTTAAGTGGTTGTGCCTTAACCTTAGGCATGGAATCCCAAGCACTTTGGTCGAAGCTTCGACCTCTGTGTTTAGTGAAATTAAACACTACATGCTAGACAAAACTAGCATTAACACGATTCATTCATAGTTTAAACGCTATATAAATTATTGTTACAAGCTAGGGTTGTGTTACCTATCGGTTCACGGCCTAGGAATTAATACATATTTATAATCATTTCTGCAATTGATAAATGAATTCAAAACTATGTTATAATAACTCGGTTCTTATACTTAAAAGAGAAACCAAAGACAGAAATCAACCATGTAAAAAACAGATCCTGTTGTTAACGCCAATCTTGTGTTGAAATGCTAATTACACTTTGCATACATTATTTATAAAACAAAAATAGAAAATTCTAGAGCTATCACATTTATATTTCAAAACATAAATCCCTTAATGGGAGAAGCTTAAATCAAAATAGTGTTTTAAGAACCGGCGACACCCATTGGGGTCAAGCCAACCATGTTCAAAATTAATAAAGTATTGTTCACAGTATACATTCGGTAATGTAGTGATTACATTCACCTACGGGTCGTAAGGGCCATCTATCAAGTAAACACAGTCGCATACAAAAAGAGAATAGGGATGAGGGCCTTTGTTGTTGCATGGAGCAAACAGGAGAGAACCAAAATTCTTAAGTAACCCATCTCTAACCGTCGAGGTAGTTTCACCTGAGGGACAAGGAGATGACGGGTTACCTGGCCACCCTTCAAGACTGTTCTCCCCTCCTAAGTCGTGGATCCAGTTGTGGTTTCCCAGCACTCCCTTAGCGGTCATTGCATATGAATTACAAATTTTTAAACAAGATCAGTTGTGAGCAGTAAGAAGTTAAAGGTAAAATATTCATGGTGAAAACAGTGGGTTATTACAACAGCTTACCTTTGGGATAGATTTGATGCGAGGATGAAGTCGTGGTTTCCCCATACCTACACAAGAACCATGACAAGTCAGTTCGACAGCACTATGTTACTACAAAACTAACAGAATAAAAACCATGTAACAATGCGTAAAAATAATCACTCTTACCTGTTCTACGTGGACACACAAGCACACTGCTACTTGAACCTCACACCGTGTTCTAAATCAGTTGGGAGCACCTTCTCCCTAGATCGGGTGTGAACCCTCTTCTCACATCAGAGATGCTCTAAGGTGAACTCGTCGCAACGTCAATGAGCAGCCCGGATGTGAAGCAAGGGTTTTGCTTAGCACGATGGAACCGATTTAAGGAGAGGTGACCTCTGAGACCGGTTTCACCATTCGCTTAATAGCTTGGTACATCGCAGAAATGGGTGCCAACTACCAGCCTGAAATAAATGGAGCCTATGTGATCACATTTCCCAACTGGATGACCCGGATGGTGATCAACGGTCGCAGATCACCTTCGAATTTAATAACCAGCGAGAAGTGTTAAATGCAGTGGTTTTCGGAGTTGACAACCTCATGTGATAGATAGCGTGGGCTAGCTGGAACATGAGCGGGAGTTTTAAATTGATGAGTAGTGGACACCGTGTTTGCTGAGCATGGAGTCACCTGCCAGGAGGGCACCCAACAAGTTTAAAACTTTGGTTCATGCATTTGAAGTCTGTGTGGCAGAGTCGTATGGTCAAGCACAGCCACACAACATTAATATGTTACGTGCATATTAACATTAGTGGATAATCAAAATCACTTACAATATAATATATCATGGCCTAAGAATATCATGACGATTACCAATTGTTTGAGTTGGTCGAATTAGTCGTGGTAGTGTAGTATGGTTTTGCATAAGACCTAGGTTCAACCATGTGTTGACCTTGTAATGCGCATAACCCTTTTATATATTACATTACTATATATATATTACATAACATTTCCATAATAGTGTTGTATGTGCTTGATTTTCCCTTATGGGGATAGTATTGAGCGCATAGAGTATACTATATAATGCCTAGGTCTTTACAAGGGTAATCCTAGAACATAGTATATGATTAATACATAGTTTATATGTTAGTAACGTAGGTTATAACATATAACTATGTTAAATTAAATTTGTATTCGCATGAAACTTTACAAGTTCATATTCAATAGTAATAACATGTTAAGAGTTATAATATACTTGTTCGTTGAAATATTAATGTTGCACATAAATTTATTTTGTCGCAATTGTTTTAGCATATAATTGATATACATTTTGGTTTGTATTTGAGTTGTCTCTATATACTAACATGTTTATGTATAGGTACACTAGCATAGATCTAGGAGTTTTCAAGTGTCGACATTTGTGTGAACTTCAATATAAGTAATAGTGAAGTATAGTGCACACACAATCAGAATAACACCTAATAGGCTAGTGACAACTAGATTTCATGTTCTCACAAATGATTTTAGTTTTTAGAATATTTGATAATAAAAAAATGGCGTAGAAGAGAAGTGACAACCCCTCTGCAAGCCAAACATGAGGAAACAATAGAAGGAACTAATGGTAGGGCCCTGGTAACTCAGACCAAATGTCGCCCCGTACAACAATCTAAATAATAAAGTGAGGAAAGAGGGAAAACCCAATGGGAAGAAAGCCATCCCTCAAAATAGACTAAAGGATGCTAATGTAGCATGGCATCACTCACCCCAAATGGTAAGTGCACTTCTCCATCGAAGAAATATCTATCAGCAAGAAATGGATCTGTAATGTGAGAAGGATGAAACCTTCCATTCTGAAAATCAGATCTGGTTCTCCTCGAATCAAATGGATCTCCCACAAGATATCCAGAAGATCTAAGAGTAGTGTCTGCCCATCTAGGAAGAGGGGGATATGTAAGCTTTAGATCTGGATTTTGGTCTTCCATTCGCTCATCTTCACTAATAGGTGCTAGATCTTTAGGTTCTTGTGGATCTGGATCTAGCATTCTCTCAAAAAGAGTTATCTTCTTCTTGCGAAGAAGTGGATCATGCTCCAAAAATATGTGCTTGAGTTATCCAACAATAGATGCAAGCGAATCTGGAGGCTTCCTGAACTTGCTCTTCCTACCAAGCATGGTGAGAATAAATCCAAAAAATATGAAGATCATTATGGATCATGTGATTTGAACCAACTGAGGTAGAATCAACTCCATGAATGTGTATGTAGTCCTTTGATATCTCCTTTGAACCGACATAGATGAGATCATAACCAAATGAACTAATACATGATGGTGGTGGCTTGGACTTCAAATCAGATCCAAGAATTGATAGATGGACTTATGATCTCCTTTGAACTGGCAGGGGTGAGATCAAAACCAAAATCACAAGAATATGCATGAGACTTGAACCCAAGCGAATAATAGTGTCTTCCATCTTCAGTAAAAATCTGAAAAACATGTGCCAATGACCAAATAGGAGTTTATAGGAAGCATTTGATGAGGGAGAGCGAATGCATCTCCTCCAAAATCTGATTTTACCTCCAAAGTAAGATCATCATCTTGCAAATCAGTAACCTCATTGGAAGTACAGATTTCAAAAGTCTCTTCAACTTCTAGAGTAGTAGCTGACATATCTTGCTCATAATTTGAATTAGAAAATGGATCAACTTCATTAGTGGTGATGGAACATTTTGCAAGAGTAGATCCTGATATCATGTCTTGGATTTCGACTTCATCTTGAACAAATTCATCATGGGAGATGATTGAGGACGAATCATGAATAGAGAGAGCACTTGAGGCAGTACTACTGGGCTTGTTCTCCAAATGGCTAACATCATCCTCTTCCTTCTTTCCAAATAATCTGTCCAACATTGTCCAGTTTTCACTTGGATGTTCTGTAGGATCAATGAGGTATTCCATATTGGAAAGAATAGTAGTACATATTGTTGTTGAGGCTCTGTCACAATCATATAGCCAATATTCTTCCTCTTCATAGGAAGAAAAATATCTCTTAACACAAATACACATATTGAAGAGACCATATCTCTTCAGGTATGCTATCATCTTGGGTTTCCATTCTTCATAGTTGTATGAAGAGAGAGAAGGAACTGATTTCAGATTCATGGAAGCTGTTGTTGAATTCGAATCTACTGTTGCAAGTGTAGAAAACTTCAAAACTACTGCAAATGCAGGAAACTGTTGCAACTGCAGAGAAATTTGAATAACCTGCAAAAACAATGGAGATCCATAGTAGCTGCTAAATTCGAATCTGTTGAAGATGGAATAACCTACAAAATAAATTAGAATTGTAAATGGAGATCTGCTGCAATTCGAATTGAACATTGCCTTAGGACAATGAGCACATGTGACTGGATCCTTCACACCTGGCTAGACCTCACTGGATTGCTCCAGTGAATTCAAGACAATTGCACCAGGAAATGCTGTGGAAATCCAAAGGCTTCTAGTACTCAATGAAAGACAACTGCTCAAAGAATTGCTGCAACTACTGTTGCTACAATTAGAATAGTTGGCTCCAGCTCTGATACCATGTGATAATCTACAGGATAAATCTCACAGCTAGAGAAGATCTCACTAATCTCACTCAAGAATTGCATAAAGAAGAAGAAGAAGAAATGAATCAATTATCACTCATGAACACAGAAATGGAGAAATTTGCAGTATAATCATACATTAGCTGTAAGCTGGCACTGTGAATAACTAAATACAATATAATATTGTCTAGTGAATTCGAATTAACCAAAGGTGATTCAAATTCTCCTCAATGTGCGGCTTGGATAGCATTGGAGACATCATCCAATCAGTTGTAGTAGTCACAAATGGTCAAAGGTCAGTCAAAATGAGTCTAACTGAGTCATGTGAGCACAAATCAAGGGATGGAGACTTCAAGGAGGGCACATGAGGCTGATGAGGTTGTCAGTAGATCAAGTGGCACTCCGATACAGACAATTGGGAGCTACAGGAAGTTAAATTGAGCAATAAATGAATAAACTAGTCAATAAATGTTGCAACTAACTGTTAATTATACAAGTAGTGTAGTAGGTCGCATTAGTCTTCCAGGTGAGGAAAAAAAGGCACAGTAGGTAGGTAGTAGGGCTCCTGAGGGAAAAAAAGGGGCTCTAGGGGGATGAACATAGGCTCCAGGTGTTGGGGAGACCACCATACTGATGACTGGATGCATGCAGGCATGCAAATATAAAAATGATGGTGAGAATATTCCAACAATAAATTACTAATCATAATTATAGTCTACTATGTGTGTTGCAATATCATAGTTGACTAATTTCATTGCAAACATTTATATATATTAGTTACATAGTCATTGAAATTATAAAAGAAAACAATTAAGATATTGGAGATTATATATTTATGTAAACAAAACACCTTGACCCTATTTATGTTTGGTGTTGACATGTGTTTGTACATGCTCATTAATTGGTTGAGCCAAACATTGGCTGATTTTGGTTTATTAAAATATAGAGCCTTATGAATCAATTGTTATTTATTTAGATTCAGAAAATAACAATATAAACCAACACACACACACACACACAGAACAACACAGCACAACAACAAATATTATGGAAAAAGAGGCCAATGATACAAAAAACTATAATATTGCTCTTATCTACATAGATATGAGTGGTTACAACACTGGGACAGAGCAACATATCACTTAAATCTTGGTTTTTGTAACCAACAATTTTTTTTGTATTTTTATTTTGTGGGTTTCTTCCAAATGAATAGTTTTTGTATGCTATCGCATTTGACAGTCCCTTTGGAGATATCCTAGGTTGAGTTAGAAAAGTCTCCTTGTTATGGCATGGAAATGATGTATGTGTTTCTTTTCTCCATAGGAAAAAACATAAGTTTTTTTTAACATAAGTCATTTTGTTTTATTCCATGTTCGACTAGAACATGGTACTTCCACAGAGGTCAAACACTTTAAGAAACCACTCACACAAATGTATCATAGATCAACACACTAATATTTGACATGTTTAAAACCCTCAGAGAGGGAAACATTCCGCAACCTCATCCAAATAGCTAGCTGAGACAATATATTAATGCAAATGGAAAAATATTTTACATATGACTTTATCACAATTGATCATCAAGAAAATGATCCTCCATGCTCTTTAAATAGATATCATTGACCAATCAGGTGTTAAGCTACATATCAATAGTTGTTAAGATCAAGGAAAATATGAACTGTTAGATCACTCTATGTCTAGAACATATTGTGACCATCGGATTACATAAGTACAAATGCATACTAAATTCATATTAGATCAAGTTGATCTTAAATAACTCCTAAGTGTCTAATTATCCTAACACCCCCCCTTAAGAACAACATGGGATCGGGGTATTTTTTAAGGATTATAAAAGTATACTTAAGTATAGTATTTTAGGTGATTAGTTTGGATTGAAAAAAACATATATATAGATTGGTAAGCGAATATTAAATACAAAACATCTTTTTATGTAAATATAGGTGATATTAGAGACTAAAAATGATCAAATAGCGAATTTATTTTTTGAAAAAAACCCAAAAAATAGCCAATTGGCATAATTTCGCCCCTAAAAATTTCCTTGCTTGGGATATGATACAAGGATTTAAAAAGGTGACACAATAAGATAATTAAGGATACATTATAGCCTACCACCCCTTAATAACAAATTATTGAACTCCTAACATAGATCAAAGTTTAGAAAACTTCACTTCTATAAGAGACTTTGTGAATATTTTTGCAACTTGATCATTTTTAGGGAAAAAAAGCACTTCAAGAACATCATCTTGAAATATATATATATATATATATATATATATATATATATATTTTCCTAAAGGAATAAGTATCTTAATGTGTTTGCTATGCTAATGTTGATCTATATCCATGATGATCTTGATGGCACTCTGATTGTCACATTAGAGGGTAGTCGGATGTTGTTGCTCGAACCCAAACTCTAAAAGGATTTGTTCAAGACACAAGGCATCTTGACTTGTATTAATTATGGCCTGATAATTTGGTTATGCTGAATAAAGAGAAAGATCTTTTTGTTTCTTACAATCCCAAGTGATAGGTCTGGAACCAATATTGAAGCTAGAACTTGTAGTAGACTTTCAATCATCGGGGTTTTTATCCCAATTTGAATTAGTGAACCCGACATTAAGATATGGCATATTGGCATATTCCATAGACAAATATAGACCCATATTGATCTTCTAATATCAAACATGGACTCAATATTATGTTGTTCTGTTATAGACTAGTTGGTCACCCCCCTATAGGGGTAGGACAGTCAAAAGTTTTGTACTTTATTTTCTTTGCTAACAGAAGGTTCTATGTAGATTACAAAAAAATAATGAATTATTTCAAAATCGACTAATTTAATATTATTCAATCATTTTGATAATAATAAGTTATTCTAAATCAAATCTTATAATTTGTATTTATTAAACAATATTAATAAAATATTTTTAATCTCTTATAAAATAACGCTTACATGTGAAATCATCTTGAATGCCAATAATTAAGAAACACTACAAAATGTTATAGCATTGTTGATTTGTAGCAATGGAACAAGAGTGTAGTTTATAGAAATTGATGTGAAGTATCATAAGGTCACTACCAAGGAAATTTTAGTTAATCTGAATACGTTGGTGGAATACCTCCCAAAAAGACTATGAATTGTATGGAGATCATCCCATGGAAGAAGGATGGAGACAATTTGTAGAATTTAGTATCATATACAAATTGTCCCCGATATGATTTTAAAAATCTTGTTATTTATCTTTGCATCATTTTTATGTCCTCATGTGTCACACTTGCATCTTACTTATGTCATGATTACAACATTCATGCATCACTTGAATTATTTATATAGAGTGTTGTATTAAGTTCATGATGTGGTCTTTGAAAAACACAATGTGCACCGACAAAAAAAAACTCAGCTAAGGATTTGAGGGATAGTGATGCAAATCAGTGAGGCTATAGCCATGTATAGTAGTAATAATCATGGGTTCATTGGAAAGTTCTTTGGTGTTTCTTCGTCTCCCTAATTATTATATTTACAAGTTCAAATTCATTTTGTATTGTGTCCATTAGATCTTTGTAGATCAATTATTTCATTGGTTTCACTCATAACACCTAGTTGGGAGGTGATTATTTCAATTTCTACTATGAATGTTTCTACATTTTTGTTGTAAATTATATTTATTTTCAACATGGTACTTATGTGCTAGTGTTTTGTCTCCATATGCTCCTTTCTATCCACTTAAGCTCTATGAACAATGGGTAATGGTTGATGACATGTCCTCATGGCAATTGTGGATCATGAAAGTGGTTAGCGTGTCTATTATCTTTGTTCAAATCATTATGTAGTCCCATAGACTTTGATTGTTATGCGTGTGCCACATGGCCTCCCCTAACCCTTTCCATTGTTTAAATCCATTGCATACAATGATGTTGTGTGCATTGCATAAGTGTAGAATCTGTTAGCTAAGGTGATTTACCTCCTTGCTATAGTACATTGATTATATTTTTGAAATCCCCTCATATTCACTCAACCACGAGAGGTGTATGCTCTATATACAACTTGCTATTTGGAGGTTTCTTGGTCTCCTATTGAATTTTGGTATTAGTATAATTTCCCCCTTTTCTCTTATGTACCAAATATTTAAAACAACATAATAAACCCAAATGCATCCTATATACACCAATATTAGCATGGAACACATCTCCAAAAAGATAATAAATATGATTTCATATATAGTAACACCTTATACATTAGTAGAACCTCCTCTAAATAACCCCAATACATCCATATATCCAAAACATATGTTCATAACCCAATAATGACTATATCGACCTCTATATATACTTAATGTCACTCATTGAAAATGTGGGACCCTTGTTAGGCTAACCCTATATATATATATATTTAACCCCTGCATATATACCCCCTCCCCCCCACCCTCCATAGGGTCATAACATTGTAACCCCCTTCTAAAATCTTGTCCCACAAAGCTTTGTAACTAAGGCTTTTACTTGTGATTAAACCAATTACTAATACTATTTTTCTATGTGATTTCTCTCTTGTTGCCTAATGATTATCCATCCATCCATATTTAATTCTTTTGATGCCAATCATTGATGGATTTATTTCCTTTGATTCCCTTCATTATTGTAGCTTCTCAAATATTTTGTAATTGTTAGTCTTTGATAAATTCCTATATAATAATTGGCACCAATGCCATTTTCCATTTTCCATGAATATCATTGATTCTACCAATTCTTTCCTTGGTAATGGGGATATCAATTTTCTTGTCTTTCTTTCCAACTTTATTTATAATGAGTATGTATATATGGTTCCACATTCAATGATGGTCTTCCCTCATTTTATAAACCCTTATCATCCATCTTCTTTTTTGGTATAATGACATGTTCCAACTCTTGTATTTATTCTTTATTGCTCTTGCTTTTAAGATAACACCATAATATTTTATCTTTGTGTCCTCAAGATGTAGTTCAACTTATATATTATAGTGACCTTATTGTATCTTTTCTTCCTTCTCTTTTTGCAACTTAAGATTGATTTCATCCATCAACTTCTTTTGTCCTTCTTCATTTCTTAATTGCAATACTAATTTAATGTATTTCACTTCTTCAACCTTCTTGAAAATTCCATCTTCAAGTATTCTAATAATATCTTCATCTAAGGTCTTTTCTCTCTCCCTCTTGATTTTTATAATGTTTATTTTCTTCTTTCAATCTCTCAACATCATCAGGTAGTGTTTGATTATGGTTTCGTAATCTATGTATTCTTCATCCTTCTTCCATTTTCTCATCGTTACTTGCTTTAATTTTTTAACCTCCTTAATGAGTGTGTCATGTAGGATTGTTGATGTATATGTAACTTCAGAATGTATTTCACCTATGTATATTGTACTCCTATAGAGATGTTATTATTCCTCTATACGGAAGTGATGTCATTTGTATTGACAAGTGTCGCAAGTGTCGTGATGGGTTATTAGACCACCAAGTGTGGGGTCGGCCCTGATTAGTTTAACCATGGGTTATTAGACTGATCTAGACAAGTTGGCCCTGCTAGGTTATTGGGCAGGACAGGTCATGTATAAATAGAGAGCATGAGAACTCTATTTTGATCATCTCATTATTCACTCCTACATCACTCGAAAAGTGGCGCACTAGTTGAGGAGGAGGAGTAGCTGCTAGTAGAGGACTATCTCTTGTACTTTGGTTGTATCATTGCTCTTTCTATCTCTGAGGAAGTTGTGGGGTTTTTCACCTTTATGGTTTTCCCTAGTGAAACTCTGTGTGTCTATTGTCTCATGTGATTGCTTGGTGTGATTGATATGCATTGTTATACTTGATATGTTGTACATGTTATTCTCTCAGTAAAGATACTAGAGTATGTTGAATTAATGCTCAAAAATTAATAAGGACAACTAATAACTTTTCTTCTTTAGCTATGTGGATAGCTTTCTTGAATGGTGTAGTCGAAGAGGAAGTGTATGTGGAGCAGCTACTTGGTTTTGAGACACATGACAGGGAGTCATATGTGTGCAGGTTGAAGAAATCCTTGTATGGCTTGAAGCAAGCTCCCAGAACTTGGTATGGTAGGATAGACAGCTTTCTATCCAGTTTGGGCTTTACTAAGAGTAAAGCAGATTCCAACCTTTACTACAAGGTTGAGGAAGGCAATCCTGTCATACTACTCTTGTATGTGGATGACTTGTTTGTAACAGGTGAGGATAGTTTGATTGTCGACACGAAGAGGAAGCTTGCTGTCGAGTTCGAGATGAAGGACTTGGGGATGATGCACTATTTTCTAGGCATGGAGGTGTGGCAGAGTGAAGATGGGATCTTCCTTGGACAAGGGAAGTATGCAGTAGAGATGCTGAAGAGGTTCGGGATGATGAATTGCAAGGCCATGGCCACACCTATGGCATCGAACCTGAAGCTTCTATGTGTTGATTCATCTGAGCCGACTGATGTCACTGTGTATCGTCAGATGATTGGGTCCTTGATGTACCTGACGAACACGAGACCACATATTTCCTTTGCGGTGAACAAATTGAGCCAGTTCCTGATGGATCCCAAAGGTGTTCACCTGGTTGTTGTAAAGCATATTCTGAGGTACCTAAAGGGTACAATTGATTATGGGCTCAAGTATGATGTGAATCAAAAGTTTAACCTGCAGGGTTATGCTGATTCAGACTGGGTAGGCAGTGATGCAGATAGGAAGAGCACATCTGGGTGCTGGTTCATTATGGGATCAGGTGTGATCTCTTGGTTTAGCAGGAAGCAGTCCTGCGTAGCACTGAGTACAGCCGAAGCAAAGTATGTCACAGCTTGTTCGGCTAGTTGTGAGGTAGTATGGCTTCGGAAGCTACTGTCTGAGTTATTTGATCTCCCATTGGATGCTACTGGTATCTTTTGTGACAACCAGAGTTGTGTGAAGCTGTCTGAGAACCCAGTGTTCCACGACAGGTCAAAACACATTGAGATCAAATATCACTATATCAGGGATATGGTGCAGAGAGGAGCAGTGAAGCTCCTGTATGTTGTGACGGATGAGCAAGTTGTAGATGTGCTGATGGAGCCACTAGCCAGAGTGAAGTTCAAGTACTTCAGAGAGAGGCTTGGTGTTCTTTAGATTGATGACACTTCGAGGAAGAAGTGATGGACACATTTGCAGGAGCCATTCCGAGCATGGTGAGAGGAGGATCCTTCCATGGCTGTGGATGTAAGCGTTGGATGATGAGCATCAGGACGATGCTCCAGTTACTGCTCTGTATATGCATCATGTTGGATGCTTGTTATGATTAGTTGGATCATGTATATGTATATGCATCATGTTGGATGCTTGTTATGATCAGTTGGATCATGTATATGTATATGCATCATGTTGGATGCTTGCTATGATCATTTGGATCATGTATATGTATATGTATCAGGTGGATACATTGTATGATCAGGCAGATCATGTATTTGTATATGTATCAGGTGGATACATTGTATGATCAGGTAGATCATGTATTTGTATATGTATCAGGTGGATACATTGTATGGTTAGGTAGATCATGTATGATGATATGTATCAGGTGGATACATTGTATGATCAAGTAGATCATGTTTGATGATATGTATCAGGTAGATACTGTGTATGCATCAGGTGGATGCATCGTATGATCATGATGATCATGTGATGATGTACATCAGGATGATGTATGGTGAGTATCAGGTTGATACTCTGTGGCCGTGGACAGGTTGTGCAGATAAGCATATAATTTGGCCCTGGGAGGTTTGCAGATAATCTTTTGAGGTTTTTTCCTATGGCATGTAATATGTCCCTGGGAGATCCGATAGGTTGGGCTGTGTGCCCATAATAAGTCCTGGGATGCTCTTGTGAGGTTTTTCCATGACCACATGTAATTTGGCCCTGGGAGATCCTATAGGTAGAGTTGTGTGCTCGTAACAGCCTGGGATGCTCTTGCGAGGTTTTTTGGTGACCACATGTAATATGTCCCTGGGAGATCTGATAGGTAGAGCTGTGTGCTCGTAACAGCCTGGGATGCTCTTGAGAGGTTTTGTGACACACGTAATAAGTCCTGAGGATTCCACAGTATGGCCAGTGATGAAGACCTGCAGGTGGTGGGCCTACATCCAGTATGAAAAAGGACTGGCTCTATAGAACTTCCTATGACGAGTAGATCAGAGATTGATTGAGATAGAAGCAACAGTGATGATAACGATGATTCAATGATGATGATGATGATCCAGAGAAGAAGACTTGTGCTAGCAAATCTGTGTCGAGAAATACCTTCCTAGTTAAGAGGGAGTGTTGATGTATATGTAAATTCGAAATGTATTTCACCTATGTATATTGTAATCCTATAGAGATGTTATTATTCCTCTATACGGAAGTGTCGTCATTTGTATTGACAAGTGTCGCAAGTGTCGTGATGGGTTATTAGACCACCAAGTGTGGGGTCGGCCCTGATTAGTTTAACCATGGGTTATTAGATTGAGTTAGACAAGTCAGCCCTGCTAGGTTATTGGGTAGGACAGGTCATGTTAAATAGAGAGCGAGAGATCTCTATTTTGATCATCTCATTATTCACTCCTACATCACTCGGAAAGTGGCGCACTAGTTGAGGAGGAGGAGTAGATGTTAGTAGAAGACTATCTCTTGTACTTTGGTTGTATCATTGCTCTTTCTATCTCTAAGGAAGTTGTGGGGTTTTTCACCTTTATGGTTTTCCCCAGTGAAACTCTATGTGTCTATTGTCTCATGTGATTGCTTGGTGTGATTGATATGCATTGTTATACTTGATATGTTGTGCATGTTATTCTCTTAGTAAAGATCCTAGATTATGTTGAATTAATGCTAAAAAATTAATAAGGACAACTAATAACCTTTCTTCTTTAGCTATATATTTTTTTCTTTCAATTAATCTTGATTTTTATGCATCGCCTCCATTTTTTGTCCTTAATCCATCCATTTGAGAAGGATTTTTAAAATCCTTCCATTATTATAAACAAACAAACAAAAAAAACTTTCCATAAAAGGAATTGTATCATTTTCCTTTTTCATCCTCAACCATTTCATAGGATCAATTTCATCTTCATCTCCTCTAAATTGGAACATTATCATTAGTTCTTATTAAGCATCTAACCATAACCCACAACTAACAACCTTACTATGTTCAAAATATTGACCCAAAATATGTATGAGAATTTTCTCAGAATACTCTTCTCTCTTTCTACGTTCCATGGTCTTTTAACTCACCTAAATTAGACACTATAATAAAAATTTATGTTAATTTTAAGTTCAGGTATCTTTTAAAACCTTTATTTTGGGTTTGCTTCACCCATCAACCTTGCACCTGCTACAAATTTTCCAATTATAACATTTTTTTGATAAAACTCTTATAGGATTTACTATGATATATCCTCATTTGGCTCCCATTAATCCCTTGCAATTTGGACTTTCCAAGGAAAAGTTAAAGTGGAATTACTAAAACTTGTTGGTTTTTACTTATTTCATGAGAGTGGACTTGTATGGACTACCACTTCACCAATATTTATCTAAAAGGCATGAAATGTTAACCAAAATTGTTAAGCCCTAAATGTTGGCACATTACTCCCTATATTGTGGCTCATTGCATATTATTGATGTCAGCTTGGGTATATTACTGGTAACTGTTATTAGTAATATTATATTTGTTATATTGGCTTGGGTCCATTAGTTGTAATTGTACCTCTTTGTCTCCCATATATAGGAATGAGACCTTTTCATTGGAATCATCTTGCCTTGTCTTGTCTTTTGTACTTAGTACGTTTTATAAGGAATTTTCCCCCTCGAAGAGGCGTATATTCATTTATTTTCTTCATTAAAGGAATGAAGTAATCTGTATGGTCTATTTCTTCTCTTTTCATGCTATTTTTGGAAATGTGTTGCATAACATTTGGTATCAGAGATTGGATGCTTCCAAAATAAGTCATCGTAGAATTTTATCTATATATTTGTTTCTACATGGTTTTAGATATTCAAAACTGGAACCCATCTAGAAACCAGTATGAGCTATCTGTGGTAAAATTTTTAGATCCTAACTCATTACAATTTCATAGTTATACCCTCTAGAATATAGGGTTTCTAACTAGCCCAAAAGCTAGTCTCAAACTGGTGTTCTAGGGAAAATTGTTATATCTGGAGCATGCGAGATACAAATTGAGTGAGACTAGTTGAATTAGAAATAAGACAGAACATAGTATCTGTGGTAGCAATTTTAAAATCATATTCAAATGATTGGACACGTGGGAAGCCGAACACTCTCGCCCTTCTGAAAATTCCAAAAATAACAAGTGTTGGGAAAATTAGCACAACTTTTTTTGGCACATCCAAATTCCACGAGACCTATGGCATTGGAAAGAGGACATATTAGGATACCATAGGTTGATATTTTAGACTCATAGGGGGGAGGGAATTTTAGTATTGCCTCAGTTTGAAATCATTCTTCAAATCAGGGTTGGAAAAAGGTACGCCATTTTAAATTTTGAAATAAATTTTAGTAGATGGATCTATTTGAGGTGGACATAAGGTGTGATATATATTTATATTGTTCAAAATTCCACCAAATGACAATGAAAAAAATAACACTCCAATCAAACCACCATATGATTCATCCCTGGCCTACAATGAAAGTGAAGACATATCTTTCACGGTGTCCAAGTTGGAAGATATGATTAAAGGGACTGTGAAAATGGTTGATTTAACTAACTTGGAAAATAATATGGCCAATAAAGAGGATATAGTAAATATGACCAATGAGATGTCAAGTTATAAAGAAGATATTCAATATTTGAAGGTACTATTGAATGAGATAAGACTTAACTTTCTTACACATTTGTTTACTCAAGAAGAGGATAAGAAGGAAAATAGGGACTTATTCCAGTCACATACTGAGAATATTTAAAAGCAATTAGAGAATAAGAGGTTTGAGTCCCCAAAATTTGATTATCCATGCCATCATCACAGGTTCAACTCAAGTCCAAGGAACTAATGCATTCCCAAGATTGACATGATAAAATTTGATGCCAATGATCCAATAACATGGATAATCCAGATGGGGTAATTCTTTGATCTACGCCAAGTGCCAATTTTGCAAAAGGTAACTATTGCATCATTATATTTAGAGCCTGATCAATTTGTGCGGTACCAATGGATTTGTGACCGTAAAAAAGTATCTATTATCTCTTGGTCTATATTCATAGAATAATTGATTACCAATTACGGTGATATTAATAGCAACACTTTCTTTAGTCAGTTGATAAACCTCAAACAAAAAGGTCTAGTTACAGAGCACATCAAGCAGTTTCAGGAGATAATTTGTTGGATCTCTTTATGGGCACTTTAAAGGAGCATATTCAACATGAGATACATATCCTTGAACCTAAATCATTGGAGAATGATTTTAGTTTGGCAAGGAAGATTGAAATTAAAAATATGGAAATGACTACTAGAAGGACCACCTCCAATGCATATAGAGAGAATAATGTTCCTTATTCTAGAACCCACCTCAAAGGTTGACACCTAAACAACTAGATGAAAGAAGAGAAAAAGGTCTATGCTTTAATTGTGAGATAAATTATAGTAAGAGACATAAGTGTGCTGAGAAGAAATTATTCTACATATATTGTGAAGAGGAAGAAGCAAAAGAACAACCATCTCCAGCTGAAGTAATAGAAGAGATTACTTCCGAAGAGATTACTCCCACTATATCCTGTCATGCACTGGCTAGAATTAGCACTCCTCAAAATATCAAGATTGAAGGATATATCAAAAAGAAAAAGGTAACAGTGTTGATTGATTATGATAGTACTCATAATTTCATTCACTCTAAATTAGCCAAAGCTTTCAATTGCTTTGTATATCTAGCACCAGAGTTTCAAGTAATGATTGCAGATGGAGGAACTATCAATTTCTCAGGTAAATTCCATAATATCAATCTTACTATGGGGGAATATTTATTGAATAGTCCAATGATTGTTATCCCAATGGGTGGTGTTGATGTTGCTTAGGGGTTCAATGGTTACAATCATTGGGAACGGTGGCTTTTAATTTTCAAGAACTTTTCATGAAATTTTCTTGGGAAGAAAAATAATTTGAATTGAGGGGTATCACAAGGAATCCAAGCAAGGTGATTTCAAAAAATTGGATCTCCATTCAGGGTATCATCAGATCAGAATGAAGGAAGAAGACATCCCAAAAATAACATTCAAAACTCATGAAGGTCATTATGAATTTATGGTCATGCTTTTTGGCCTTACGAATGCACCTTCCACATTTCAAGGTTTGATGAATTCCATTTTCAAGCCCATCCTTAGAAAATTTGTATTAGTATTTTTGATGATATACTAATCTATAGCAAGTCTTAGGAAGAACATGTTCAACAAGTCGACAGGGTGATAAAACTACTAAAGGAGAAACAACTATATGCAAAACCTTCCAAATGATTCTCTGGGGTAAAGGAGGTAGAGTATTTGGGTCATATTGTTTCTCATGAAGGTGTCGAGGTAGACCCTAAAAAATTAAATCCATGATGGACTAGTTGATTCCCAAACCTTGAAGAATCTTAGAGGATTCTTAGGTTTGATAGGGTACTACCACAAGTTTGTTCGGAACTATGGAACAATAGCAACACCTTTGACAACATTTTTGTGGACTCCAGAGGAAACTCAACCATTTGAAAAACTTAAGGAGGCAATGTGAAAAGCTCTTGCTTTGACCACCAAACTTCTCAAAAATCTTCATTGTGGAATGTGATGCCTCAAGAAATGGAATTGGTGTTGTTCTAATGCAAGAAGGATGGCCCCTTGCTTTCTAAAATCGACCAATTAAGGGAAAGAACTTACAGAAACCTATTTGTGAGAAGGAAATGATGGAAATACTACATGCACTTAAGCAATGGCATCCTTACCTAATAGGTAGGTACTTCAAGGTCAAAACAGATTATGATAGTCTTAAATAATTCTTGGAATAGAGACTATCTTCAGAAGAGAAACAAAAATGGGTAACCAAGATGTTGGGATATGACTTTGAAATAATCTAAAAAAAGGGAACTAGAATGTGGTGGCAAATTCACTCTCCAGAAAAATGAGGATGTGGAGGCATTAATTTATGCGATTTCGATTATACAACCCAATTGGGTAGTAGTAGAAAGGTAAGAATGGAAGAATGACCTATATATGTGGACACTCATTCAAAAACTACAAAAGGATCCAAGTGTATTAGATACTTTTGTGTGGAAAAATGATTCACTGTGGTATAAGGATCGCTTATATATGTGTAAGAACTCCCAAATCAAACTAAAAATCCTTTTGGAATTACACACCTCTCCTATAGGTGGGAACTCGGGATTCCTAAAAACATACCACAGGGTCAAGAAGGAGGTATTTTGGGAAGGTCTTAAATCTAATGTTCAAATTTTCATGGAAGAATGTTTGGTTTTCTAACAAAATAAGGTTGAAACAGTTAAGACCCCATGTCTTTTACAACCATTAGAAATACCTTGTCAACACTGGGAAGAAGTCTCAATGGATTTTATCACAGGTCTACCCAAGTCAAAAGGGAAGAATTTTATTATGGCAGTTGTTGATAGGATCACAAAGTATTCACACTTTTGTGCACTCTCTCACCCTTTTAATGCAAGTACATTTGTTGCAAACTTCATGGAATCAGTTCAGAAGTTATATGCAAACTCGAAGATTATTGTAAGTGATAGAGATCCAATCTTCACTGGAAAATTTTGGACTAAATTATTTTCTTGTTTGGGTACCCAGTTGGCTCATATTTCTTCTTATCATCCTCAATCTGATGGGAAAACTAAGATAGTGAACAAATGTTTGGAAGGCCATCTTCGTTGCTTTGCATTTGATAAACAAACATAGTGGGTGAAATGGTTATCTTTGGCAGAATGGTGGTATAGTACTTCCTTCCATGTGTCATAAAAAATGTATCCATTTATGGCATTTTGTGGGTAACATCCTCCATCTATCACATCTCCCTTAAAATGAAAATCTAAAGTTCAATTTGTGGAAGATCACCTAGAGCACTAGCAAGAAGTTCTCCAGTTACTAAAGGACAACTTGGCTATGTCAAAAAATAAGATGAAACAAGAAGCAAATCAACATCGTAGTGAAAGGAGTTTTGAAGAAGGTGATTGGGTATTTCTGAGCCTCCAACCTTACAAACATATGTCTCTCAAGCAACTAAATAAAAGAAATAAATTAGCACCCAAGTACTATGGTCCTTATAAAGTGTTGCAGAAGATTGGCAGTATGGCTTACAAATTGGAGCTCCCTTCTTCTTCAAGGGTACACCTAGTTTTCCATGTTTATTGCTTAAATAAGGTAATAGGAGACAAGTTCTCAATTCAAACTATCTTGTCAGAGCTTGATGAAAAAGGAAAAGTCATATTGGAACCTAATGAAATCATTGAAACAAGGACCAAACAACTATGCAATCATGCTATTACTGAGTACCTCATGGAGTGGAAGAATTTACCAGTTGAATATTCGACATGGGAAGATGAGTCCTTCATACAGAACCATCCATGACTAATCAAGTGTTCAGGACAACACTTGTTTGAAGGGGAGGGGCATGTCAATCCCTAAATGTTGGCACATAACCCCCTATATCATGGCTCATTACATATTATTGATGTTGGCTTGGGTCCATTAGATGTAATTGTACCTCTTTGTCTCCTTTTTTTTCCTTGGAAAAAAAATCAAAATTTTATTTTAGTAGTGAATAAAATTACATTCTGAAGATGCATATTTTTATGCATTCAAATAAAAAGAAAAAAAATTCCTAAACAGTAGAATTGGGACTTGAAGAAATCCTTTATTTTCGCTTTCTTCCCCTTCTTCTTAGATTTCACCTCACTCTATCCTCCTGGATTTGTCTCAACAACAACTAATTGTAAATTGATTGTCGCATCCTTATTGTCTTCCAAAGGATATTTTTTGTTATCTAACTCATAACTTTAATATTCATGGGTGTGTTTCAATGTCTAAAGAGGTGGCTATTGGAACCACAACCCCTAAATGTAGAGGCACCAGTACTTTTGTCTCCTCTGATGGTCACTTTTATCTTGCATTTTGTAAATCCATTGATTCTTGATTCATGTGTTCTTCCTTGTTATACAGAGGAAACTCTTGGTCTCCTTCGCCATTGTCTTCGACGAAGACATCATCTTCCTTCCAATTTTTTGGTTTTGAATTCTAGCCCTTCTTCTTCTTTGGAGGTTTTATGGCTTGAAGGAAAGAATCCTATAGGTGACCTATCATATGAAAATATCTACACCTAAAGGCCGTATTTTCATAGTATAAGCTCTGGATCCATTGATGAGCATGATTGTCATTGATGAAAACACATTAATGGCAAAGGACATAGGAGCATTAAGGTTGGCATGAACAAGCATGACATAGCAAGCGAAGGACAAAGGTCAATGACATGGAAAAGAGTGATGACATGGAAAACATGTCAAAGGTTGACATGGCAAAGGTTGATGACAAGGAATTTGGAGGATACCTTGCGGGCATATGGAGAAGCACTTTGTGGGCATCCAAAAGACAAATGAAGGACCCCTTGCGGGCATGTAAAAATGCCCCCTGCATGCATTGTATTGAGGCTTTGAGAGAATTTACTTGGGCCCATGCGGGCATATTCTGGATCCTCTTAAGGGCATGACAAAGAAGCCCTTGTGGACATTTCAAAGTGCCCATGTGGGCATATCTTAAGAAGCATATGCGGACATTTCATAGAGCACCTTGTGAGCACATATAAGGGTCAATGCGAAAATATCATGGACCTAGAGGGAATATGAAAAGGATCCCTTGCGGGCATCCCTTAGTAAACCTTGCGGGCATTACAGTTTGATATAAGAAAGAGCCCTTGTGGGCATTTTAAGAAGAACATGCAGACATTCTCTTGAGCCCTTGCGGGCATTTCTACAAGGCTTGTGCGGGCATTTTTGAAGGACCTTGCGGGCATCACAAGAAGGCCCTTACGGGCATTAAAAGGGTCATATGCGGGCATCACTTTAAGTCACTTACGGGCATCCTCGAAGCACAAAAAAAGACATACTCTAGGAAGTTGGTTGTGGTCTTTGTTACCCCTTTTCTTGGGGTTCTTGACACTCTTTTTGGTACAAAATGAAGTAGCCCTTAAGTGATTATAACGTGGTCATGATGATTTGAAGAATCCCATGCACACCATTCGAACAAGCCCAAAATCAGGATGGCCATCTCAAAATAAATCTTATTTGATGATATAAAAAAAAGTGACAATCTATTTGACATGTCGGCCTAATCAAAAGAATTTATGGAGAAGGGTATATAAATAAGAGCCAAAACTCTATTTCTGTGTGGGGAATGGCATGGAGAGTGAAGTGAGCTCATGTGAAGTGACTGAGGGATCCTCAGACTCGAAACCTTCACAGCAGAATATATTTTTGGGTTTTTAAAAGACAAATGGACAGTCTGAGTTTAAAGGGTGACAAGTGTTGAATTATTATGGGTTTTTCTACTAAGTTTGACAATCTAAAGAAGGACAACCCAAATCCTTGAAGCTTTTGACAGCCCGATTCTTGAAGAAGGTTACCAGTATGAATTGTGAAGAGGTTGACAGTGCCTTGAATTACCTTGACATTGAAAACAATGATATACAGTGACATATTCAATGCACAATGAGTTCAACAATAAGATTTTATAGGTCCACAGGTTCAGTTCAGAAGTTCAAGATCATTCTTATTCTTTAGGGTGGCAGGGTGGTGCTAGGGATCACAATTTTGTGAGTTGAACTGTTGTAGAATCTCGTTAGTTGCAGCTGACGAAGCCTGTGGGGTTGTATACCCTTCCAGTTGTAGCTCGAGAAGTTGTATCAATTTGTTTTTCCAGTTGTTGCTGGATAAAATTTTATTATAAAAGGCTTCCATGTTTTTTCTCAGAACTTGGGTCTCCACGTAAAAATTATGTGTTATCTGCATCTTGTTATTTTTTATGAATATTAATGATATGCTTCTATGATTGGTGATTAGCAACGTGCTCTTGATTAAATTTTATATTATTGTGAAAATATTAATTCACCCCCCTCTCAGTATTTTGACAATTGGTATCAGAGCAGATTCCTTCAAGAATAGTCTCACAACTGGAAGGTAATCATGATCAATTTCGCAAAGCACGGCAAAAGTGGAACACCTTTATTTGATGGATCATACTATGCATTTTGGAGCATAAGGATGAGATATTTTATGGAAGCCCAAAGTATTGAGCAATGGAAAATAGTTGAAGTTGGATACAAGGTACCAAAAATGCCTCCAACAGATGCAAATGAGTTGATTATGTACAATACTAATTCAAAGGCTAGGAACCATATCCTAGATTCCCTAGACAAATCTGCTTTCCTCAAGGTTATGCATTGTACTTCTCTAAAGAAAATATGGGATAATATTTAGACTACCTATGAATGGAATAAGAAATTTAAAGCAGACAAACTCCAAACCTACAGTGGACAATTCTAACACCTAAAGATAAAGGATGAAGAAGACATTGCAACCTATATTCTTCGTGTTGATGAACTTATAAATACTATTAAGGATCTTGGAGAAGAAGTTGAAGAATCAGTTGTTGTTCAAAAGATATTGAGGACGCTTCCAAAAAGATTCAATCCTAAAATATCATCCTTGGAAGAAAGAACGGACTTGGATGACATGACAATAGATCAGCTACATGGGACACTAGTAGCTTATGAAATGAGGATAGAAGATAAAGAATCACCTAAAAAGGACGCAACATTCAAAGTTTCATCTAAGAAAGCATAGAAAATCATCTCAACAAGGA
This sequence comes from Larix kaempferi, assembly GCA_027924585.1. NCBI lineage: Eukaryota > Viridiplantae > Streptophyta > Pinopsida > Pinales > Pinaceae > Larix > Larix kaempferi. Next base: position 3,776,474 of record BSBM01001754.1, read on the forward strand.
AGGACAAGTCCATTGATAGCAACGATTCTGATGATGAAGAGATAGCCAACTTTGTAAGGAAGCTAAAAAGGGGCACAGGTTAGTATAAAGGAAAGTTACCTCTCAAGTGTTTTGCATGTGGTAGGATAGGTCATTTTTCTTCTAAATGTCCATATGCAACGAGTTCAGACAGTGAGTAAGATGATAGCTTCAAAAGGTACAAAAACTACAAGAATTACAAGGAAAACAAAAGGAGGATGTTCATAAAGAAGAAGAGTCTCTACTCAAAGAAAACAAGTAGCTCATCTGATGAAGACTCCGACAGTGACAATAACAGTGACATCAATAATCACAGTGGACCAGAAAAAAGTGATATTCATGGAAATTGAATCAAAGGATGAAGAATCTGATGAGGAAGGAGAAGTAGATCTGGAAGCAGAACTTATAAGTGCCCTTAAAGATCTAAGAAAATATAGAAAGGAGAACAAATTACTCAAGGAAGAAATAAAAGAATTGATAGACAAAACCCAGACGTCTGAAGAAGCCAAGCAATCCATTGTCGAACTTCAAATTCAGTTGGAAGAAGCCAAAAGGATTGAAGATTCTCTTACAGATCAATTGGCTAAAAGCTTAGAAGAAAAGGAAAACCTAGAGACTGAGATAGTATCTCTGAGAAAGGAACTACAGAAGAAGGATGTCGGTCAGAATTATGAAAATAGTTCCAAGACTCTTGAAAAAATTATCAACACTTAAAAGCCATTTTATGACAAGTCCGGCTTGGGATACAAAAAGCATATCGATGAGGCCTCAAGCTCAATGAGAACAGGTAATGAAGTAAAGTCAAGAAGCTATGATGAAGTTGTCAAGGACTCTACTAATGAAGATGAGATCAAAGGCCAACCAGAACCATCTATAGAAATAGGAGGGTTAGCGGATAAATCAGATCTTAGAAGAACAACTCCTTCATTTGTTCCCAGGTTTTGACATTTCTTTTATGGGTATTGCTTTACATGTGGAAAATTTGGACACAAAGCTGTAAATTGTTTTCAAAAAGGAAATTTTGAAACAAGGAATAATTCTACAAGCCTCAAATGGCCACAATACAATAACAAGCTTGTTCCTTTGGGATTTGAGATAGAATGTTATAAGTGTAACAACTTTGGACATATAGTCATAGATTGCAGAATGAAGATACCAACAGTAAGAAATGAGAAAAGGTCCAACAATCAAGAAGGGTAACATCACAAGGTATGGATCAAACGTAATAATTATGAAAGTGGAATTGCTCTTCATCCCCAGAATAACAATATTGGTGAATGGTATGTTGATAGCGGTTGTTCCAAGCATATGAAAGGCAACAAAAGTGCTTTTGTTAATATTGAAAAGGACAAATGATCTGTCTCCTTCAGAAATAACAATTCAACAAAAGTATCGGGGAAGGGTACAATGAAGCTTGGAAGTAAAAATTCCCTGGATGAAGATGTCTTGCTTGTAGACAACATGCAGCATAATATGTTGAGCATTAGCCAGATGTGTGACTAGGGGCATCAATTGTTGTTTACCTCAAAATACTACAAAATAAGAAAAGAAGGATCTGGGAAGTTAGTGGCTATAGCTACCAGGACTCCAAACAATATCTACATTCTGTATAAAATCACAAGTGAGAAGTTTCAACTAGGAAGAGAAGATGAGAGTTGGATTTCGCACAAAAGAATGGGGCATATACATTTTTACAATCTAGTTAGAATCAGTAGAAAACAAGGTGTGAGGAATATGCCAGAAATAATCAAGCCCTCAAATTCTACGTGTACTCAGTGCCAGCATGGAAAACATACTAGAGTTAACTTCAAAACAAAAGAGATTTCTTCCACAAAACCTTTAGATCTTATTCACACTGATCTTTGTGGACCAACTAGAAGCAAAGGGTTGGAAGGTGAAGAGTATTTTATGTTGTTGATTGATGATTACTCCATAATGACTTGGGTTTGTCTTCTTAACAGAAAATCAAAAGCATTTGAATGTTTCAAAGTTTTCAAGGAACAAGTTGAAAATGAAACAAGTTCACGAATCAAGTATCTCAGATCTGACAATGGTGGAGAATTCACATCAAATGAATTCAACAATTATTGTGAATAACATGGAATCAAGAGATAGTTCTCAATAGCTAGAACACCTCAACATAATGGAGTTGCTGAAAGAAAAAATAGAATAGTACTAGAAATGGCTAGAACCATGTTGAATGAATCCAAGTTGAATGACAAATTTTGGGGACATGTTGTTCATACTGCAGTGCATATCTTGAACAGAGGACTACTCATAAGCAATAACGACAAAACTCCATATGAAATATGGATAGGAAGATCATCCAATGTTCAAAACTTCAAGATATTTGGAAGCAAATGTTACATCAAAAGAGATGATAAGATCAAATAAATTGAATCTCTGGTGGATGAAGGCATACTTGCTGGATACTCATCCAAAAGGAAGGCCTACAAATGCTACAACTTGAGGTTGAGTATAGTTGTCGAAAGCATCAATGTAAAAATAGATGAATCAATCCTGCCAACAGATAGTGAAGATCCAGTGGACCTTGATGATCTAGAGGACGAAGACTTGGAAGAAACTGAAGTACAAAAGACAGATGAAGAACAACCAATCACAACACAAGAAGAAGAGAAAACAAGGGAGAAACGGACTCCTAAAAATTGGTACCAAAAGAATCATCAATCAAAATTAATCATTGGTGATAAAGATGTCGAAATAGAAACCAAAAAAGGAAGAAAATCAGTTCAAAGAACACAACAGGTAAATTTGTCATTATTGTCTACTTTTGAACCGACAAGTTTTGAAGAAGCCAAAATAGACGAACATTGGATTAAAGCTATGGAAGAAGAACTTGATCAAATCGAGAAAAATGAAACATGGGAACTTGTTCCTAGACCCAAGGACAAAAATGTGATTGGTACAAAATGGATTTTCAGAAATAAGCTGAATGAAGATGGAGAGGTAATCAGAAACAAGGAAATATTGGTTTGCAAGGGATATGCTCAAATCTAAGGGATAGATTTTGAAGAAACATTTGCTACAATAGCTAGAATGGAAGCTATAAGAATGATATTAGCCTATGCTTGTGCTAATAACATCAAATTATATCAAATGGATGTCAAATCATCATTTTTAAATAGCAAACTAGAAGAACTCTACATTAAACAACCAGAAGGATTCCAGTTATCAGCAAATAAGGACTATGTGTGCATATTAAAAAGGGATCTATATGGTTTAAAGAAAGCTCCTAGACCTTGGTACTCTAGATTGTACAGTTACTTGCAGAAACAAGGTTTCAAAAGGGGATCTACAGACAACAACATGTACATCAAAATTGACCATGACAACATACCTATTGTTGAATTGTATGTTGATGAAATTATCTTTGGCAGCGATGATGATACTTTGAGCCAACAATTTGCCAAGGATATGCAGAATGAATTTGAGATGTCGCTACTTGGTGAACTAACCTTCTTCTTGGGACTTCATCTATCACAATATGAAGAAGGCATTTTTATCTCACAGACCAAGTACATTAAGGAAATGTTGAAGAAGTTCAAAATGGAATATTGTAAACCTGTGTGCAGTCCTATGACTACTAGTTGCAAGCTAAGCAAAGACGATGAATCAAATGTAGTGGATAAAAAATTCTACAGGTCAATGATTGGAATCCTACTGTATGTAACAACCTCAAGGCTAGATGTGATGCAAGTTGTTGGACAGGTTGCAAGATTTCAAGCAGCTCCTAAGGAAAATCATGTTATTGCAATTAAAAGAATCTTCAGATATCTTAAAGGAACTATGGACTTTGGATTATGGTATTCAAAAGGAAACAAATTGGAATTATTAGCTTACTCATACGTGGATTGGGCAGGATGTGTGGATGATAGAAGAAGCACAAGTGGTGCAGCATTTTTCTTAGGAAACTGTTTGGTATCATGGTCCAGCAAAAAGAAATCCTCATTATCCTTTTCAACAGCAGAAGTAGAATATATAGCAGCAGTAGCATGTTGTACCCAGATCCTTTAGATGAAACAAAACCTGTAAGACATACAAGTAGCATATGATGAGCTGATTCCAATTCTATCTGACAACACAAGTGCCATCAACATCTCCAAGAATCTGGTAATGCACTCCAAGATAAAGCACATTCCTATCAAATATCACTTTCTTCGAGAACAGGTCACAGAAAAGCACATCAAGTTGGAATACATTGGGACAAAGGAGCAGATAACATATATATTCACCAAGCCACTCCCTAAAGGGACATTTGCGTACCTCCAAAAAAAATTGGGGGCCATTCCATCTTCCCACTAAATTGATTCGTCTTCTTCAGGCAGAAGTGCCTGGTGTTTGGGATAGCATGCTCTGAGAGGGAGTGTTACTTTAAGCTAGTACCCTTTTCCATTGATGCCAAAGGGGGAGAGACGTTGCAAATAGGGGGAGCTTGTTCTCAGGGGGAGCTTAGGTGTTGTCATCAATGACAAAGGGGGATATTGATGAGCATGATTTTCATTGATGACAACACATTAATGGAAAATGACATAGGAGCATTAAGGTTGGCATGGAAAAGCATGACATAGCAAGCGAAGGACAAAGGTCAATGACATGGAAAAGAGTGATGACATGGAAAACATGTCAAAGGTTGACATGGCAAAGGTTGATGACAGGGAATTTGGAGGATACCTTGTGGGCATATGGAGAAGCACTTTGCGGGCATCCAAAAGGAAATTGAAGGACCCCTTGTGGGCATGTAAAAAGGCCCCCTGTAGGCATATTATTGAGGGTTTGCAAGCATTTATGTGGGCCCATGCGGGCGTAAATTCTGGATCCTCTTAATGGAATGACAAAGAATCCCTTGCGGGCATTCTTAAAGCTCATTGCAGGCATTTCAAAGTGCCCATGCGGGCATATCTTAAGGATCATATGCGAACATTTCATAGAGCACCTTGTGAGCACATCTAAGGGTCAATGCTGACATATCATGGAACTCGCAGGCATCCCTTAGTAAACCATGCAGGCATTACAGTTTGGTATAAGAAAGAGCCCTTGCGGGCATTTTAAGAGGAATGTGCAGACATTCTCTTGATCCTTTGCAGGCATTTCTACAAGGCTTGTGCAGGCATTTTTTAAGGACCTTGAGGGCATCACAGGAAGGCCCTTGCGGGCATTAAAAAGGTCATATGCGGGCATCACTTTAAGTCACTTGTGGGCCTCCTTGAAGCACAACAAAAGACATGCTCTAGGAAGTTGGTTATGGTCTTTGTTACCCCTTTTCTTGGGGTTCTTAGCACTCTTTTTGGTACAAAATTAAGTAGCCCTTAAGTGACCATAACGTGGTCATGATGATTTGAAGAATCCCATGCACACCATTCGAACAAGCCCAAAATCAGGATGGCCATCTCAAAATAAATCTTATTTGATGATATGAAAAAAATAAAAATAAAAATGACAATTTATTTGACATGTCATCCTCATCAAAAGAATTTATGGAGAAGGGTATATAAATAAGAGCCAAAACTCTATTTTGGTGTGGGGAATGGTGTGGAGAGTGAAGTGAGCTCATGTGAAGTAATTGAGGCAGCCTCCGACCCGAAATCTTCACAGCAGAATATCTTTTGGGGTTTTTACAAGACAAATGGACAGTCAGATTTTAAAGGGTGACAAGTGCTGAATTATTTTGGGTTTTGCTACTAAGTTTGACAATCTGAAGAAGGACAGCCCGGATCCTTGAAGATTTTGATAGCCCGAGTCTTAAAGAAGGTTGACAGCTGAATTGTGAAGAGGTTGACATTGCCTTGAAGTACCTTGACATTGAAAACAATGATATACAGTGACATATTAAATGCACAGTGAGTTCAACAATCAGATTTGACAGGTCCATAGGTTTAGTTCAAGATCATTCTTATTCTTTAGGGTGGTAGGGTGGTGCTAGGGCTCACATTTTTGTGAGTTTATTTTTTGTAGCAGCTCGTTAGTTGCAGCTGACGAAGCCTATGGGGCTGTAGCCCCTTCCAGTTGTAGCTAGATAAGTTGTATCAATTTGTTTTTACATTTGTTGCCGGATCAAATTTTATTATAAAACGATTTCGTGGTTTTTCCTAGAACTTGGATCTCCAAGTAAAAATTATGTGTTATGTGCATCTTGTTATTTTTTATGAATATTAATGATAGGTTGCATTGATTGGTGATTAGCAACGTTCTCTTGATTAAATTTTGTATTATTGTGCAAATATTGATTCACCCCCCTCTCAGTATTCCAACAGTATTTTCATAGTCCAAGCTCTGTATCCATTGAAATGATCTGTGATTCAACTGTAATCTATCCGGGAGACCTTTGTTGAGGTCTATCTCCACACATACTCGTGCATAAGTGAATAGACCTTGCACATTCCTTTCCCTATCATTTATTATAAATATCCCTAGCAGATTGCCAATGTCAGGTAAGACTAAATGATGCCAGAAAGGGAGAGTAAGGTTTGGAATCCTCACCCAAACTAAAATTTTGGTGACCACCATGGAATTTGGATCAAACTTTGAAAACCAAGGGGTTATAAAGAATCCTGCTCTCCCCCAAAACCATGGATCCTAATTGAAAATCTTCTAATGATATTCCTAACAATCAAACTGAACTACAAAAAAACCCTTGGAGCATAAGAGGATTTGACAGTCAGTGGTCCAGTTGGAGTAGATCCACCGATGCAGATTAGCCCATCGTGGCCAAAATCCATTGAAATGACAAATGATGGCCAAAGATGTTACAGTTTTAAAGAGTTTTGTTACCTCTGGATTCTTGACTTCCACTGTTGGCAACGTCTCTAGCTTATCCATAATATACAGGCTAAGTTGAGAGGAGGAAGGGTTGTTGTCGAGGGCCCCTATGCATGAGTTACATCCTTGTAAGAGCTAGAGGACAAGGGTCCTCTTGGACCAACTGATCCACCTCACAAATGTGGTACCAGAACTAGAGACGAATTTTTGGATATATGGAATTCCAATAGTTTAAATTCATCTTGTAAAACATTTCCTTCATGAAGGAGATCATGAGAAGAAACAGAAATCCCCTCATGATGCTCTATAATGGATTTAATTGACTCCTGTGTCAGTGGAAGAAACCCACACTCAGATTGATTTCCCTAAGAGCAATTTAACAAAAATATGAAACCTAGTTGAGTGTAAAAACATGTCTTCCCTAGCTCCGCAATATGAGGGGGAAATCACATTGATGGAGGGGGGCACGACCTGAGGAAACCCTAGAAAAAATGGGTATTGTACAAAATGATTCAAACCCTCACTCGTTTCCCTCCATCTTTCTATACACCATAGCTTATCCTATAGTCTGGAATCTAGAAGAAACAGTCCCCTAACACCGCCTCCAACCTTGTGGATTACCTATGCGGTGTTGTAATTCGCCGCGATATTCAATGGAGAAACCTCTGCCAGCAGCAAACACCCTCCATATGACATCTTCGTCTCTTTCCCATCACTTAGATCTAGAACTCTAGAGCTGCAGGGTGACCTGAGGAATTGTGAACCTATGGGCTCCATTTGTTTTTCCTTCCAAAAATCAATTGGCTTCCCACTATTATGTTCTATACCTCTTTGTCTCCTATATATAGGAAGGAGACCTTTTCATTTGAATCATATTGTGTTTTCTTGTCTTTTGTACTTAGTACAATGTATAAGGAGGTTGCCTCCTCGAAGAGGCTTGCTATTCATTTATTTTCTTCATTAGAGGCATGGAGTAATCTTTCTGGTCAATTTCTGCTCTTTTCATGCTCTTTTTGGAAATTTGTTGCATAACAAAAACCACCTTGGTCCTTATATTTTTAATTCCACAAGTGTCGCTCAAATGGGACCTTGCAATCTTCAAATACATGTCTATTTTACAAAAACCACATGTTTAAGCCTAGTTGAATGACCAACTAAAAACCCTAATTTGTATAATCTTAAAATCTTAAAATCTAAAAATATGGTGAATCATATTCTAAAATTTTGGAAAAAGATACTTAGTCATTTCATATTTCCAACCCCACAAGTGACACTCAATTCAGACCTTTCAATATTTATATATGGTTGTTTTATTGAAACAACTTGTTTAAGCCTAGTTTGAGGACTAGACAAAACCCTGATATGTGTATCTATGAAATATGGTGAATAAGATTTTGAAATTTTTACCCTATGTGCATAACCCTTTCCTATATCAACCTTGAAATTTACACACAATTCTAATAATTAAGGAAAATGTTAGAGAAAATGGTAAGATGACTCGTTTAAAGGAGCCACACCAAGGATCATCCACTCTGATGCCAAATGGTTTGTGGCAAAGCATTAAATAAGCATGATAAAACATAGCACATACAATTTAAGCAAGATGTGAGCTAGGAAAACAACTTTGATAGATCTTTACCACAATAACTTCTTATAAATTAGGATAACCTCCTTCAAATAACCTAAATACATCTATATATCCAAATCATATTTTCATGTGCCAATAATGACTATATTAACCTCTATATATACATATTCTTAGTCATTACACATTTGGATCCTTATTCATCCACCCGTGTTACATATGCATTTAACACATTGCATATAATTTAATCTCATATATACTTCCCATAAAATCATAACATTTTCTTTGTGGTTTGATATATCTCTTATTAGATGGTGCTAAGATGCTTCACTATTTAATTATTATTTCCTATAAAACTCTAATTTATGCTCATTTATGTGAGTGAAGTAGCATTCCACCCCGCAGGAGCTAGTGTTTCCATCACTTATTTATTGTTTTCGTTTTTTTTGTTTTCTAACTTTATTTTTATTCATCTTCACTTCCTCTATAATAACTCTTAGAGTTAGAATATGATTTATAATTCAATGGTTCCATCCAAAACCTTTGATTGGAATCTCTTAATGTCAATGTGATTTTGTTTGTTTGACATGTTTTCAGCCACAAACTTATGGAATCGGTTAATGGCTCTTAAATATAATTAAGAAGAAACTAATATATTAATGTTACCTAAAGATTGCACCTAACCACATCAACATAAAACATATATTTATAAAAACAATCAACCACAAAATGTGCATATCACACAAGATATTTAAACCAAGATGGAAAAGATAACAAATTTTATTCCATTAACCAACATAATCATTACGCATAATAAAAGAAACACTTTGAAAACATATATAAAGGAGATTCATAAATTGAGAAGCCATCTACTTTATTATTGAACTACTTTTCTACCTTAAAGAAAACAACACATTATTTTCCATCTCAATGCATTTTTTCCTTTCAATATTTGAATTTAATCCAAGTCACTCTTTCCCATCCCAAGACAACCTTTCGTACAAAATGGTCATGATTTTTTAGTCCCATTCAATCCCATGAAAGTAGTATGCTCTAATTTAAGGTAAGGTATTGACCTCTTAATTGTCTAAACTATAAAGTAATTCATCATTTATTTTTTGAGTACTTTGTCAAAAAGTTTTATTGAGAGTAGGTTGTATTGATGTATTTCTTTCCAATACTTCTTCAAAAGCAATTCATCATTTATTTTTTCAGTACTTTGTCAAAAAGTTTTACCTATTGAGAGTAGGTTGTATTCATGTATTTCTTTCCAATACTTCAAAAGTTTTTAAAAAATGAAAGTAGATTTGATGGGCATTTAAAATCTTTTTTCTAAAAGTTCGTTATGGGGTCATATAAGATTCCTTTGAGTAGAGAAGGGAGAAAAATAATTTTTAATGTCCACATTAAAATAACTGGCCAAATTTTAAATATAAGATGAATTTGAAAGCCATCATAATAAATTTCTCAATTTGAACATAGTGGTTTCTATCATGATCCCATTAGGAAAAAGACAAACACGTGGCTTGGGGATAATGAAGCATAAATTAACAATGAGATAGCCACTTTTATATATATTTATTTTTGTTTATTTTTATGAAAATATTTGATTAATTTTTTATTAAATTAAAAATAATTATTAATCATAATGAAAATTGATAAAGTTTATAATTTAATTTACTTTTTCCAGCGAAATAATTTAATTTACTTTATTTAGAATTGAATAATGTAAAATAATAAATAATTGCTCATCATAATGAAAATTGATAGAGTTTATAATTTAATTTAGTTTATTTAGAATTGAATAATGGATCATTGTAAATATTTAATCTAATGTATTATTAAATTTTAAATGGAATATAATGCACACTTGATGGATGGTCATAGAATTGAATATGATGGTCATAAGGAAAGCAAAAAGCAAAAAAATGAATATCATGTGACTTCACATCAAAGGAATGGCCCATTTCCTAAACCTTCCGAGGTAACTATGAAGGTAATCAAAATTCAAATTCTTACTTTGTTTCGTCCTTCCACGAGATCTTCGGTAATCATGATAGTGAAAAGTTACGGACTCAAGTGAGAGTTCAATGTAATTGTTTTATAAGTCTATTATTTAAGCCTAAATAATGTGTTGTAGTTCATGACTATTCATAGATTCTAAGTTTTGCAAATTAATTAATTAAGCTTTAGTTTTATTTTAGTTTTTGAAAGATGAGTGTATCGTCACTTGATTGGTAAGATTAAGTTAAATGACCCATACTTATTTAATTCATTTTCAGATTTGGAATTTTTTTTTAATTAAATATCTTGAGTTTAAATATGAGTTAGTTGGGCTCTTGGTAGCTGGTCGTCTTCCATTTTCTTCATCGAAAGTTTAGCTGGATAATAATCAGGATAATAGTCTCTAGCCCGGTTGGCATTGTTTCGGATCATATCTCAGCCGAGGGTGGGGGGGATGTTGGGGTGGGTGTGGGTGATACAAACTCGTCAGGGGATGAAACCATACTTGTGTCAAATAATTCTTTGGAATCTGGTACGACAGTGCCCTTACCAAAAACTTTCTTCATGCCCGGTTTGGATTTGATGGAGGGTTTGGACGCAGGGATGCAAAAATCCAACATCCATATCCCTTCTTTTTGTGAGGTAGCAAAATTATCTCATATTCCATCCTTTATTGGTAATAAGGTAGTTCCACAGGAGGCTCCCCCTAAACCTTTAGATGGTGTTGATAAAAATTAGAAAAAGGGGGCTAGGCGGGGAGGGATTGAACCAAATTGTTCCCCTATCAAAACTCACAGTGCTAGGAAATCAAAAGATAAAAAAGGGAATAATGTCTCTCTGGTGGTTAACCTATCGAATATTGTGGAGGTAACTCCTTCATCGGACTCTAGGGCTCTTAGAGATGTTAAAGCCCTTGCAAGGGTCCAAAAATGATCTTTTATTCTCTCTCTAAATGTTAGGGGAGTGGGGGGTCTCCCGAAAAAACTCCCCCTAAAAAGATCCATGGAGTTATCCAATCCGAATATTGTTTGTCTTCAATAGACTATCACTAGTGAGGTAAAAGCCAGGCACTTCTTTATGGCAATTAAACCATCTTGGGAGATATGTGCTATTGAAGAAGTTGAGCAGTCGGGGGGGTCTTCTGGCTACTTGGAACCCGCGGAAGGAAAAATTCAAACCTTTTAAATCTTCGGCAGGTATACTTTTATTAGGAAGTATTGTTGGTTTTGATAGTCCTGTAAATATTATAAACTGTTATGGCCCTTACGTAGGCCGAAGGGCTTTCTGCGAGCATATTTTTTAAGAGAGCCTCTTATCGATGCATAACCTGATTCTTATGGGGGACTTAAATCTCACTATGTCAGCACTGGAAACATGGGGCAGTCATTCCAAAATTGACCCAATGGGTCCATATTTTTCAAACATGTTCTCAATTGCAAAGCTCATAGATGTCCAACTATTACCCTTGCATCCCACATGGAGGAATGGGCGATGGGACAATATTCTATTATGAAAAGATTGGACAGGTTCCTGTATCAAATGGTTTATTGGACTCATTGTTCAAATATCGATCATGGGTGGAATTTGTTAGGATATATTATCACCACCCATTTATTTTACAATTCGAGGTGGATGGTTGTTGGCAAAATGTCCCTTTTAAATTCAGTCATGCATGGCTCTCTTATTAGTCTTTTATAGACCTTGTCAAATATGAATGGCACAAGGCTTCGATCGAGGAGGGTTTATATGCAATGTATACTCTGGTTAAAAAACTGAAACTCCTCAAAGATGCAATAGTGCGGTAGGAATGGGAAAAAAAGAAGCACTTGAAGACAGACTTAGTCAACATTGAAGTTCAGATACAGGCTCTCTACAACTCTATCTCAAATGGCACTTTCACTCAAGCTAATCAGACATCACTAATGGAGCTAGAAGGAAGGAAACTTCATATTTTAAAAGTGGAAGAGGAGTTTTGGCATTTGAAAAGAAGGGTGGTATGGATCAAGGTGGGCGACTCAAATACAAAAGAAAATCATAAGTTTGCAGAATACCAAAGGATAAGAAATATTATTTGGAAGCTTCGAGATTCTGAGGGTGTGATGAAATCTTCCCTTGAAGATTTACATTTGGAGGCCTCCAATTACTTTGAAGATATTTATCAAGATCCAAAGTCTACATCTTTATTGGAGCAATTCAAAGTTATAAGAGAATACCCCAGATTTTTTGATGAAGAAGAGGGGAATAATATGTATAAACCGGTGACATATGAGGAAGTGGAAGTGGTACTGAAGGGATTCAATAAATAAAAAATCCTAGGTCCAAATGGTTGGACGGTTGAGCTTTTCTTATTCTTATATCATATCATGGGCCAAGACATCTTAGCTATGGTGGAAGAGTCTCATTGAACTGGTCATGTTACTGGAGTGATGAACTCCACGTTTATTGCACTAATTCCCAAAAGCTCTTGCCCGGCCAATCTCTCTTTGTAACCTTTTTACAAGATTATTTCAAATATTATAGCATCCGGACATAAGCCTATCCTATCCAAGTATATTTCAAGTTAACAATTTTGGTTCTTGGATGATAGGAAAATATTAGATGCAGTTGGTGTGGCAAAGGAGACCTTCCACGGTATAAAGACCAAGCGGAAAAAATCGTTAATTCTCAAGTTGGATATTGCGAAAGCTTATGCTAGGGTGGACTGAAATTTTCTTAGATTGATACTTATACAGATTGGTCTCCCTTGGGAGGTTAGCCGTTGGATCATGGCATGTGTGTCCTCAGTGAATTTCATGGTTTTGATAAATGGATCCCCTTCACAGTTCTTCAAGAGTTCGAGGGGCTTAAGGCAGGGGTGTCCATTATCACCTCTACTCTTTATGCTTGTCATTGAAGGGCTCAACATACTTTTGATTAAATCTAGATAAGAGGGATCCCTTAAAGGGAGTAAGGTTTCTCCTTCATCCTTGGTGACACACTTACTCTTCGTGGATGATATACTTCTCTTTGGTGGTGACCGTGTGGAGGAATGGCTCACATTGCAAAAAATCTTATCATCATTCTACAAAGTGTCTGGTATGCACATTAATCAAGAGAAATCATATTTTTTGGAACATGATACTGAGGAAGAGGCTAAGTTAGCAATTGGTCAGTTCTTTCCTTTCAAATTTGGTCCCCTTGAGGATGGGACCAAATATTTGGTTTTTTATATTAAACCTAACAATTATCTGATCAATGACTAGAGATGGCTACTAGCAAAATTTGACCTTGGGATAAACAATTGGTGTTGGTGTTGGCTTTCATTGGGGGGGGAGAATTACTTTAGCCAAATCGGTCCTTCAAAATACGGTGGTTTACTAGATCTCATTATACAAAATTCCTAAATCCATACTCAACGAGATCCGGAGATGCATCTTCAACTTCATTTGTTATGGGGGTGGTGACAAGAAGAAATTCCATCTGATAAACTGGCTACAACTGGAAAAACCTAAGAAGTTGGGTGGTTGGGCACTCAAAATATCTTCTTGTTCGCAAAATCATTAGCATCTAAAAGTCTCTAGTGGGATTTATTTACAGACTGTCTATGGAGCAGAGTCATAAAGGAAAAGTATCTCAGAAATATTTATGTGGATCAGTGGTTCAAACAAGGTGGTGTCTGTCCAAAAGGTGCTTCAAATATATGGACTGGGCTTACTGGATCTGCATCTGTGGTTGGTCAATGGATTTCCTGGATTCTTGGGGATGGAAAGTATATTAGGGTGGGATTTGAACCTATTGTGGGGGGCCAGTGGAGTATAAATTGCCTTGGGATCTATCCTACCTGCTCAAATCAAAGGGATACCTTACTCTCAATCAGATTGCTATTGGTCCAAATGAATGGATTAATTATGCTAAATGAGGTGTCTATGGCTCAAAGGCGGGTATATGGGATCTTTATATTTTGGATTTGAAAATAATTCATGTTAGATTATCTGAAAAACAAGATTCTTTGCATTGGTTCTTGGAATGTCACTTCAAGACAGGTGTTCGCCAAAGAGTCTTATGATTCTTTCTTCTCGGGGGATCTGGCTTCTCTGCATTGGTGGCATGTGGCTGCTTGGCAATGGAATTCTCCTTTAAAGATTACTTGTTTTGTATGGCTGTCATTGGAGAATTGTATACTCACTTGGGATAATTATATTCAGAGGGGCGGTATTTGTCCTAATAGATGTCCATTGTGTTGCACAGAGGCAGAATCTATCGACCATTTGTTTGTGGACTGCTCTTTTGTACAAGAGGTCTGGCATATTACTATATCTTCATTGTGTTCTGGTGATATTTGGCAGAATGGTACATTCTCTAATAGTATTATAATTTGGTGTCCTAAAGAGGATATATGGAAGGATCTACCGTGTTTCATGGCATGGGAAATTTGGTTATCCAGGAATCGACTTCTCTTTGAAGGTAAGCCACCTTATGCTCGACTTGCCTGCAATAGAGATATGGCTTTATGTTCTGAATATTTTACTCCTAAAGTGGCTTCTCCAAGGGTGAAGTTTACCTCATCGAGTGGCCCTACTTTCTCTACTTCAAACTTTCAGGCATACTTTCTCTGGTTCAAACAAGATGCTTTGCATTGGTTCTTGGAATGTCAATTCAAGACAGGTATTAGCCAAAGAGGCTTATGATTCTTTCTTCTCGGGGGATTTGGATTCTCTGCATTGGTGGCATGTGGCTACTTGGCAATGGAATTATCCTTTAAAGATTACTTGTTTTGTATGGCTGTCATTGGAGAATTGTATACTCACTTGGGATAATTATATTCAGAGGGGTGGTATTGGTCCTAATAGATGTACGTTGTGCTGCGTAGAGGCAAAATCTATCGACCATCTGTTTGTGGACTACTCTTTTGTACAAGAGGTTTGGCATATGACTATATCTTCGTTGTGTTCTGGTGATATTTGGCAGAATGGTACATTCTCTAATAGTATTATAATTTGGTGTCCTAAAGAGGATATATGGAAGGATCTACCGTGTTTCATGGCATGGGAAATTTGGTTATCCAGGAATCGACTTCTCTTTGAAGGTAAGCCACCTTATGATTGACTTGCCTGCAGTAGAGATATGGCTTTATGTTCTGAATATTTTACTCGTAAAGTAGCTTCTCCAAGGGTGAAGTTTACCTCATCGAGTGGCCCTACTTTCTCTGCTTCAAACTTTCGGGCATACTTTGATGGTGCCTCACAATGTAATGCTATTCGGGATGGGGCGGGGCTATTATTTGGACAAGCCCTTCCTTTTGTTTCAGATTGTGGTTGAACTGCGGGCCTGGATACAATACAAGGAGCGAACTTTTGTCTCTTTGGATCCTCTTATATTTTACAAGATTCATAAATTTATGGGAGCTCCATAGTGTAGGGAATTCTAAAGTCATCATCGACTGGGTGACAGACAAGGAGTCTATTGATGTTCTTATATTGCGCTCTCGGATGGACGAGATCCATCTTCAAATTGGCTATTTTAACAAGATTTCATTTCAACATATCCATAGGGAGTATAATTCCGATGCAGATTGTCTATCCAAGCGGGCTCTATCTGCGCGGGAGGGTGATCTGTTTTGGGATGCTTGGGACAGTGATAAGCTTACCAACCATGGATACTATCAGATTTTTTGAGTATTATTTGCAACACATTATATATCTTTGTTACTTGCTATTAGTTGTTTTGGTGGCTCTTATCCCTGTTTATGTGCAATATTTTGATGCACATCCTTTTGTCTTTCAACTTCTTGTTGGAGGTCCAATGGATATGCTATAGCATTATCATTTCGACATATTTTCGACATATATCTACTGGGGATACTTACTTTTTAGGTTTTTTGTCACATCCACTTAGATGTGTTTGTTTGGGGCCTTATCTTTTGACCATTTGATGGAGACTTATATGTTGTGGGATTTTTATTTCTCTATCTGGTGGGATTGGGCCTCATGTTATTCATGCCCAGCGCCTTCTTTTGTTTAGTTTCATCCTGTTGATCATGGCATTCTTATGGGCCTGCATTGTGCGAGTGGTTGCAGTGTTGCTTTGGGATTGTGGTTATCCTAGCTGTTTTTGGGTCCAGTGGCTTATTTCATGATTTGGAACATGGCGTGATTTATGTTTCTTGGTTTCACTGTGAAGTGATATGTTTGTTGTCTCATGTAACATTTTATATACTATATTTAATAATAGTATCGAACTTTTTTCTTTTTGAAAAAAAAAAAAGAAATTCATAGTGAATCAAAAAACAGAGATGTAAGTAGTTTTGGAGTTTAATTTTTTCTTTGCTTTCCAATTAACGAGTGGTCTTGTAATATATTTATTGTTGACGAGTGGGTGGTTGAATTTTTTGTTTCATTGTTATGGCGACATTTTTTTATAGTTTGTTGCATTCTACATTCTATATATCTTAAATATCTTGTTAGGTGTAATATTTTTTTGTTGGTTCTTCTATAATTTTGGGTCTCGGTACTTTAATTGGATAATGCCTATTCCTTTCGCTCAACATTGTTGGAGGCTTGTCTCAAGCCAATCCAATATGTTACCTTCAACATCCATCATAACAAAGAAAAATCTATATATCTTTTCAATGACACATTATTTATTATTCATATATTCCATAATGATTATTTGAGTACATTGGACATGTATATAAATACATGTAGAGAGTGGTAAGTCATGTCATTTGGAAAAGGCATGCATTATCATTATTACTACATTAATGATAATTTCCTAATGAATATTATTACATAAGACTCTCATAAGATTTATTTGTTACCTAGTGGTAGTATAACCTATGTATATTACATTATCCTGGACTCCTTCATGTGTAATTTGCTTCAATCTTCCATCTTTGTTCTTAGTGTTAGTGTTTCCAATGGTAAATTTTGGTATCTTCATAGGGTTTCCTAGTCTCCCTTTGACCTCTTTCATCCTTATTTCACTAAGGATTCTAGTTATTATGACCTCAATAAACAAGCTTTGCTACAGTTACCGATGATGACAATGATGATTATGATGATGATGATGATGACGGGGACGATTGTTATTGTCCAATGTGACAAAATTTGGCTAATCAAAACTTATAAAATAAATGACAAGGAATTAATTATTTTTCTTTAAAATTTTATATGTATGTTCGAAAAGCTTAGAGGGTGTTTTTCCTTAATATGCCTAGCTTTGATGAGTTAACAATTTAGGAAGGTCAATATAATTAAAAATATTTTGAAATTGAGACCTAATGTTGGCATATGTAGGGCATTCTAAGATAATCTTTTTTTCATCCTCCGCCTTCTTAGTATCACAAATATGGAAAACTATTTCATCCAATGACACTTTAGGAATTGTCCAACACCCTGTTCAATTGTGGATTTCATGAGAATTTGTTCTTATTTAACAATATTGATTTTCTTATTTACAATAGCTATACTAGAAAGATACCTTTGATCTTCCAAATTAGGGTCAATGACCTATTTATAGTATCTTAATTTCCTCTTATCCTCTAATTATTTATCACACCTCAGTTTCTCCTTAAATTTAGATGCAGTAATAATTTCAATAGTATCCATATTTTGTAGAGTGACCTCCTCGTCTATTCTCCAATGATGTAGACAAGAGTCAGCATCTTTATGTCAACCCTCTTAATTCATAGGTGGCTTTCACTAGAGTTTAAAGAAATATTAGGAATCCTTTTGTCTTTCATGTTAGTTCTCTTGTGCGTGTACATTAGATACCTAGGAAAAGTCATTCGCTCAATGGGGGAAAGACTAACTTCTATAAAGAGGATATGATAGGGAATATAAAAATCATATGTTGGCTACATACCATGGAGTTAGTTTGTGAAATTAATATATGCTAATTTTGAGTGAGATACTAATTGTTTGGGTTAGTAAACCAAGTTTCGTCGAACAAGCTTAGTAATAGACTTTATCACATCCTTTGAATAATTAGCAATCCATACAGAGGGTTTAACTGATTCTTTTATAAAGAATGCTTCATTAGTGGCCTTAGGGAATACATTAGAGCAGAAGTCGGGATGCATAAACCTGTTAGCTAGTTGGATTCCTCTTATTGAGCTTAATAAACAAAGATAGTAATCAATGCACAAGCCAAAAGGCCTTCTTTCATGCCCTTCATTCGCCCTTCATATGACACTCTCCAAAAACCTTTCTTACTTAGCCCCTGAAAATCTAGTAGAGTCTCTAACAAAAATGGAATAAATTCAAAGGCACAAACTCTACTATAATTGTGATAAGATGTATGTCCCCAGCCATAAATGTAGAGAACACAAATTATTTCAATAAGAAATCACTATGGAAGATACCCATGAGTTAAATGCACTCAACAATGACCCTAGCATGTAGGCATACATGGAGCCCGAAGTACACCTGGGAGAACCCATACTCTCCATGATTTATCTAGCATTTATGCTCCTCAAACCTTGAAACTTCTTAGCTACATCAAGCACAAAAAATTGATTATTTTGGTTGACAGTGGTAGCACCCACAATTTCATCACATGCGTGTGGTTGAAGAACCCCATTGCTATATCCACTTTGTGCAAAAAATTCAAATTATGATAGCCAATGGAGGTATGATGAAATGTGGAGGTAGATGTAATATTGTGAAACTCCAACTAGGGGACTATCAACTCAAAACTCATATGTTTGTGATAGATATGGATGGTTGTGATATAGTTTTCAAGGTAGAATGTCTACACACCTTAGGGACAATCACCATGGATTTCAAGGAATTATACATAAATTTTTTACTAAAGAGGATCATACACATACCCTCAAAGGGCTTCAGTCAACTCCTCTGAAATCACTATCTCTCATAGTATGGGGAATTTTTGAAAGAAAGGCCACTCTGGAATTATTTTCAAATTCAATGCCATACAGGTTATGGATAGTCTTGTACAAGAAATCCACCCTAACTTGCAATAGGTTTTGAACAAACGTCATCAATCATTTTCGACTCAAATTAGTTTAACCTCTTCAAGAGAAGAGAATGGTCATGGTATTCTACTAATTACAGGTAGTCATCCACCAAATGCATGTCCTTACAGGAACTATTTTGCAGAAAATAATGAAATTGAAAATATTATTCACGGACCATTGGAGGAAGGTGGCATACATCTTAGTACTAGCCCTTATTCATTACTAGTGGTCATGGTCTTGAAATAAAAAGCGCGTGACACATGTGACTAGACTTTCATGCTCTCCCTGAGTTGACAATAAAGGACAAATTCCCAATCCTAGTGATTGTTGAACTCTTAGACGAACTTCATGGTGTTGTGTTCTTCAACAAATTTGAACTTCGCTCCATATACCACCAAATAAAAATGAAGGAGATCAACATCCCCAAGCATTCTTTCCACATGCATGAAGGCCATTATCATAGAAAATTTTAGGGGATAAATTTATCCCACGGGCTATTTTGGGACCTTTTTTTCAAAAAGCGATTCACCAATTTTCCCTTTTTCCAAAATTCCATGGGATATTTTTTTTTACTCTAAAAATAACCAAAATTTTCCAAAAACTATATAAAATACAAGTAGAAATTTGAATATTTTTACAAAAAATTGCCAAACATTCTATGGTTGCAAATTTAAGATTTTGTAAGATTTTCCAAGGTTTCTAAGCTTTGAGAAAATTATGGATCCTTAAAATTTTCCCTGGCCATTATGAGTTTGTAGTGATTCCCTTTAGGCTTTGCAATGCCCCATCCACCTTCTAGAGCCTCATGAACAAGATCTTTAGACCCTTTCTAAGCCACGTTGTGTTGGTATTCTTTGATGGTATCTTGATCTATAGTGCAAATTGGAAAACACGTGTGGAACATGTTGATAAAGTACTACAAATACTCAGTGACAATCAATTTTTTTGAAGAGGTCTGAATGCACTTTTGGTGCTTCTAAGGTTGAATACTTAGGCCACATTGCTAGTCAACATGGGTGCAAGTGGATTCCAATAAAATCGAGGCTATCCAAGATTGGTCACAACCGAAAACAGTGAAAAGCTTATGAGGCTTCTTAGGGATCACAAGTTACAAAAGAAAATTTGTGAAAACTTATGTGAAGATAGTTTCCCTATTAATAACCTTGCTAAAAAGGAATGTTTTTATTTGGACCAAGGCCTTAAATCAATCCTTTTCAACTTTAAAAGAAGCTTTGTGTACCATGCCGATCTTAATAGTACCTAGTTTCACAAATAATTTTGTACTAGAACGTGACGTGTCAAGATGCAATCTAGAAGCAATACACATGCAAGAAGGGAACCCCTTGGCCTTCACTAATAAAAAAATGTGTGGTTGGAATTTGGGTAAATCTACCTATGAGAAAGATATGATGGTTATCCTTCATATAATCAAAACTTAGTGCCCTTATCTCAGTGGAAGACACTTCCAAATCAAAACATATCATCACAATTTGAAATTTTTTTGAAACAAAGGTTGTTGTCTCTGAAGTAGCACAAGTGAGTCACTAAGATGCATGATTATGAGATCATCTATAAAAAGGGAAAATACAACATCATGGAAGGTGCCTTGTCTAATAAATATGAGGAAAACAAATCTATATTTTCTTTATCTTCACAGGTACAAAAATGGTTCATAGAAGCAAGACATGAGTGGTTGACCATGATGAGTTGTCTCATCTCATCAAAGGACTTCAAGAGGACCACATTCCTCCCAAAGGATACACATGGAAACAAGAGGCATTGTGGTATAAAGGTCACCTTTTCCTGGTACTGAATTAGGCTATGAAACATAGGATACTATAAGATTTGCATGCATCTCCTATATTAGGTCATTTAGGATTTCAAAAAACCTATGAATGCACTAGGTGATATTTCTTTTGAGCGGGAATGAAAAAGGATATACATACTTTTTTGAATAAATGTGACATGTATGAAAGGAATAAGGGTGAGATAGTGAAGATTTCAAGGGAATTGTAGCCATTATCAATCCTAGCTACTATTTGGATAAACATCTCCATGGATTTTATAGTAGATATTCCAAAAGTAGGAAACAAATCAATCTTCATGGTGATAGTCAATCAAATTTCCAAATATGTTCAATTTTATTCCCTACAACACTCATTTACTCGGATAATTGTTTCCCAAGTTTTTCTAGATCAAATTCTTAAGCTCCATGGTATGCCCACTTTCATCGTGATGGATAAGGATCCCCCATTCATTAGAAAATTTTGGCAAGAGTTGTTCAAACTATAGGTTACCAAGTTGCAAATGAGCACAACCTATCATCCCCAAATGGATGGCTAGACAAAAATAATCAACAAGTGTCTAGAAACCTATATGAGATGTATTGCCTCGGAAAAGCAACACCGATGGGTGTAGTGGTTACCTCTAGATAAATGGTGGTATAATACCACTTATCATGGTGCCATGAAAAATGACCCCGTAGGAAGCAATATATGGCCAACAACCACCTTCAGTAGTTTCATATATACTAGGGACCTCAATGGTGCATGTAGTGGATATTATGCTTCATAATTCCGAAGCCATTTTCCACACACTGAAGGAAAATTTGGCCAGGGCTTAGAATCACATGAAACAACATTCATACCAACATCGCTAAGAACATTCCTTTGAAGCAAGGATTAGGTGTTCCTTCATCTTCAACCCTATAAGAAGTCATCTTGAAAAGCTAAAGGTCATCAAAAGTTGGCACCAAAAAATTATGGCCGATATCAAATTATATAAAGCATTGGATAAGCGACTTATGAATTATCCGTTCGAGTGCACTCCAAGATCCAGCTAGTATTTGAAATGTTTCGTGTTTGAAGAAGGTTATGGGGTATAATTTCCATGTTTAAACTACCTTATTGGAACTTGATGCAGAAGGCTCCATTTGGATCCTTCCAGAAACAGTTTTGGCCACCTGAGAGTGTCACCTATACCATTGCACTATCCAAGAAGTTCTCACTCAATGGGGAACCATCAACCATTTTGCAGTGGTTCCCCCATCTCTAGCCTTGATGACAATGCTTCTTTTCAAGGGGAAGGGCATGTTAGGGTCCTACCCTAACTCCTCTACTTTGACGATACTTAGGATTACTTTATTGATGTACAAGGTCATCTTCTTTAAATAAATCCTATTAGATAGCTAGTTGATAGTTATTCAATGTGAACATGTATCTTTAGTAATTAAGATGCATTAGGTGGTGAACCCTCTTTAATAGTGGGACCATAGGTAGTTAGGGTTTTTGTTGTTGATAAACTATATATGATGTGGAAGGTCGTGCAGTGTGATCAATAATTGTTATTATATTTGGAGTTGTGCTCATAGAACGTTGCCCCCTTGAAGAGGAAAATGAACATTTTTCTCTTGGACATCACTAGTACAGGAATCCTTTCTCATGTTCTATATATTTATCTCTTGTATTTTTCGTTCAACACTGGTATTCTATTACATTATGTTATTTTACTTTGTAATTCTATGGTTAAATACATTAGAAACTTCACATCCATATAAGATAATATGAGTGACGAGTGTCTGGTATTTCCTTTTTGCAATTGACAACCAGAGGTCCACTATTTATAGTTACTATTAAGACCTCAATATGATTTTCACCCTCCATTTATTATTTTTTCAATGTTATAGTTCCAACTAAGCTTGTGATGAAGGATAATTCTAAGATATTTGTATGAAGTAGCTTCCTCTAACTTTTTATTGTCATACAAAATTAGTGTAACTTACCTTTTGGAATTTGATTATCATAACTTTTTTTTTGTTAGTGTTCACTGTCATATCCATGCTAGAAAATGAATCATTGAGACTATTTAGTTGTTTATTGAGATCAAAGGGACATCTATCCATAACAACAATATCATTAGCATACAGAAGAAGGATGATGGATATTCCATTGAAAGTAGTGCCAACATAACTTGCTTCTTTCAAACATGCCTCTAATGTGTCAATGTAAATGCCAAGAAGGGTAGGGGATAGGGAACAACCTTGCTCAAGACTCCTACATTACGATTAATTTCTTCCAATCAATCCTCAATGTTCACGAACTTAGCAATAGCATTTTGCTCTTAACTCAAATGGAATCTTTAATTATTCTAATTTGTTACAAAGGTTATTTCTAGGCACCATGTCAAAAACATTCCTGAAGTCAACGAAGCAAAACATGAGATTGGTTTTATTATTATGCCATTCCTCTACAATATTCCTAAGCATAACTAGGCGATCCATGATTGAATGATAGCTTCTAAAATTGGCTTGGCCTTTAGCCATTTTTCATGACTTTCCAACTATTTGCTAATCTTGTTTTCCATAATAATTCCATATAACTTGGCTAAAAGAGGGTTGTTCATAACGATACTCTAATTTGATGGGTTGTTTAAATTATCTCCGCTTTTAAAATAAGAATAATAAGAGTTTGAGTTTATGGCATATGAAAACCTTATTTCCTACCAAATTGAAAAGCTTGTAAATGTGAGGGATAAGGTTTTAGGATTTTTGTTCAATTGCCTTTGATTTCCTTAGCTTTCCCTTTTACAATGTGTTACAATTGTTCAAGGCAATCATATTTCTTTTTTAGTTTTTCAAATGAAATTTGCCTCCAAAACATTTTAAGATCTAATTTAGAAAACTGTAAACATGTCTCTTGCTATATATATATATAATCATTTGAGTAGGACATTGTCATTCTTGGAGTAGTCTATTTATTCTAGAATACAATTATTTTTTTGGTAAAATTTAAATTTGGAAGTGTTCAAATTGCGTTTTTGGATCTATAAATAGATTATGCCCCCTTAAATACCATGTGCCACCCAAATTATGCAATTTCCATAGCTAATATATATGATTCTAAGATTTTTTACAAATTTCTAAGAAATCCTAACAAAAAAGACAAAAATATACTTAAAAAAAATTAAAAACATAGAATATCCATTGCTATTTACCTTTTTAGCTTTAAAGGACTCAAATTATTTGGATATATACATCGTTGAAAATTACAAACTAAAAATTAAATTGGAACTAAACAAATTTTCACATAAATCTTCCAATCTGTTTTTTACTTTACGAGCTAAAGCAAAGTCCTCGTCATGAATTTAGGAAGGAAAACATTATGACTTGGTTACTTACTATTTTGGCATTAAAATCCCTGACAAAAAGATATGACCCTAATTTCTTAGTCCAAAAATATCATCTTATGTAAAGTCCTTATATATACGTCAGCTCATAAAGTTAGTTTTCTACAGAGGTGTGAACGACTTTAGGGATGCATACATAACCCTTGGATTCGTCATTATTGATGTTGATGGGTCCTGCCCCATATGATGGCCAAATAGTATGCCATCATTACACTGTGTGGGAAGCGGGCTCCAAATCAAAGCTGTATCCAAGGATTGACACTTCACATATATTTAAATTACCCTTATTTATAAAGCTAGTAGTGCGTTGGACCCAACTCAAATTTCTCATCATACTTTTAAATGTGGTACGTTCTTTCCTCTTTTTTTTTCCCGTTAAAACGTTGTTTCCGTTAGCAAGCGCGCCGTCGCTTTTTCCTGTGGAACGCTCCGCCAAAGTTAAAGTTGTTTGCTTTCTTTCCCTTTTATTTTCCGACCGCTTCAGCTTTAAAACAAGAAGAAGAGAAAGATAGCAGTGATTTGCTCATCTTCATAAGCGAGACTGGTTGGTTCAGTCTGTCGGAGGCAGAGATTTGAATGCTGGGCAGTGGGCAATCCCAAGAGCTTTAGACAGTAGGTATACAGGGGACGGGAGGCCTCTCAGGGTTTGGTGAGTACAGCTTACAGGCTCGCCAGAGTTTGAATTTTAGTTCACGGTACCTGCGTTTCTGCGGTTATTTCTCTGCAATATTATTATTGCGCTTTCTGACATTCCTGTGACTCGCAATAAGTAAGACAGGTCTTTGAAGTACTGTTGAATAGCGGATACATATAGAGCTCTCGGTTTTGATATATCTGACAATGGGTTTGGAGGATAGCAATGAACGCGCCCATGGTTCTGCAAGGCCGTTTCCCGGTAGCAGCAGCGGTGGCCATCGAGCCGGGAGCGAGCTTTTTGTGTGTTTTCCGTCGAGGACTCATATGAATTTATTGCCAAAGCCGATTCTCAGCCCGGGACGAAGCGGCGACCCGACCAAGAGGCTGAGGAGCAGCGCTGGCAGAGGGCAATCGAGTCCCATGTTTTCGATCCAGACGAACGGGCGCTCGGAAGGGAGAAACAAGAATTCCGAGTATGAAATCGAGGAGCCGTCGTCGCCCAAGGTGACCTGCGCCGGGCAGGTGAGAGTGAAGCCACGGCAGTGCAAGAGCTGGCAGTCTGTGATGGCGGAGATTGAGAAACTTCACGGGCAGAAACAGAGAAAGAATTCATTTTCCAGGGCTGGTAAATCGGGAGGAACACCGGTTTCCAGCCCCAGCAGAGCGCTGCAGCAGCCTAAATGGAGCCAGGTCGTCGGATTGAAGAAGGACGTGGTGCAGTTTATCACGGCTCTCAGGAATCTGCGCGTCGATCTGGGTTGCTTCGGGGCGTCGTCGGTTTCGACGGACGACGAGGAAGAAGACGAGGAGGACGATGAAGCCCGCCGGCCCTCTACTTCCGGTACGGTTTTCGCGAAATGGTTTATGATTTTGCAGGATAGCGATGACAGAAAGGAAGCAAAACCAGAGACCAGTTCTGTCGGTTCGAGAAATGAAATCGCTGAAGCTTCGCCAGGGGATTCGAACGAAGAACCTGCCGTTCCACCGCCGAATGCCCTTCTGTTAATGAGATGCAGATCCGCCCCGTCTCTCAACACGGATTCAGAAATCTCCGGTCGTAACGATGAGGATTGCAGTCTAAGCAATGGGAAGAAAAAATCTCCGTCAAATGCCGTTGTGTTGATGCGGTGCGAGACCGACTTTTCAAAGCTTTCGTTGGAGGTGTCGAAGGAAACGTGGGTCAGTAAAAAGGACTTCACCAAACAGTCATTTATGAGGAGTGTGAGTTTGAAAGGGTGAATTTTCAATATTGAATTTCACAGCTAGATTGATGTGAATACCTGTGAATGTTTTCCGGCGTGGCGATTTTTTTTCTAATCCTTTTAATTTTGTATTAAGATTTGGATCATATCCCTTAATAACAGAATGCAAGCGTATGTACTGTATCGAAGATACGTTTGCGAGATGAATGTTTCCAGAAAATCATTCATACCTTTCTAGTGTTTTGCGACGAAACAGATCTTTGTGGGGATTTTAATTGCCGTTCTATCCAGAGTTTCTGGGCAGATGTGCCGGAGAAAGATCATTTCTATTCAGTGTATCTCGGCTGCTGTATCGGGGAAAAGATAATTAAGTAACGCCTCGACGGTTATGTTTTTATTGTCGACCCCACTATTCGCACGCCTTTAGCAATTTGGTTGTAAATTGTAATCATGTCAAGATAAATACAGTAAAGAAGTCAAATTTAAGTCGTATAAATATGTTTTTTTCTTATTTTAATTATGTGTTTTTTCTTAAATTTCTGTCCTCTTCTTCCACTTGATTGACTAAATCAATTATAACATATTTGCTTTTAAATTATTGTCCTGTCTTAAAGACCTTTGTTACCCTTAGTCAATGTGGTGAAAGCTACACAATGACTTATTTATACCTTCCATTTCATCATAAATACAATGCACAACGGATAAATAATTTACCATGGTTTTGGGTAAGGTTGGTTTCTTTTATTAATGTTGTATTTTTGGAATTTAATCTGAAAAATAAGAAACAACCAAATAGAGGAAAGGATGTAATTATTTATCTTAGAATTTATTTCAAACTTGAGTTTGAACAAAGGTTTAGCTTAACGTATTGAACACTGAATTACAATAACGCTTTGTTTAGGGGTAAATTATGTTTAAAGACAAGGCACTTGAAAGACCCACGTAAAGGTAAAATAAAAAACTCAATGCTTGAGGGTTTGATGAAAGAATCCAACGAACAAGAAAATAGAGGCATAGTCCCGAACAAAGTATCTCTTACGTCCTTCGACGGGTGGGTTATTGAAAGGGACTCAAATGCAAATGTAATAATAATAACAATGGTGTGGCTGCTTCAATGTTTCTAAAAGGATAAAGAGGTAGGATGCACCAAATAATTTCGATGTAAAAGGTGTCTGCTTCAATGTTTTAAAAAAGATAAAGAGGTGGGATGAATCAAATAATTTCGTTGTAAAAAGGAAGATACCCTTGATATCAAATCAAAACAATTGGTCCAATAACACGGGGAAGGAAAATTAGTTGACATTGGCCCCCGTGACAAGAAAATTCAAAAGAAAGGGGAAGGAAAATTAGTTAACGTACAACTTTTGCATTACAAATCTTTAAATATTACAAAACAACAAGGTAAGTGAAAGACTTTTAGACCAAACCATGTGTATGGAAGTGAAAAAGTGAAAATCTAAATGGTTAAATTAACAATTATCATCAACTCAAAATAAGATGATATAAATGTATTTCTTACATCTATATTTAATTAACATCAAATCAAAATAAGATGATTGAAATGTATTTCTTATATATATATATAAATTTAAGAATTTTTATTCTGTAATTTTAACTATCTAAATGGATATTGATCAAATATAGTTTTAAAGTAAGAACTTCAATTTAAAATTTTTGAAAATTTTAAATATCTTTATAATTCCACAATTAATTCATATTTATATTGATTTTTCCCTTTTAAACAAGTTTAAATTTATCTTAACTTTCAATCATTCATCGTAATTCCTAATAAAATCTCTTTAGGTTCAAAACGATTCTAGAGTGCAAAATTTATTTAAAATTAATATGCATTTTGTTCAATTTAATACATATATTTTTCTTAATTTTAATTATGATATGGCATCGTGGTTGATGAAGGCGGAAACACATAGCACTTTGAGCGGGCTTCTACTTGGCAGGAGTCTAGCTCGTATGTACCATGCAATACCCTGACATGATACTTGCAACATGATAGATTGGCGAGGACGGTACTTTCCCCACGTGCGAATTCTTTGTTCTCGGTCCAACCTTCCTGTGCACTTATCCATCATTAATCCTAACATCATCATGGCTCCTATTACTGAATCCATCTCCCATATCGACTCCGGGTGGGAGATCATCTGGTTACTAACTATGCAATAGAAGCGATCACTTGTATAAGCTTCGACGCAAATACAACCTTCAATGCACCTGTTGGCTTCTTGATGAGCTTTGGCCCTCATACTTGTAAGGAAACTGTCCCTCTCTGTCTTGCCCCACCCTTATTTGGCTCACCCTTGGCACTGTTGCAAACATGGTCAGACCAAAGTGTACCGAATGTAAGACTTCTTTTGGTCCTCACCATTCCCACATGTCCCGTGTGATTCAGGATCAAGAGAATGCATGTGCTTGCTTTTCCATAATGGTTCACCCATCCGCACATAGGCTCATTCAGGACATGGAAGCCCGTATTCAAGGAAAATCTAAGTAGCCTGCTTTGGATAAGCTCATCAAGGAATTGGGTAATTTGGTTGAATATTTGAGCACGACATGCTCTAGGTAAATGAAATATACCAAAACCCTTGCCCTCCTTTGGTATACTAAGACACTGCTCGGGTAGGCAATTACAGGCAATGCAGATGGTCGAATTTTGGAGAACTCACAAGGTCTTAATTTGGAATCTCAGATGGATTGCATGGAAGGTTTGTTCCATCACATGGCCTAGGATCGAGTGGATTCTATGAAAAACTTAATGCTTTGGCTTGGAAGCTAACCGTAAAAGTCTTCAGTGAACCTCCTGTGAGCCAATATGCTCGTCAACTCATCTTTCGTTGCCATCCCAACTTGTACCATCCCGGAGAATCATCTAGACTCAAGGAGGAGACCCAAGAAGACTAGAAGGACAAGTCTAAGCCCATTTTCATCTTAGATGATGAAAAGTTCAGCTTCGGAGTCAGCCTCGTCCACAAGTTTTCAGTTACTTGTTCTTTATTTAGAAGTTATGATTGTATTAGTATTTTTTGTTATAACTCCTAGCCTGTAAGGGGGTTCATTTTCTACTATGGGCTTCCACAACTCTAGCTTTAAAATGCCTGATAATGAATATCTACCTATGGCCATATTTATATTTTTCTTTGTTTCTATTTTAATAAATTTGAATTTATATAAAAAACTTTTTTGCCAAACCATCTAAAAGAATTGGTAGGTTTTGAGCCATTAACTTGACTAAATACATTTTACATATTTTATTATAACAATAATTTTTGTAATTGTAATTATAAAAAATTAAACTAAATTTTAAAACATCTAGAATTGAGAATAAAATATCTATTTATTATACAGACAATAATTATCTTTAAAATAAAAATAAAGAATTAATTTACATTTTAAACTAAATTTAAATTCAAAATTTAATATAATTATCTTTAAAATAAAATAAAAAAACTAATTTATATTTAAAACGAAGTTAAAATCAAAATTTATATAAAAAATATTTCATTTGATCATGTATCACTCTTGCTTTTAATTCTAACAAACTTACAACATCCAGAAAAATCAGACCAAACATAAACGTTGAGGAGACTTCCTTCTAACAGCCGTTGAGGAGACTTTCCTTCCAACAGCCAAACGACCTCCAATGATGAAAGTGTTTCAACTTGTGACTCATTATCTCTTTGCCTTTTTATTATTATTTATTATTTATGAAGTCAACATCCACAGCTTCATCGTAATAAATTACGAATGGCTATCACTTTTACGATTGTATTTTTTCACTAGTTGTTAAAATATAGTTGATGTTAAAATAAGCATTAAAATCTAATGTTTTTGATTTTATGGTGAAACTGATAATCGGTTATAATTATTTTACCATTTTTAGATAAAACAAAAGTAAAAAAATATTTCATTCAAATTCGACCTTAGCATTTTAAGTATGTTATTTTTAGATTGTCTACGTTAAAAGAATCTATGATTTTTCATTAATTAAAGGTAATATTGGTTATTCTATCCATGTTTATATCACTTCAATTATAAAATAATATAAAAAATCATAAATTATTTTTTCATTAATAAAAGGTAATATTGGTTATTCTATCCATGTTTATATCACTTCAATTATAAAATAATATAAAAAAACATAAATTATTGTTAAGAAGTATATGATTTTTCATTATAAAATGTAATATTGGTTATTCTATCAATGTTTATATACCACTTCAATCATAAAATAATATAAAAAATCATAAATTATGGTTAAGAATCGGGAAAGTAGACATTTCTTCAACACACAAAAGTAAATTAAGGTATTATATTGCACCAAACAAAGTTACCTATTTATATATAGGATTTCTCTTAAGATAGAGATGCCATCTTAAGATTTCTCTCAAAAATCTCTCAACTCCAACCAAGTATCAACAACCTCCTAAAAACACTTACATTGACTAAATATATTAACAAATTACAACATTATAGTATGATGCAATCCCACATTAATCAACAAGAGAAGTAGGAGTTAATAACTCCAACAACGATTTCTTCTTCATATAAAGTTTGTGGATCTGCCTTTTGTCCCCTTTTTTGCTTTTATTGGTTGTCGAAGGTTTGAGTCAGGTCTTACAACAGGAACAAAGGAGAAGAACTATTCTCGGAATTTATTTTGGAGGTCGAGTGGATCTGTCTCATCTCTTATTGGTTGATGATATGTTGTTATTTTTCATCTCTGAGGAAGAAGGAAGGCATCTCCATCGAATTATTGATATTTTTTTTCAATCAACAAGGATGGAAGTCAATGTTGAGAAGTTCAGTGTATTTTGTCCAAATGCTTTCCTCACTAGAAGGAATTGTTGGGAGTGTTTTCTCCTGTTCCCTGTGTACAAATTGGAACAAGGCTTGTAGTATCTGGGATTCTACCTAAATCTCGATAGCTATGGAAAATTCCAATGGAGCTAGTTAGTAGCTAGAATCAAAAGAAGAATAAAGTGTTGGTGCAGTTGATGGATTTCTAAGGGGAGTAGGGAGTTTGGTTCTTATCAAGTTTGTTTTAGAAGCAATTTATGTATATTGGCATCTCATGGCACACATTCTGAAGGGAATCTTAGACAAGATCAAATGGTTATGTTTTAACTACCTTTGGAAATGGAGTAATGAATATTGGGGCTCTAATCTTGCTAGCTAGAAAACTATTGCCTCGCCTACAGAATGCAGTCTCTAGGAATTAAAAAACATTTTTTCTTTCAATAATGTTTTGGTAGCCAAATTGCTTTGGTGCTTTTTGACTCAAGAGAGTCTCTAGCGAAGAATTTTAGTTGAAAAATATATTGCTCTAGACTTGATTATTGATTGGGTTCGGAGCAAAAGGAAGAATATACACTTGGTTTCTAGCTAATGGAAACCAATCTTTAAATATTTTCTAGTGTTAATCCGTTATCTAGCTTGGAAAGTGGGTTTAGGCTCCTTAGTTAGGGTGGGACAAGACTCAATAATGGGATGCCCAGGGTTTGGCACCCTAAAACGGGTGGCCAACCATAGGACAACATATATTTGGAGACAGGTGTGGTTAAACTCATGGAACATTAACTTGCATGGGAATTGGGCTCATCGATGGAACAATTATGTGCCAGAGCTAAATCTAAATTACACATATGTCTCATAGAGGATGAGGATGAATTGGTTTTGATTTCCAGTCATTCACGGGGGGAGATAATCGACTCAGTTGGGGTATATGCACACCTTTGTAAGGAATGAGAGGGAGTCTCACTGGTGCCAGAGAAAAACTAGGGAAGGTCCGGACCCCTCCCAAATATACTCTTTATATAGTTGGTGTTTAGTAAGTGAACAGTTACATGGGATAGAATGAAGAAGACAAATACCACAGTGTAGGATTATGTTTTCTTTGTAGAAAACATAACAAATGAGCAACTCTTCATGTCTATGCTTTGTCTAAGCAAATTTGGGAGGAATTATAAGGTCATTTCAAGAGTCTCCAAGAGAAGTCAACTACTATAGATGGTTTCTTAGAGTTTTCCACTTGTTGAGAACTAAAGTGAAGGAACAAGAGTCCCTTACTAAGTAAATAACCAGTACAAGTAACGTAAGAAAGCCATAAATGACTTGTAGTAAAGTAAAAGATGTAATATGTGGTAGATCATTAATAGTTACATAGGTTTGGGCTTTATATAAGCCCGTCATGCACCTTTTCATAAAAGGGCATGACTATTGACTTTAGATAGTCTTTAATTATAATAAATTAATATTAATATTAATTTATTATTATATTGTTACATAAAGCTTCTCTTCCCTTTACCATATTTACAATGTGGGGAATATGGATGGTGAGGAATGCGATAATTTTTTAAGGCAACAGTTTGCCTCCCTTCAATATCTATTCGCAGGTGATTGCATTGTTCCAAAACTCTAGCTTGTTAGAGCCTTCAGCTCATGTGCAGGAGGTGGGAGTTCTCCTATTCAACAAAGAAGGGGTGTGGATTTTCTTTGATGGAGCCTGATAAGGGGCGAATAGGCAAATTTTGGCATCGAATTTGTTCTTTATCAATCAAAATCCCTTATTTTCAAAGGAAAAGGTTTTGTGGGGGTTGGGACAAACAATCAAGTGAAACTGTTGGATTTATATTATTTGGTAAAACTAGATTTGGATATGGGTTTGAACAATCTAGAAGTATTTGGAGATTTTGCACTTACTATACAGTTGATTATGGGAGAACAAGAGATTGTGGATCTTGGCTTACACTATCTAGCTACACATTTAAAAGAGCTTTGTTCTTGTTTCCGCCAAACCGACTTTGAGTACATATGGTGGTGGATGCCCTCCCAAAGAAAATGTTGCAGATATACGAGGAGCCCTTGTTTGTGGATGAATTTTGAGATGGTTCCCTGTGGGCACATAAACGCTTTAGTCTATAATTGTTTTTTCCTATTGTTATGTTGTTTAGAACATTCCTTGCTGAATGTTTCGTAGTGGTTGAGAGTAGGCTTCTTGAGAGTTTGTCTTGTGCATTGTGGTGTAAATTTTTTTGAGATAGTTTTGGAGGGGTCAACTTATTTTTTACCTTATGAAGGATGTTCAATTATATGGTCTATGCCTGGGCACATAAGGAATGTATTTCCTCTTCAACTTGAATGGAAAGTATGTTTTTTTTTTCTTGTAAAAAAATATAAACTTTATCGAAGTTGGAAATATGAGTGAACAATTATTTTTATATTAAAATATACTTCGTTAAAGGTGGAAATGACATCTCCACTACCTACATATTGTATTTTTACAAATTTTCAATTTTTTTATAATATAAAATACAATTTATCATTTATCAAGAAAATATTTGATATAATTACACCAATATGCGTTTATATATGAGATTTTAGACTTCACTGAGTGGATCATCAAGATTAACAAGGTTGTAACAAGTGTATGGCATGCATCCATTTAAGGTTCATCGTATTTTAGTTAGTTTAGTTAAATGCTAACTGTGTCTTGGTTTAGTTAAGTTATATTTGTTTCTACTCAGCTCTAACATTTGTCAATCCACGTTAAGAGTTGGTAAGCAACGATGGCATCCAACCATCTAACCTGAATACACCAATCGAGCATTCATTGCATAATGGTTTCAGCGTACATAGATCTCTTGCATGATGGACCATTCGTTGCAGTTCCCATTTGCATTTCTATTCAAGTTCCAGTTTGAGATCTAGTTCGCATTCGAGTTTGTTAGGGTTGATTACAATTTAAACTACTCTCTTTGTTGTTGCAAGTTGTGCTCTTACCTTATCGATGTGCTGGTGTTTTGATAATAGGGGATCAGAGAAATATGAATGATGATTCCTTCAAGGACTCTAGCTTGCCATTTTCATCGAAAGGGGGAAATGGAAGCATAATTAACACTCCCACTTCCTTGGAAAATCCAAAATGTAAGAGAACTGGTGAACATTATCGGCCCATGGCTAACATCATCATGGACTTGTGTGTAGGTTTATGATTAATTTTTTATTCGGTGTCACCGACAAACATTAACAGCTCACAACTAACGTCATCATAGACTTGCATGCAGGTTTATGATGATTTTTTTATTCAGCGTGGTTTAAGAATCATTTAAATAAATTAGGGTGAGAAACATATTATTTTATTAGCTCATCTACAGTCAACAACCTTTGAGATGGACTGTGAACTAAAAATTAATATAAATTTGAAAATTGTCAGTTTATTTTATATTTTACGATGTTAATATTGTAAATAAAGAAATAACAAAAAACATATTTGGTATCTGTTGTAATCTAGGGGATTGCATCGATTACCAGTAGTACAATATATTAATATAAAGAGAGATTCACATACACATACGCATTATATAATCACACATAAGAGAGTAAGTGGGATAGAAACAAGAAGCTCTTGTATTAATAGGACCAAATTAGAGTACAATATTAGTGCATGAATATATTCTATTGTCGGCTCTACAACCTATTTATATTGATTACAAACAGTTATTCAGTTACAACTGCTTGGTCGTTCGGCTAACCTACCGATGGATTTGGGCTGACCATAGTTCGTGGAGGACCTAGTCAACCAGTCAACTAGGCTCTTCCAACATTTCCCCCACCAACAAAATGCTTCTTCGTCGTGAAGAGATCAGTGGGTGCGAAAATAAACTGAAAATACAAGTGTTTATTCAAAGTTTTGGTAGGACGACTGCTACTTATGTTTGCTAACTTGCGAACTAATGGATGCAATTGATGGATCTTGATTGATGTAGGGTTCCACAATGCTAGGGATGATGAAGTGAGCCGTTGTTTGAAGTCTTCCCATGTGTGAGAAGCCATTTGTATGTCTACACTTAGCACAATAAGGTTAGAGAGTCAACTGATCTTTTCAGGAATAGACAGATGTTTAATATTGCAAAGATCAGGTCCCAAGAGTAAGTGTTGTTGGTCGATAGCCAGGAGGCAACGATCAATCTGAGGGGCAATTGATTCGAATTCTATCTTTGCAATCTGTTCTTGAGTATCCCACTATGGCTGTTTCTCTTGGAGTTCAGTTAGCCGATTTTGCTCCATTTGAATTTGTTTTTCAAAGTTTTGAAGAGCATTAGAATCTACGGTAGCCTTCTACTGGAATATCTGCAGTAATGTCGTCTAGACCTTCCCCGTGTCGATAAAAATTTGTCCATAAGAACTATACCAGTTATTAAGTATAGAGGTAGAGCACTGCGCATGGAGAGAATATTCCTTTAGTAGCTTGTGTCGGTAAGGAAATAACTGATATTTCTTTGCGAGAAGAGAAAAAGTTTGCTTGACATCTTCTTGATATTTATGTCGAATAGCTTCCTGATATAATGAGACCAGGGACCCCACCAAGCTGGTGATTTCTTCTAAGGGATTCTTGGCCACTTGAAGAATCAAATCTTGACAGGTGTGCAATACTTTGCTACGTCCTTCATTCATCTTGACGACTTTATGTTTTCCCTCTTCCCATCACTTATTTTTTCCTTATGGATGGCGTCCAAGAGTCTATCCAAATCACAATATTTTGGTATTGCAAGAATAATTGTGACTGGTTCTTTTGCAGGGTCCTTCGTGAGCTTGAGTGTAACTTTCGATGGCTTATTCTTATTCTTTTTGTTCTTCTTTTTCTGGGCACTGTTAGCTGGGGTTGTTGTTTGATGGGTCGCTGGTATAGAATATGATGGTGGGATAGTTGAATCTAGTTGAATAAGCGACTAGAGTGACGGGGGGACAGTCGACTTAGGGAGACTGGTTGATTTCGGGGAATGGTCGACTTGGGAAGAATGGTCGACTCTGGAGGAACGTTCGACTAAGGTGGCAGAATCAACTCGGATCGAATGGTCGATTTAGGGTCAGTCAACTCTCTAGGAACAATCGGTGTAGGAATAGATGAATCAGGAATATCACTTAAGTTTTCCTGAGTAATTTTTTCAATAGGTGAGTCATGCGAAAGGGGTGATTAAGGAAGCTCTGGAATTTCTATTCGTTCATACCGAGTGGTGTAAGTGGGGAGTGGTAGAGGATTCAAGGGTGGGAAAGTGGATTGTTTAGTAAGGACCTCTCCAGGTGGGGGAACTGTAGGGATATCAGGAAGTTCAGTAGCTTCTTGAGTAGTCTGTGTGGTGACAATTGATTTCCAATTAGGAAATAGGTTGTTTAAGTGGGATACAAGTTTATGGAAATCAGGGTGTTTCATATAATTGGGCCTCGTCAGGGAAGCCTCCTCAATCATGTTCAAGGATAAGGGGATGTGAACGGGGTCTTCAACTTGTACCTGTATATGAATTTTTGGCTTCTTTGTTGGGGTCAACTTTATCTGTAACAGGACAACTCAACTAGCAAGGGCTTGGTCGATTTGCTCGTCGACTGTGGTGCATCATGGGGCTGCATATTTAATGATTTGCTCGACCTCCGTGTGTAATTCTTGGAGATCATCCTCAATTGGGTCGTTCAATATCATTTTTCGTTTTGCTAATCCTTTTGATTTGAATAACTGCTTCTTATTGAACATGATTTCTGCTACAATATCGAGCTATTCTTTAGTCATGTCGGGTTCAGATTGTTGCTCATCGAGTATATCGTCGTCGATAGTTTCTCCCAACGGTTTGTCGATTTCCATTTTCCCCACCTATTTTGTTTGCTTGATATGCTTGGGTAAGGTAATGATAACAAGAGGATTTTCTTCTTCCTCTGGAGGCCCACAGATTTGGAGATAAAGTCCAGCCTTATAGAATTCTTCTTTTTCTTCGTCGGTTAGGGGTTCTTGTAATTTCTTTGGTACCTTTCATGCCGACTCAGGAATTGGGTATACAGTATTCAAATGAGCATTGATATCTGAGAAAATTTCTTAAACATATGGATAGTAGTCTAATTCAGTTGCATTTCCAGCGGTGCGTTGCATATACCATACTTTAGTGTAGTCAAGTTCCAGTTGAATGTGGACAGTCGGTGGTAGGCTTCAACAAACTTGCTGCGGAACTAACCACCTAGATCATTTTGTTTTAAGGACTTGAAACCAGTTTTCAAGCCACATTTTAGCCATTGTAGGACCCATGTTGTATCCACGAGACTGGAAGACCTGGAACTTATGCATAGCTGTTGGATAGTTGGCTGTAAAGGAAGTGTCACCGATGGGTGTTATTCAGTACATCACCAACCATATTATTAAAGAAGGGTATCGAATTGTCGACCCTATTTCTTAACACTTTTTTGCAAGTCGAATGGACTATCCCTGCTAAATAATCCTCCTAGTTAAATATTTTTGCATATGTTGCAACTGCTTTAACAACTTCCAACATATCCAGTCGGATGTTAGACGGTCGACCTGTGCTGGTTTGACAGCTTGAAATGATGATGGTGGAACACTTATAGTAATTATACTGGATTTTGCTAATAACCAGTCCTTTGGAGTTCTTCCCCTACATTGACCTTGTGAATTCTTCAACAAGATTTGGGTTGACCTATACTGGCACATCAGGTACTATGTTTGAAATCCCTGTGACCCTTCCAATTAGCTCAACATTGATCTTGATAGGTTGGTCCAGCCATAGCTTCCCATTGCGGTACCGATTGACTATAAATTGCGCAATTAAGTCTTTTAGTCCATTGAAATGGTCCAACAGTGGAGCCTACACATAGTGTCATATTTTTGTGACATAAGAAAATTTATTAGCGGCTTCAGTCCATTTATCGTTTTGTATGCCCCAATTACACAGTTCTTTCCAATAGCGGCTCCATTGATGTTCTTCTATTCTTGCTTTGCAAATTCTGAGCAGACGAGCTTTCAGGGGCGAGGTTGAAATGTCCTCTACTTCAGGTAATTCCTTCTCGGCGAGTTTCATTGATCTTGTTGTAGAAATGGTTCTCTTTGGGTCCATTGTATGTGTTGTTGCAGATAGAGGGGTCAAATTTCTAAATATGGCCGGAATTGGTTCTAAAGGAACTTGCTCGATTTCTTTGCAAAAGTGTTCCCAATCCTGTTCAAGGTCCATATTTATAGCTTGAGCGTCTGTTGTGCATTCAAGTTGGGTAGGTGAATGCATTAATTGTGGTCTTTGTGCTAGACAACTTCTTGGAACATGCAACGAGCCTTCCTGGCCATGCTTTGGTCGACTTTCTTTGTGCGACCTCTGTCGGGGTCGATCATGCCAATGTCTATTATGAGATGGATGACTCATTCTTGAATGTTCTTTTGATCGATACTTGTTGCTTTCCATTCCTCAGTCGGTTGTAGGTGTATGTTTGTGGTCCACTCTCCAGCCGTGACTTGTCTCGTGCTCCTTATTCCAGTCTACCATCATTTTGTTGCACTTAATTTCTACCAGCCATCCAAGATTTAGAGCCTTTTTATACAATTTTTTCTTTGGGTGCAAGTTAGTTTTTTGATAACTACCTTCTTCTTGACTAATCTAATTAAGCTTGGTTAGAAGAGTAACTAATTTACAGACCTTGGGCATGGCGATAGACCGAATGGTGTAATGGCCATTCAGTCGGCATTGTGCCCCTGTTGTATGCAATTTCTTAAGTTTTCCTTTTACTCGACTATCATAAAGTAGTGCTAAGTCACCGACTGATATACTTTTTATTTTAATATTATGGTCATGCCATGCTTTTTGTTGTTGTTTTTGGACTTCCTAGTGATAGATGGTTGTTTGGCGTTGTTCTTTAAGTAGACCATTGAGTAAAATTTTTCTTGCAGTCGTGTCGGCATGATAGTGACCTCCAGCAGGTCCACTATGATCTTCGTCGACGAGATCTTAACGTTCATGGTCTAAAAAACATCGTTGTAGTACTTCGTTGGGTCCAAGCTTATACAAATATCCATTCATTAGAGTATATGGGGTAGCCTTTATTGCAAGTATCTTCCTTTTCTTTTCTAGCATTCCTTTAGAAGCTTGACCTTGCTAAAGAGATTCTGTTATATCTTGTAATTTTTTTGGTATGGATTCGACTTGAAATAATTGGTATTCAAGCAATTCATTGTCAATTTCGTCAGGTTCTTCCCTTATTTCAACTTGTATTATATGGTCGGTTAACGTCCCTTTATTCAGTCCTCTGAATTCAACACATATTCTAAATTTTGTTGGATCGTGTTTCTTTATATGGAGGACTGGATCTTGACCTTGCATAAATTTAGGTATCATAACTTGTGTTGTTAGATTCTTTCCTCTAAGTCATTTAATAAAGTTTGTAGAAGCAGTAGTCCAAGTATGAAGACAAGATCGATGCTTGTCCCACCTTCTTGCTTCTTGTCCAGTAAGTGTTTTGACTAGAGTCTATAGTCTATGTTGATCACCGACATTTTTAGATACTTTCTCTATGTAAGCAGTTAGAGATTCTCGTTCTTTGTATCAGAGAGGTGGAATGATCAATGGTTCCTTCTTTGTTGGAATGATAGTTAGATATTATCTTATTTTCTTCTCGAATATTTTTGGGATGATGAATACAGGGAAACATTGTTGTGTTTCTTTTCTGGGAATAAATTCAATGAAACAATAGTCACGAGCTTGTTCTTCATAATTTTCAATTTTCCAATCATACAGCTCTGAGTTGGAATTGTACCTGACAGAAAAAGGACTCCCTAGGTATAAATCTCCACAATTATTGAGTTCAAAAAAATCTTCATTTTTGTGGAGTATCTGAATTAGACGACGGATGTCTTAGTCATGATAATCAGGTTCATCCCAGGGTTTTCCTTGAGATGTATTGATAGGTACAATTACTTTCTTTCTGTCTCCTTTGAGTTTAATCCTTTATTTTTCCATTGAGATGGATGCTTTCATTTTTCATCTCGAGGGTCGTCCGAATAGTGATGGAAAAGATGTAGCCACTTCTCATGGGTCAATAATTTCGAAGTCGATATGTGTACTAATACCCATGATTAATTTTTTTGCATCCCCCCCCACACCAATAGGTTCAATTAGTCCTCGGTCGAATAATTTGAGATAGATCCCTGACTCTTCAAGTCATGGTTGACCAATACTTTCCCATGTTGATCTGGTCATTATATTTGCTTTTGACCCAAAGTCGAGGATGACATGAGAAATACGAAATCCATCAACTCCTATATCAACAAGGGGATCCATATAAGTTTTTTCTTTATGGTTCTGGATGCACAACATTTTAGTGACCTTTTTTGTTTTGAGCATTATTTTTGATGAGATGCATTAATTCAATCAACCATGCCACATCTTCTTCTTTCATTAGGAGGTGGAGTAAATCATTAAGTGTTTTAGTCTTATGTTCTTCCTTATTTTCTTCAGCTACAATTTGTAAAAATATTTCTTTTTGCTTCAATGGATTGGGATATTCTTCTTGCTTATTTTACATTTGTGTGATATAAGGGTTATCCCATCCAGTTTTCATGCCTTGTCTAGTGATTATATGCAAATTTTAAGTACTACAAGCTTCATTCTTGGAAACACAAGACAAAATGTTAAAATTTTTTCTTTTATTGAGAGCATCTAACATTATGGGGAACTCTTCAAGATTGTTCTCTCCCACTCCACTCTTTGTACAAAATTTTAAGTTTGTCTTGTGATTCTATGGACAATCGGGACTCAAATGATCTTCACTGAAACATGCATAGCAGCACGGTTAACTTCGACCTAGTGGTCAGTATCCCTGATTGTTATAGTTTATTCCTTTACCATGGTATCCTCCCCATCGATTATTACCATTTTTGCGGTAGTCGCTGTTGTGATTGTCCCAACCTCTTTCATCAATTGTTTGCATCTGGTAGACTCTGTGGTAATTTTATTTGGTCTTTAAATTCTTTATACACTCTGTCATCGTATGTTGTGTCATTCAACATATTCCACACCACTTTGTCCTGACATTGTCATCATTATATGGGTAGTTTGTAGTCGAATGTGTCTCAAATATTTCACATATGTCACAAAAGTAAGTCATCTGTACCGTTTGGGAATTCTATGGATTTATTTCTTCTGGGAATGTAATC
Source organism: Larix kaempferi (assembly GCA_027924585.1). NCBI lineage: Eukaryota > Viridiplantae > Streptophyta > Pinopsida > Pinales > Pinaceae > Larix > Larix kaempferi. The sequence goes on from BSBM01001754.1 coordinate 3,817,825, forward strand.
AATCTTTCCTTAGGTATTCTCATGTTGCTTTGATGAAAATTATAATTATTGTGGTAACTTATCCTATCATCATGTGGGAAGGCGTCTTTAGTGTGTCCTTCATTAGAGAATTTGGTGCACCATAGGTCATTATTTCTTAGAGTCAAGTGTTGCATTGATTTATCCATTCTCTCGAGTCTATATTTTATTTGTTTGTCAATGGTGCGACTCGAATAATTTGAGTTTGATTCAATTCTTAGGGATTTATTCATGAAATATTTGTAAGATGAATACTTGTGCATTAGTAGTGGAGTTCTAATTTTTTTGAGCAATTATTCGACAAAAAAATGAATTAATACAACAAGGTCCATCTTGGATGGCATTTGGATTACAAGATCTTTAAATCTTCTATCATATTTATGAATAGATTCTCCTAGCCTTTGTTTAATTTGCTTCATCTTGTGTCCCGCCAAATTCTTTGCATCGTCAGCATTGAATTGGTCTAAGAAAGCATCTTTTATTTGCTGCTTCATTTTTGGACCTTTTTCCAAAAAGTTCATATGCCATGTAAGCACTCTGTTTTTGAGGCCTCCTGTAAACTATGCAATTTGATGATTCTCATCATCAATAAGGTTAGCTTGCCACAAGGCTTCACACACAAACCAATGCTTTTTAGGATCATCGTCCCCTTCAAAGATATGAGTATTTACTGGAAGACACACATCCATATTGCTACTTTGATGAGTTTTAAGACTTCCCAACTGAGTTTTAAGAGGAATTCCTATTAGATGACTACTGGTGACTTGTGGAAGATGTGCCTACTGCCACGACAAGCATATTTCTTCTACATATGCCTCTTTTACCGGTCAAAGATCCTACGAGTTGGATGGTTCTATCAATAATGTTGCTGGAAGGGGGGTACTTCAATGTGTTATGAATAAAATAAATTAAAAGAGTGTCTTTAGGACTTAGGTGTTAATGTACTCCAGTTACCCCTCTTTGGTCACTGGATCATCAATCTATCTGCAATTCATCCACATTGTTCTAATCGATTCCATATACTAATATCGCTTGGTTGTAATTGCATGTCGTGCTTATTTGTCTAATGGTTGGCCCAGTTGTCATTATCATAGGTACATAACTGACGAGAGTTGAATCATTCAGAATTATGATACACAAGGTTTGGGGGGTAAACACCATTGATTTTGACCGCTCTTCCAATGTCGACACCTCACCTTCTTCTTCAATTGGTCGAATTACCCTCGACTCAGGTAGGACTTTTGGATTCTCAACCATTTCTCCCAACTTCTACATACTTCTCTTATTGTGTAATGGACTGGAAATATCCCTCAACTTCTCTCGTTGCCTGTATATTTTTTCTCTTTCTATTCTCTATATATCTACTATTTGCTTGTGGAAGATTGGACATTTGTTTTGCCGCAACAGACTTGACTTTTTAGAGGCCTTCATTTTTTTTCTGTTGACTAAACTTATGCTTGTTTATGCAGAACAAATTTTCAACGATCCCCCCCATTGTCGACCTGACTCTTAATGGTCGACAAACATGGTGTTGGCAATGGTTGTCATTTATTTAGGAAGTACTCCCATTGTCGTTCGTTGGCAAACCGCTCCCACTCTTTTTGTTTCTTTTCCCAATGTGTCATCGTGTGCTCTTCTAATGGCATTCGAGGTTCGACTATGTGTCCAGCGCCGTTCTCAATCAAAAATTTATATAGCAAGCTTGTTATTGAGCATAGAAATCCTTCGTGGAGATTGTTGAGTGAAAATTTCAGAGTTATAGCAGAAACAATCAGGTACATATTTCTGTCAAAACATAATTATTTTTGGAGCACCTTTATTCATGGCTTCCGGAATTTAGGGTTTCGGAGAAAGTTAGAATTTTTGGAATCGGAGTCCATGGCTGAATGCTACTCAGGAAAATCGAAATTTAGATACCAAGATCGAACTTTTTGTTGGGTAGAATATCGGGCTTCATCAAACCCTAGTTTGAGTTCCTGTCCAGAAGATCTAGAAGTTTCGAAGGCAATTTTGAGGGGTCAAATTTTGGAGATTTCAAAATTGAAGAATGCTAGTTTGATCAGCTCAGCAAGACACATTCTTCCATCCATTCAGAAGTGTGAAAGTCAAAGATTGAATTTTTAGGGTTTCTCTAGCAAACCCTAATCAAGCTCCAGATGAAGTTTCAGGGGGAGTTGAGGCTAAGGCCTTACATAAGAAGACTACAAAAAGTCTCGACAGGTATGACTTAAGGAGGTTCAGGTATGCCTTCAAATCTGATTCTTGATTAAGTTCATAATGTGTTTGTCTTCATGTTATTTATTAGTACAATCTTGATTAATGTTATTAATTGTCTTATCACCCTAGTAACAATATGAATGCATGTGAATGATCGAAGACATTCATTGATTAGGGCTATATGATTGTACTTATGCATTATGGTGTTGTGTGAGGTTGATGTTGTCTGCTAACAAGATACAGGTACATCACAAAAGACAAATCAAGTTCCATGACCATGACAACATGAAGACAAAGACTCACGAGGTATGTATGACTTTGTTATATTATGTTTAACCTATGAGACATGCAGGTTCTAGCTCAGGATCTCTAAATCATTGAAGAGATTGTTTAGGTATGTTGTACATAACTAAGCAGGTATACTAATCCAGGTATGTTTTCCTATGTCATGTTAGAATCTTACCTTGTGTAAGTATACTTGGTATGATTGGTTAGTAATCAAGGGTTTATGCATATTATGTCTCTTATCTTGGTTGATGATTTAACTAACTAGATCAAACAAGAATATGCATGAGTAAAAGAAGACTTCCTTGAAACCCTGAATACTAATGATCATGACTGTACATATTCAAGATTATTTAGAATTAGAATGTTTTGATAATATTGAGAATATACTAATGAATGTATGTTTGTGTATGAGATCATGAGGATGACACTAGTGTACACTTGAGCATGCACAGTGGTACAGAATGAATAGAAGTTCAGAAGACATACAGAAGATCAAGCGGGAGGCAACCTCACAAACATAAAAGATAAGTATTTGAGTTGTTATTAGAAATAGTAAATGATATTGCTTGTATGCATATTTGTATTCCTAGAATATATCATGCTGAGTGTAAACATTCATAAAGCATTGAATAGTATACTACTAATATGCATATGATTGGTAAGTTGGACAAACATTCCATTGTTGCTTGTCTAGAATGAAACCTCTTTGTTGACATGCTGAGAGCTGTGCACACTCTCGATAGTATGTTCTGGTAGAGATGGAAGGCATCTAGATAGCCACTGTATGCATACAGGATATGGGAAAGTGTTGTGCCAAAGTATTGGTCAAAATAGTTGCATAACTATGTAAATGATATCTGTATGCATAATAGGTTATCATGTCAATATGATTTGATGATTATGAAGTATTACTAATCATGTACTTAATTTTGATTTGTAGGAAAGATCACGATGAATGATGAACTCTGAACAAGCAATGGATGTTCAACAAAAGATTTACAAATAAAACACACTATAGAAAGCTTGTGGTTAAGAGATTCTCTTAGAAAGAGGAAGAGAATCATGATGAGATGTTTTGCTCCAAGGGACTAGATAAGACCATTCTCTTAATGATGTAATTAAAGAAGAAGTGTGAATCAGGTTCTGTATGGGTACCCAGGATCGGTAGTCAATTGATGAGCTTAATGATCATCATGGGTGATGTGGATCTCAACCTTTGCTACAAGGTTGAATATGGCTTCTATACACATATGACATGGATGCAAGAAGGAACTCACCACAGAGTTCGAATGATTTTGAGGCTCATATTAGTAGACCCATATGACGAGAGATGGCACAGATAGATATGCAGAAGATCACTCAATGCAGAGTGTGAATAATGGACAATTGACAGCTTCATGACAAAGCTTGGGCTTTACCAGAAGTAAAGCTGTTCCTAACCTTTACCTTAAGGTTGTGGATGATGAACCTATCATACCATTATTGTATGACGATGATCTCTTTCTGACAAGGAATGAGAAACAGGTCATGAAAATGGATGCAGAAATGAAAATGAAAGATCTCGGATTAATGCACTACTTCTTAGGTCTAGAAGTATGGCAAGATCCAAAAGGAATCTTTTAAATCAAGGTAAGTATGCTGTGAAGTTTCTAAAAAGTTTTGATATGTTGGAGTATAAAGCCATGGCCACTCCCATGGACTCCAAATTGAAGTTTTTAGTTAATGACTCATCGTATTTAGTGGACCTAACCCTATATAGACAAATCATTGGGTCATTGATGTATTTAACAAATACTAGGCCAGATATATGCTTTGCTGTAAATAACCTAAGTCAGTATCTAGTAGAACCTAGAAAGGTGCACTTAATAGCTACAAAGCATGTAGTGAGGTACCTAAAAGGTACATTAGATTTTTGGTCTATGTTATCTTGCAGGTCATGAACTCTGTTGTGTCTCAAACAGAAAGAGTACATTAGGTGGATGTTATAGTCTTGAATCTGCCATGATCTCATGGTTCAGTAAGAAACAATCTAGTGTGGCTCTCAGTATTGCTGAAGCAGAATATATGGCTGTCTGCTCTGCCAGCTGTGAAGCAGTGTGGCTTCAGAAGCTATTATATGGAGTGTTTGACTTAGAAATGGATCCCACTGTGATTATGTGTGACAATCAAAGCTGCATTAAGATGACTGAAAATCCCGTGTTCCACGATAAGTCAAAACACATAGAGATCCGATACTTCTATATACGAGATATGGTGCAAAGAGGAGCTATCAAGCTCGAATATATAAGCACTGAGGATCAGATTGCTGATATATTGACTAAACCTCTGTCTCAAGTAAAGTTTGAATACTTTCGAGACAAGCTTGGTATAGTTCAAAAGGACCCTCCTCGAAAGGGGGAGTAGCATAGTATCTGATAACAAGTCTGTCTCATCAATGATGAGGTTACCTATTTACTGCACCTAGTTACTTAGAATTATTTAGATTTAGGAATCTTATATTTTTTCTTTTGATGATATATGTATACATGCTTTTGATGATAGATGTATACATGCTTTTGATAGATATACATGCTTTTGATGATAGATGTATACATGCTTTTGATGATAGATGTGATGATGAGGATACATGTTTTGTTATACATGTTTTGATGATGAGGATACATGTTTTGATGATGAGGATACATGATTGACACATGTTTTGATGAAATTCTTGGTAAACATGTGAGGGGATTGGATCATCCCTGGACTTCAGTCCGAAAGAAGAGTCGTAGACGTATGTCTTCGAGAATGAAGTTCTTGGTGAACATGTGAGGGGATTGGATCATCCCTGGACTTCAGTCCGAAAGAAGAGCCGTAGACGTATGTCTTCGAGAATGAAGTCCTTGGTGGATAGTTGAGGATTAAGTCATCCTTGGACGTAGTCCTAAATGTACGGTGGAGGATTAAGTCATCCTTGGACGTAGTCCTAAATGTACGGTTGAGGATTAAGTCATCGTTGGACGTGTCCTTGGACGTAGTCCTAAATGTATGGTTGAGGATTAAGTCATCCTTGGACGTAGTCCTAAATGTACGGTTGAGGATTAAGTCATCCTTGGACGTGGTCCTAAATGTACGGTGGAGGATTAAGTCATCCTTGGACGTGGTCCTAAATGTATGGTGGAGGATTAAGTCATCCTTGGACGTAGTCCTAAATGTACGGTTGAGGATTAAGTCATCGTTGGACGTGGTCCTAAACGTACGGTGGAGGATTAAGTCATCATTGGACGTAGTCCTAAATGTACGGTTGAGGATTAAGTCATCCTTGGACGTGGTCCTAAATGTACGGTGGAGGATTAAGTCATCCTTGGACGTGGTCCTAAATGTACGGTGGAGGATTAAGTCATCCTTGGACGTGGTCCTAAATGTACGGTGGAGGATTAAGTCATCCTTGGACGTAGTCCTAAATGTACGGTTGAGGATTAAGTCATCCTTGGACGTGGTCCTAAATGTACAGTAAGGATTGGATCATCCTTGGACTTTGGTCCTGTGAACTGAGCCGTAGACATGAGGTCTCCGAGAATTGATAGGACTGGATCGTCCCTGGACTTTGGTTCAAAAGGTACATGACAGGACTGGATTGTCCCTGGACTTTGGTTCAAAAGGTACATGACAGGACTGGATCATCCCTGGACTTCGGTTCAAAAGGCACATGACAAGATTGCATCATCCTTGGACATAGGTCCTAAAGAGAACTGGATTGATCGTGTGATGACGATGCTGTTGATCGTGTAATGATGATGCTGATGAGGATGATGTGACGATGCTGATGATCGTGTGATGACGATGCTGACGATCGTGAGGATTCAGATATTGATGTAGCTGTTTGAGTGCTGCAGAAGATAAAGACTCAGTACTGAAGATGTTGATGTTCCAGTAACTGGTTGAGTTACTGATGATGTTGAGAAAGCTTCCAATGATTTATAGATGTATCATGTATGATGTTGATGACTCCTTGCTCATGCAGATGCTGTTATAATATCCTTCTCGTTAAGGGGGAGTGTTGAGATATTGTAACTTCAAAGAATATTATATTTGTACTTTATTATTCTGGAGATGTTTCATTCCTCCTTGAAGATCTTATTGTATATCCGGAGATGTTTATTCCTTCGTCGGAATGTGGTAACATGGGTTATTAGACTTCCCTAGTGGGGGTCGGCCCTGTATGTGTTATGTGGGTCAAAGGGTTATTAGACCACCCTAGAGGGGTCGGCCCAGTCAGTTATAATAGGGTATTTAACCTAATGGTTAAATACGAGCCTACATGTACTTGTGTAAAAGATATGTCAGAGTAGTGTATAAATAGAGGAGGTGTGTTCTTCATTTGACACACTCACTCACTGGAGAGAGGCGCACTTGTGGAGGAGAGGTCTGCTATGGTGGTGGAGGAGATCATGTCTTTGGTTTGCATCTTTGTATATTGCTGGTCATCTATATTGAGGAAGCTAAACTGGGTTTTCTACCCCATGAGGGTTTCCCAGGATAAATATGTGTCTCTTGTGTTTATGCTATGCTTGTTGTTTCTTCAGTGATCCTGTATATGCTATTATTGTGAAATGGAATGTAATGCTGCTATTTTCTGTCTTAGCATATTAAATTTTAACAGAGATTTGAATAAAAATTACGTCGCACTTTATCAACAAATACTCTTTCCTCAATGGCTTTCTCTTCACAAAAGTTTATGCATATTTTTTTGAACCATTCATATAAGTTTGTTCTTCCTCCATTAAATATATTTCGCATTAACACCTTTTCATTCTGGCCATCCAATTTGGTCATGAACAACGATCAGGTGTTAGGATATTTTACTACTCCATCCTTGTCCTACCTAGCATTATTTCATTTTCCTAGTAGCTGATGATGCCATTTCCCCCCTAGTTGTGTGAAGATGTCATCCAGGATCCATCTACCACCTTCTGAGGCCTGCATGCATCATTTTAGGACCACTTTAGTCAGTTCCTTATTTTTTAGGAGACTACTCAGTGTTCCATTTCAATTCACCTGAGTTAGATGACTCTTGTGGGGGGTTAAAGCTATGAATGCCATTGATTATGGCCTCATGCACCCTTTTTTGACTGTTTTGCATGGAAAAATTACTGATGCACCCTCCTTGGTCAATTAATTGATTGTGTCTTCAGTTAGCTGAGTTGAGGATCAGATTGGTTGAGTTTGAGTCTTTCGGAGCACACTAGTGATGACAATTCCTATGCTAGACCAAATGAGACTCGAATTCTCTCCATTGTAACATCATTGTTAACTATACTGATTATTGGATCATGTGACATTATTCTGTTCCTATCTGATTTCTCATGCATGATTAATTGTCTGCTTCTTTTTACTGTAGTTTTCACTCTAATCCATGTTTTCTGCTCATTATTTCTTTGTGAGGTATACTCAACTCTTAGATCTACTATGACTTAGAATTTAACATGGTATCAGAGCCATTTGAGCATAGGTTGAGTACATATTTTTAGTAGTGCACCAAAATCCTATGGATTTCCACAGCAAATCCTGGTTCCATTGCATTGAATTCATTGGAGAAATATTTTTAGGTCTATCCAGGTGTGAAGGATCTTGAAAAATGTGCATATTGTCCTAAAATAGTGCTCAATAGTAGTTTATCTCCAAAAATTGAGAGCTTTTTGCAGGTTATTGAATTTTTTTTTAGTGCAACAGTTGCAGCAGTAGCAGCAGTATCACCTTGTATTTTCTCCAATAGTTCTCATGGAGAATTCGAGCTCTCCTCTCTCTCCCAGAATCTTGACACCCTTCAATTATCTTGATTGGAGGGATGATATGCAGATGGTCTTGCGCAACAAGTTACTGTAAAGGGTAATTATGGGAAAGAAGGTCGAACCTCAAGTAGCTTTTGAGAAGACCAAGTATCTGAATAGAATGGATGAAGTATTTGGTTTCATGTGTATTCATTTTTATAGAGATATACTCGTCCACCTCGAAGGATTGAAGACTCCAAGAGAGGTATGGTTGAATTTGGAGACCCTCTTCGACAAACAAGGTGAGCTAAGGGGCCATATTCTGGAGAATGAGTTGATTTCTCTTCAATCGAGCAGTTTCGAGACCATCCAACAATTCTTTTCCAAATTCAAATATTTGGTCATGCAATGCAAGAAGTGTGGAATTGGGAAGAAGGATGAGCAGTTGATGTTATCCATTATGAGAAATCTAGGTCCCGAGTTCTCCATCTTTGTCTCTACCTTCTATTCAGGGTGAATGTCAATTCCTGGTTGGAAGATGCCATCCTTAGATGTTTTCATTGAATCTCTCATCCAAGAACAAGACAAATTGATCCAGATGGGCGCCTTGAAGGCCTCCAAAGATCAATATCTTGTGTCCGGAGAAGCAACAAGTGTGAACTAAAAGGGGAAGCACAAGGGAAAGGAGAAGAGACAATATGAACCCAAGAAGAATGCCAAGCTAAGTCTATTGGAATGAGCCTCCAGATCCAATAAAGACAAACACAAGGGATTTGAGAAATCCAAGTGTTCCTATTGCAATAAAGGAAACCACCCAGAGATATCTTGCATGCAGAAGAAGATAGATCAAATGACCAAGCTTCTTGAACAACACAAAATTTCCCTCCTAGAAGGTGCAAGAGAGACTGATTCTGGAAGTGAGTTTGATGGTCATGAGAGAAGCCATGCACTGAAGGCTGTATTTTCAAAATCAAAATCCCTACTCATTGATTCAGGAGCCTCCAACCACATGGTTTCCTCCATAGAATCATTTTCTTCTCTAGATATCAAAGATGGTTTGATTATTCACATGGGAGATAACTCTCAGATATATGATGAAGGGAAGGACATAGTACATCTGGAGCATGGGAAGTTAAAAAATGTTCTATTTGTGCCTTCTTTGCCAGAAATTTGTTGTTTGTATATCAGATGACTCGCACAGGTTCACCGAAGAAAGTGGTCTTTGGTTTTGACACAATTGATATTACAGAGATCTCTATTGGGAAGATTACAGTGAAAGGGTTTGCAAACCATGCCTCCAAGGCATATGAATTCTCCCATTTTTTCCATACTCTCTGCCTATCCCATTGGAATCTAATGAAGATCAGAGTGATATATCTTGTAATGAAGATGATGATCAAGACCTTGATGTTGAGAATACAGTTCAAGGAGATTCGGATCCATATCCAACACATGCTCCCAATCCATGGCCAAGGACAATATGGGATCACAAAGTCCTTGTAGCTACTGAGAACACAGTTGGGATCCATCTGACCATCGAACCACTAGATCTCTGTATCATGCAAACCTTGCACTATGTCTTGTAGATCCACTTCTCTCAGAGAGGTGCTACATGATGATGGGGTTTGATTCACAATCCCTTGAAGAGAATTTCCATGGGGTACCTACAACCAAGCAACAATATTGGTTGTCTGGCAAAGGGTACTCAAAGGTTCATGATTTGGACCACAATGATCCATTCTCTCTAGTAGCAAGAAGGGTTCATGAAAGTTTTTTTTTGGAAAATACTACTTCTACACAGTGGGAGGTACATCAGAGGAGCAGATCCATATCCAGATCCAGATCTAGCACCTGCATTGCTATCCTACATAGGAGCAAATTGCCAATATTTTTGCAAAGGATTTCACTCATGAAAGTTTTTTCCTTCTCTGCTTAGTATGAAGGTTCTTTGAGTTCCCTACTATTGTTATTTTTGAGGGGGGGTATTTTTTCGATGATGATTTTCCCCATTTCCTTGGTTCATGGACAATTCTTTTATTTTTTATATTTTATTTTATTGTATGGGTGACCTTTGGTCTTAGTAACTAGGGCCTAGGATGCAAAAGTAGGGATTAACGGGGGTGTTAGGATATTGTAATACTCCATCCTTGTCTTACCTAGCATTATTTCATTTTCCTAGTAGCTAATGATGTCATTTCCCCCCTAGTGGTGTGCATATGTCATCCATGATCCATATACCATCTTCAGAGGTGTGTATGCATCATTTTAGGACCACTTTAGTCAGTTCCCTATTTTTTAGGAGCCTACTTAGTGTTCCCGTTCAGTTCACCTGACATTAAGCATAACATATCTAATTGAACAAGTAAATCAATTACAAAGATGAAACTCAGAAAATAAGTGTAAACTGTGCAAAACGCTTGCAGCAGTGCTCTATTGAACTCAGAATAGTAGAATACAATACAATACAGTAACAATGACTGATCAATTCGAATTAACCAAGGAGTTCATTCGAATATACTGCATGGAATAGCTTGGATCCAACCAGGAGTCCTCATCATCAGATTAGTGGAGTCATCAATGCACAAGTAATGGTCAAACAGGTGTCAAACTGAGTCTAACTGAGTGTGGTAGGTGTAACTGGCACATGTAGGCACTAACTGAATGAAGGAGGCTCAGTGGAGGGCGCATGAGGAGCTAACTGGAGTCAAAATAGGCAATCTAGTCTCACTGGGGGTCCAACGGAGTGATACAAGCAGTTAGGAGTCAATCTAGCCTTAAATCAAGGAAAGACAACTAACTAACTGAAGTGAATTGAGTGGTAGGTGAAGAAGGGTGCCTTTCTCAAGTGGTAGGTGAGAAGTGGGCGCCTTCCTGACTAGGAGGGCTAAAACTGTATGGAAAGAAGCTCCCGAGTGTTGGAAGACTGGGGACAAGGTGTTGGAGGCATCAAACTGGTGACTGGGATGCATGTGGATGCATGCAAAGTACATAACGAAATGATGAGATATCCTAATAGACCCCTCAAGATATACTATGATGTAAAAAATAATAATTGAATAGAGCCCTGGTTATTGAGACCAAAGGTCACCCCGATACAATAATCCAAAAAATGCTAGAAATAAATCCAAGTGAGGAAAGAGGGAAAACCCAATGGGAAGAAATCCCCCCCTCAAGCTGCACATAGAAGGATCTAATCTGTCTCCACCATGATGGAACTCACCCCCAACAGTGAATGGAGGTAAGAGAACTTCTTCTCAGTGAAACTCTTGGTGAAGATGTCTACAATTTTCTCATTGGTAGGGCAATATTGCAAAACAATGGTTCTGTCATGCACCAACTCTCGGATGTAGTGCACGTGGATATCGATGTGCTTGGTCCTCTGTCTCTGAACTGGATTCCTCGAGATCTTGATAGAACTTTGATTGTCACAAAAAATGACAGTTGAAGTAGTACTACCAATATCAAACTCTGACAAAATACCCTGCAACCAAACTTCCTGAATGCAAGCATTGACTGCTCCTCGATACTCTGCCTCTGCTAAAGATAATGCAATGGCTGCTTTCTTTTTGCTTGACTGGAAAATAGGCCCATTTCCAATCATGAAAAAATAACCGAAAGTGGACTTCCGATCAATACTATCACTTGCCCAATCTGAATCTGTATACCCAATCAAATCTAGCTCACAATCTGCAGCATAGTGTATGCCAAAGTGTCGAGTGCCCTGCACATAGTGTAAGATCCTCTTGGCTACCCGCCAATGGAGATCATGGGGATGCTGCATATATATTGATACAACACCCATGGCATAAGATATATCAGGCCTTGAGTGTGCCAAGTAAAGTAGAGAACCGATCAACTGACGATACAATGTAGAATCTGCAAGCGGTGTAGAATCTCCCTCCTCAAGACTGATTCCTGAGAGGAATGGAAAGGGGTTGCCTTACATTATGACATGTTGAACTTGTTTAACATGTTTGAAATGTATTTTTTCTGAGATATGGTGATCCCATCAAAATTTTGTGCAATCTCAAGCCCCAAAAATTGTTTTAGCAAGCCCCTATCGCTCATGTCAAAAGCTAGATTTAAAGCAATTTTTAACCTGTCAATTGAACTAAGAGTGCTACCAGTTATCAGAAGATCATCAACATAAAGAACTATAATCAACAAATTACCTTCAGTTTTCTGTAGGTACACATTTGGATCTGATTTGCACCTTCCGAAGTTTTTCGAGAGAAGGAATGAGTCCATCTTAGCATACCAAGCTCTTGGGGCCTGTTTTAAGACATACAATGACTTCTTCAATCAGCATACTAACTTTGGATATGATATATATCCTTCTGACTGCTTCATATATATTTCTTCTTTTATATTTCCATGGAGAAATGCACTCTTCACATCCATATGGTACAAGACGGATCAAATCCATCTTTGCAACCGGTGCAAAGGTCTCAGTGTAGTACACTCCTTGGAATTGGGAGAAACCTTTGGAAACCAACCAAGCTTTGTATTTGCAGGTTGAACCATCAGCAAAAACCTTTGTGCGGTAGACCCATTTACATTTGACTAATTTCCTCCCAGGTGGAAGAGAAAATAGCTCCCATGTAGCATTCTTTTGAAGAGAACTGTACTCTTCATCCATGGTGGTTTTCCATATCAGATCTCGGTGGGCATGATAATATGATTTAGGATCTGAACCTATCATCAAAAAAATTTCTTAGATAGCAAAGGATCAGAGAAAGAAAGAGCCATACCTGCTCTTTGAAAGTTTGCTTGAGTCCTCCTTGGATCGGCAGGATTTCCAATGTTTTGACCAGTTGAATTGAGTGTATTTTGGGCCCACTTGGGAAAGTGTTGGGGCAAAAATGGATCAGCCTCTGAACCTGATATATCATGTTCATCAAATTTTGATAAAATATCAGAAATATCAGAAATATCAGAACCAATACTTTCATCATCTTCTTCAAATTCTTCATCTGGTGGAGGCGGTAAATCAATAGTTTCTTCCTCGACTAGTTCTAGATTTTGAAGCGGTTCTTCAAATTTGACACTTCGCTCAATGAATATATTTTTGGATCTGATATCCATTAGTTTGTAGCCTTTTGATTCTTCATCATATCCCAATGGGATGCATTCAACACTTTGTGGATCCAAAGATCTTGTCATTTTCGACGGAATTCTGGCTCAAACGGTTGAGCCAAAAACACGGAAATTTGACACATCAGGTTTGTGACCTGTGTAAGCTTCCAAAGGTGTAATATCGGTCAAAGATGAATGTGGAACCCTGTTTTGAATGTATGCAGCAAAATTCCTGGCCTCATCCCAAAGTTTTTCAGCCCAACCTTTGGATTCAATCATACAGGTTGCCATCTCTTTCAGTGATATGTTCTTCCTTTCCGCTACACTGTTCATCTGTGGTGTGTACGGAACTGTGTACTGGATCTGAAAGCTGCTTTCAGCAAAAATTTGTAGTAGCTTTGATTTGATATATTCACCTCTATTATCAGATCTAAGATCCTTTATCTTCCTCTCAGTGGCAGTCTCAACAGAAGCCTTAAAAAACTTGAATTTTTCTAGTACTTCTGACTTGTTTTTGAGAAAGAAAACCCATGTAAATCTGGAAGTCGTAGATGAATGTCAAAACATACCTTGAGCCATTCATGGATATTTGTGGTAGTGGACCACTACTATTAGAACGTATCAGCCCCAAAATGCAAGAATCTCTGCTAGCTTTGCCTCAGTCAAATTTGTGCTCGGGGTGCTTCCCAATGATGCAACCTTTGCATATTCCCTTCGAGGATTTGATCGTCGGAAGGGAATCAACCATGGAATTTTTTCTGTAGTAGCTTCAAATATCTATTATTTAGGTGTCCAAACCTCTCATTCCATAGCCTACTAACCTCATTGCCATGAGTTAGAAGAGTGGTGGGCTTGTCATGAGGCAGAAAGTGTGAAAATTCATATGCTTTTGAAGCACGATTTGCTTTTCCGACTGCAATAATTCTTCCACTTTGAATATCAGAAATTTCAACTTTATTAGGGAAGAATAAAAATTTATTTGGTGAACCAGTGTGTGTCATCTGATAAATGGAAAGAATATTCGAAGCTAAGGATGGAACATAGAGCACATTGTGAAAACTGCCATGCTCTAAATGAATAGTACCTTTTCCCTTTGAAGAGATTTGAGAGTCATCTCTCATGTGGATGGAGATGGTGCTGTTGGGATCAAATGATGATAGAGAATATTTATTTGCAGCCATGTGGTTCGAATCTCCAAAATCAATGAGTAGAGTTGGAGGGGTCTAAACTGTTGCCATGAGTGCATGACCTCTCTCGGGATGATCATTTTTCTCCTTCTTCCTTGCACCGTCAGGAAGGGTTATGTTGTTTTTCTCTAAAAGAAGGGCCATCTAATCTATGGTTTTCTTCATGCATGAGATTTCAGGATGATAGCCCTTGCTGTAATAAGAACATTTAGATTTCTCTTTGCCCTCTTTCCCTTTTTGCTTGTTTCTTGAACCAGATGGCTCATCCGCTTGCCTTGTCTTCTCTCTTTGCTTGGACGGATCAAAATTTGGATTCTCTTTATTTTGATTTCTTTTCCATTCATAGCTTTGGATCCTCCAACAAATAATGCTTGGTCTTTGTAGCATATGGTCCCCAGTTGAATGAGTTTATCATGATCCTTCGTCACGGATTCAATGAAGGCACTTAAGGTAGGCATTTTCCAATTCGGGATTGTGAGCTTCTCGGAATTGATTGTAGAGACAAAAACTGAATAGTCTTTTCCAATTTTTGAGAGAATAGAAAGAATCAACTGTTTATCTTCCTTTACAACTCCACTTTGCTTCAATAGCAATACCAAGTGCTTGAATTTGGTGAAGAAATCATTTATGGTATCAAAATTCTCAGGATTCAAGGCAATCAATTCATTTTCCAATTGAAAAGACCACATCTCATCTTGCTTCCCAAAGAGATTTTCAAGTTGCTCTCATACTGCTTTTGGAGTAGTCAATCCACTAAGGTGGAAATGAATATCCTTGGAAATATTTAGGCAAAGAAGACCATATACTTCATCCAATTTGTTGAAGTGCTTGGATTTCTCATTGAGTGTTTTTGGCTCAACTTCGAGGCCCATGATGACTCTGTAGTACCCTTTTCAGCGCAACACAATCTCCATGTCATTCTTCCATTCAAAATAATTGAAGGGAGTGAGAAGCTTTGAAGAAGAAGAATCCATCTCAATGATAGCGAATGCTAATGGAGGAGTTATAAAACCTGCGAATCATAATAAAGCAAGAACAATAAGATCAAACGATCCACCCATTTTAGAGTTGCATCACACCCGTCATAGGAGATCAAGCAAGCTTGAAGATCCAATGATCTATATCCAGGAATTCTGTGGAAAACTCACGGCTTCTGGAGTGGATTGGAGAGAAATTTCAGTCTTGCATGCACATGAGCGAATGCACATGATATTTTGCATGTCGCTGCTGAAATATTTTTGTGAGCAATTCACTCAATATTCATGTAGAACACCGGCAGAAAAGAAATCTTGTCCCTGCCATGGCTCTGATACCATGTGAAATTAAGCAAAATAGATCTAATTGAACAAGTAAATCAATTACAAAGATGAAACTCAGAAAATAAGTGTAAACTGTGCAAAAGGCTTGCAGCAGTGCTCTATTGAACTCAGAATAGTAGAATACAATACAATACAATAACAATGACTGATCAATTCGAATTAACCAAGGAGGTCATTTGAATAAACTGCATGGAATAGCTTGGCTCCAACTAGAAGTCCTCATCGTCAGATCAGTGGAGTCATCAATGCACAAGTAACGGTCAACCAGGTGTCAAACTGAGTCTAACTGAGTGTGGTAGGTGTAACTAGCACATGTAGGCACTAACTAAATGAATGAGGCTTAGTGGAGGGCGCATGAGGAGCTAAATGGAATCAGAATAGGCAATCTAGTCTCACTGGGGGTCCAACAGAGTGATACAAACAGTTAGGAGTCAATCTAGCCTTAAATCAAGGAAAGACAACTAACTAACTGAAGTGAATTGAGTGGTAGGTGAATAGGGGTGCCTTTCTCAAGTGGTAGGTGAGAAGTGGGCGCCTTCTTGACTAGGAGGGCTAAAACTGTATGGAAAGAAGCTCCCGGGTGCTGGCAGACTAGGGACAAGGTGTTGGAGGCATCAAACTGGTGACTGGGATGCATGCGGATGCATGCATGCATGCAAAGTACATAACTGAATGATGAGATATCCTAATATTCCTATGTATTCTTTCAAAACTTGGGAAAGATTATTCATTTTTTGTTTCAACTTTCAATATGGGAAAGATCACAATTATGAATTGGAAAATGACTACCTTAAGTGCCTTCATTGAATTCGTGACGAAGGAGCATGATAAACTCATTCAAATGGGGAGTATATGCTCCAAAGATCAAGCATTATTTGCTAGAGGATCCAAAGCTACGAATGGAAAAGGGAAGCAAAATAAAGAGAAGCCAAATTTTGATCCATCCAAGCAAAGAGAGAAGACAAAGCAATCGGATGAGCCATCTGGTTCAAGAAACAAGCAAAAAGGGAAAGAGGGCAAAGAGAAATCTAAATGTTCTTATTGCAGCAAGGGCTATCATCTTGAAATATCATGCATGAAGAAGACCATGGATTAGATGGCCCTTCTCTTAGAGGAAAACAACATAACCCTTCCTGGCGGTGCAAGGAAGAAGGAGAAGAATGATCACCCCAAGAGAGGTCATGCACTCATGGCAACTGTTTCGACTTCCACAAATCTACTCATAGATTCTGGAGATTCAAACCACATGGCTGCAAATAAAGATTTTCTATCATCATTTGATCCCAACAATACCATCTCCATCCACATGGGAGATGACTCTCAGATCTCTTCAAAGGGCAAAGGAACCATTCATTTAGAGCATGGCAGTTTTCATAATGTTCCTTCCTTAGCTTCGAATATTCTTTCTGTTTATCAGATGACACACATTGGTTCACCAAAGAAAGTTGTATTCTACCCTAACAAAGTTGAAATTTCTGATATTCAAAGTGGAAAAATTATTGCGGTCGGAAAAGCAAATCATGCTTCAAAAGCGTATGAATTTTCACACTTTCTACCACATGACAAGCCCACCGCTCTTCTGACTCATGGAAATGAGGTTAGTAGACTATGTAATGAGAGGTTTGGACACCTAAATTATAAATATTTGTAGCTGCTACAGAAAAATTCCATGGTTGATTCCCTTCCGACGATCAAATCCTTGAAGGGAATATGCAAAGGTTGCATAATTGGGAAGCACCCTGAGCACAAATTTTATCGAGGCAAAGCTAACAGAGCTTCTTGCATTTTGGGGCTGATACATTTTGATATCAGTGGTCCATTGCCACATACCTCCATGAATGGCTGAAGGTATGTTTTGACATTCATTGACGACTTCTCCAGATTTACATGGGTTTTCTTTCTAAAAAACAAGTCAGAAGTACTAGAAAAATTCAAGTTTTTTAAGGCTTCTGTTGAGACTACCACCGAGAGGAAGATAAAAGCTCTTAAATCTGATAATGGAGGTGAATATATCAAATCAGAGCTGCCACAAATTTGTGCTGAAAGCGGCATTCAAATCCAGCACAAAGTTCCCTACACACCTCAGATGAATGGTGTAGCGGAAAGGAAGAACCGATCACTAAAAGAGATGGCAATCGGTATGATTGAATCAAAAGGTTTGGATGAAAACCTTTGGGCTGAGGCCATGAATGTTGCCGCATACATTCAAAACATAGTTCCACATTCATCTTTGACTGATATTACACCTTTCAAAGCTTACACTGGTCACAAACCTGATGTGTCCAATTTCCGTCGTTTTGGCTCAACCGCTTGGGCTAGAATTCCAACTGAAAAGAGAAAATATTTGGATCCAGAAAGTGTTGAATGAATCCTATTGGGATATGGTGAATAATCAAAAGGATACAAACTAATGGATATCAGATCCAAAAATATATTCATTGAGCGAAGTGTTAGATTTGAAGAACTGCTTCAAAATCTAGAACTAGTCGAGGAAGAAACTGCTGATTTACCGCCTCTACAAGAAGATGATGAAAGTATTGGTTCTGATATTTATGATATTTTATCAAAATTTGATGAACATGATATATCAGGTTCAGAGTCTGATCCAGTTGTGCCCCAACACTTTCCCAAGTGGGACCAAAATACTCTCAATTCTGCTGGTCAAAACATTGGAAATCCTGCCGATCCAAGGAGGACTCGAGTAGACTTTCAAAGAGCAGGTATGGCTCTTTCATTCTCTGGTCCTTTGATATCTGAGAAATGTTTTTTGATGATAGGTTCATATCCTAAATCATATTATCATTCCCATCAAGATCCGAGATGGAAAACCGCCATGGATGAAGAGTACAGTTCTCTTCAAAAGAATGCTACATGGGAGCTAGTTTCTCTTCCACTTGGGAGGAAATTAGTCCAATCTAAATGGGTCTACCGCAAAAAGGTTGTTGCTGATGGATCAACCTGCAAATACAAATCTTGGTTGGCTTCAAAAGGTTTTTGCAGTTTGATGAGGAAAGGTTGCAGTACTGTTGACGCCGCGACACGTTGGACAAAGGCGCGAAAGGAGTATCTTCGGCCAAAGGATACCACACTTGGCGGGTTTTGGGTCACTTGGAACACATATTTTGTAATAGTGAGTCAAGTATACCGCACTTGGTGGATTTTTGGTCATATATTTTGTAATATCGAGTCATTGTACCGCGGTATGCAAGTTTTTGGGTCATTAGACCAAGTCAGTTAGTAGATTGTCCATAGTGTCGGTTAGGAAAGTGGACAAGTATTGTAATTGGTGGAAGCCTATAAATAGATGAGAATTGTACGTGTTAAAGGAAAAAAAAGGAAGAAAAAGATAAGTGCTATGCGGAGGTTGATGGAGATACTGCAGATGTCTTTGCACTGCTTTTGGTTTGTCGAATAATATAAGGATGGTGATTTGGTGCAATCTATGTGTAATGTTGCTGGATGCTCATATTATTGTTTATTCTTAATTTAGTTATCTGTTCTTGTTACTATGATATGAATGCTGCGATAATATGTTATCTGTCAATGTGAATATGTTGCGATTAAAGTAATATGCAATCTCTATTTTTGGTAATGTTAAATGATGCGATATGCATGATCAATGATTGAAATTGCTGTTGGTAACCCGATGCCACAACTTGCCTCCTCCCTCGGCGGAAACATGGTTCCGTCTGCTCTTCTTGGTCGCCTCGGGTGAGACCTCATCCGCTCTGCGGGTGTTGCTGGGTGGGCTCACACCTACCCGGGCTGGTGCTCAGGGAGACTGCGGTATGGGTTGATAGTTGGTGGACCCCTGTCGACTGTGAGGTCGTGATTCGATCAACAAATGGTTCCGTTTTCGGGACCGTGTGCTAAGTAAGAAGAGGCCATGTTGTGGCACCCGACGAAGCCGGAGATAGAAAAATTGTTCAATCAGAGGCTATAGGAGTTCGCTGAAGAAGAAATTCGGAACACGCAACTTACTGTAGATCAGTGGGTGGGAAGATATATTCACGATGGCCCGCACGAATGGTTTTTCTATGAATTCCCCGTCATTTTGTATGAGTGGTTGTCAAAACTGACATTTCAGAAGAGTAACTTCTAGGGTGGTGAGCTGACGACCTGGACCCCGAAACTGATTCAGGAATTGCAGAAAGTCGATAATAAGGCATCATGGGCTATCGAGGTTTGGCTTGATAGCATTTTGGAAGGATACATTACAGAATTTGTGGCCGATACGAAGAAATCCTATAGTGAAGATGAAAGATACTTCTTTGACGGGCCGAGGGGAAGGTTTCTGCTATCGCTCTAGCTATCAATTAAGATGCTAATCTATGAGAAAGGCATATTAAAAATGCACCTTGATCAGTAGACATCCTGGTGGGAGGAGGCTGTGGGTACCGCGACTGTTGGGGGAACGGTGCATGAAATGGTAAAGGGGTAGATGGGTGAAGACCATGAGGAGACTGTGAGTGAAGCCAAGGAAGAAAGTGGCCTTACGAGGGGAGGAGCAAGGTTCCGATAGGAAAAGAGGCAGAGGATAGGAGAAGGTCCTGCTGCGATCAGACTACAAGACAGTGAAGGAAGGCCACACGGGATGAAGCGACCTCACAGTCATAATAGGGATAACCAGGCTACGCCCAGGATAGAGGTAGAACTGAACCCCAGCAACAACGTGCCCACACTTTCGCTCACTAGCTCTCAACTGACAAGAAAAACTACTTTGACACCACTGAGTGCGTCGACGCCGCAGAAGTTAATTGGTAGTAGTAGTACAACAACAGGAGGAAGGAAGCCTAAGATGGCGGGTGATGATGCTAAGCTACCATTGTTCCATGGCAGTGTGACAGACAACCCAGAGAAGTATTGGTTTTTGTGTGAAGCGGTCTGGACTGTGAAACAGATTACTGATGACGATGTTAAGAAAGGACAATTGGCCACGACCCTACGAGGTCGTGCATTAGATTGGTTCATGAAACTTGTCTTAGTCCCTACGGGGCCCCTAGATAAGTCATTAAATGAAATTCGGGATGGAATGATTGCTGAATTTTGACGACCTAAGTCAGAGGCCCAGTATATTACTGAACTGAAGGAAATTAAGCAGTATCCTAACTAGACGGTATGGGATTTTGACCAATGATTCAAAACACTAATGGCCAAGGTTAGTTTTGATATGAGTGCTGTCCAACACAAAGAATGGTTCATTGCGGCACTATTACCCCACATTCGGTTGCCGCTGATGCAGCAGAACATTTCGACGCCTAGTGAGGCTCTAGAGATCGCAATGCGGTTGGAGGCATCCCCGATTGGCGATAATGCAGCTGGGATGTCACAGATGCAGACACAACTCGCTAACCTGACTATACAGTTGTAAGATTTAAAAAAGAACAAAGAACCACGTGATGAAGTCTGGTGTACGCGCTGCCGAAGAGATGGGAATACGAAAGATGGTTGTCCGGATTTCCATAATTATTTGGTGTCAGGTGCACCAAACCCGCTGAATGGTGGAAGTATGCCATGGTGTCGTATTTGCTCGGTGTTTGGTCATAGTCATGATAGTTGCCCGTATATGCAGAAAATGGTCACAACTCCATGGAATTTGTATTGCACCTTCTGTAAGTCGGTAGGACATGATGACAAGGATTGTCGTGCATACGGGTTGCTCCAGGAGAGAATGTGTGATGCATTTTATGTCAAAGATGATTAGCGTATTGCACCGCTACAGCCGTAGGTAGCTCAACTGATGCCTCAAGCAAAGATGTAGTTTGTACTGCAGCAGTAGTAACCGCAGCAGTTTGTACCGCAATATACATCGGTGAACCCCCCGCAGCCTCAGTATGTGAAACAACCATTGTATGCACCCCAAGTGCAAGGAGTGCTGTCAGGACCCATGCAGTAGCAGTTTAACCAATTGCAGTATCCGCAGCAGGGCGGCTATCGGGGAGGCTACAGGGGCGGATGCGGTGGCGGCTTTGGCCATGGAGGAGGAGGTCAAGGTGGTCGTGGACCTGTTTAGTGTTACCACTTTGCAGTATGGGGGCATTACCAGCGTGACTGTCCACTACTGCAGAATCAGTGTATGTTTTGTTCCAGTAATGATCATACAGTTGAGAATTGTCCGCAGTTGATTACCAGATGGCAGGCTGGAAACACTCCGCAGCTACAGAACCCAGCAAAAAAACTAGTGCAGAACCCGACACAGCAACCAGTGCAGAACCAGCCTCCACAACCACCGCCGAATGCTAATCCGAATGTAAATCAACCAGGGAATTTGCAGCAGAACCAGGCACAGGGTGCTAATATTGTGACTATTTCTACAGAACCGTGACCGTAAGATGCTTCAGTGGCTGTTGTCACTCGTGGAGGTAAAACGAATGGGGAAGATGGGTCACGACCGCTCATTCATTTGGCTGGTCAAAAGACGATAAATTTTGACATCGATGCGAAACGAGAGACGTTCATGGAGGCATGTCGCGATTTGGAAAAAGATCGCGGCAAAGCTGTTGTTTGTGATATGCCGCCTATCTTTGATGCTACTTCAGATGTCGATCGACCACCACCAAGAATACTGCAGAAGTTTCTAGAAAGTTGTCTATCCCTGGCACGAGATCCGGTTTCCCTGGTGGAGATTGAGGGATGGCTATAGTGACTTCCGAAAGGACGACATGAGTCAGCAGTAAACTCTTTATAGGGGAGGAAGACTGGCAAGGAGATGCGAATGAATATTCAAATTGGGGAGTATGATGTTGACTCGGTAATCCTTGATCTTGGTTCGGATGTTAACATCTTAACCAAGTAGGCATGGTAGAAAATGGGGAGCCCCCCATTGAGCTAGTCTCCTGTATAGCTCCGGTTGGCTAACCATGCAAATGTTACACCTATTGGGCGAGTTCCGCGGCTCACAATTGATATTGAAGGAATGAAGACTTATGCCGATTTTGATGTCATTGAGGTAGTTGATGGAGGAAGCTCCTATCCTGCGCTATTGGGGATAGGATGGGCTAATGATAGTGGAGTTGTAATTAAATTCAAAAAGCGAATGATTACTTTTGAGAACCGTGACTTTCGAGTTATCGCTCCGTTGGATCCGAATGAAGGACGCTGGTATGTCGAGCCTGTCAAAGATGACGATCACACTGGATGGCATCACGCTTTTAATATTTCGGAGGATTACATTCACCCTACGATCCATGGCGAGTTGGAGTGGCGCAGTGAGAGCTCTGCATCTTCTGACTCTGATGATGCATTGGAACATTGGCAGAATCACATGCATGAAGTCTCAGTCCGGAAGTGTGGGTTAGTTATGCAATATTTGTGTCAGGTTGCGACAGAAATGATCACATTGCCTATCTATGAGGGGTTTCCTGGCTTAGACACCTTTGTAGCTGAGTTTGAAAAGCATGTTTCAGAACCACAACGACTGCTGGCCTTGGAGGAGGTGCTGAAGGCTGCTCCAGCATGTTGGTGGGCGACGCATAAGAAATTTATTAAAGATTGGTCATAGTGTCGAAGGTTGATGATGGTTCGATTTGGCAATACGGAGGTTTATCACACTGGCCAGTATGATGGCCGAACCGATCCTGGTGAACATGTAATGGAATGCCAACGGTTGTGGATCACACGACCCAGAGACGAGTGGGTTCATGCGTTTGTCCATACCTTGGAAGAGATATCGCATTCATGGTATACTGCAGCAGAATTACGTCGAGATATTACCACATGGGGGGAGTTAATGATATGCTTCACTCATACCTTCACATTTGCGAATGCCAACCCTGACATCCATAACGCTCTGTAGCTCATCCGCGATGTCATATTTCAGGTTGTTCCAACGAAATGCACTGCTGAACCACACACACACAGTCAAATGCAGTCTCTCATGGAGTGTTTCAACGTCAGTGGAGGGCCAAAGGAAGATGATGACCCCCGGAATATTAACATTCCCAAATCTGAAGGAAGTCACGATGTGGTACCACCTGTTGCGGCAAGTAACCCATTCAATTAGCCATTGCAGCTTCACAAAACAAACATCGGCACTGAAGCTACTCCCAAATTTGCTAATGTAGGGGAATATTGGGATGATGAGATGATGAGTAAAGTTACTGAGTTACTACATGAATTCCAAGATGTGTTTCCCACAAAATTTTATGAGATGAAGGGAATCCTGGGTGATTTAGGAGAAATGAGGATTCCGTTGAAACCCGACGCTAAGCCAGTCCGACAGCGACCATATCGACTCAACCCACGACATAAAGAAAAAGTTAAGGTAGAACTTGATCAGATGATGGATGCTGGTATCATTGAATTTATGGAAGAGTCAGAATGGATCAGCCCTATGGTGGTGCAGGATAAGAAAACAGGTGAAGTGCACATTTGTGTCGACTTGCGGAAGTTGAATGATGCTTGCTTACATGATCCCTTTCCGACCCTGTTTACTGATGAAGTGCTCGAAGGAGTGGGTGGCCAGGAGATGTACTCTTTCACTGATGGATTCTTGGGCTACCATCAGATTCATATTGCTAAGGAGGATCGTCATAAGACCACGTTTGTTACTGAATGGGGTTGCTTTCAGTACACGGTTATGCCGTTCGGGTTGAAGAATGCACCTACGATATTTTCCTGGGTCGTTGTTGCTGCCTTTAAATATTTTATTCAGAAGTTTTTGCAGGTATATATGGATGATTGGACTGTTTATGGATTGATTCGTGATCATTTGGCCAATCTGCGGTTAATACTTGAGCGATGCCGACAGCACCAGATATCGCTGAACTTAAAGAAATGTATTTTCTGTGCCCCGTTTGGGATATTGCTGGGGCATATTGTGTGTAAACAAGGATTGTTGGTCGATCCAGCTAAGATCACGCTTATTTTAGGGTTGCAATAGCCGAATAGGGTTAAGCAGTTGCGCGCAACCTTGGGTCACACAGGATATTATCGCAAGTTCATTAGGGGGTATGCTGCGATTACTGCCCCTATGGAAAAGCTGCTGAAAAAGGATGCAACATTTCAGTGGAATCTGGAATGTCAGGAAAGTTTCGAAACAATTAAAGCGAAGATGGCGTCGGCTCCAATCTTGGTTTTTTCGGACTGGAGTAAGGAATTCCATGTCCACGTTGATGCTTCATCGGTTGCGCTAGGTGTGGTATTGGCTCAGCCTGGCGAAGGTGACATTGATCATCCTATTGCTTTTGCCAATCAGAAACTGTCATCGGCAGAATGTAATTACACTACCACAGAACGCGAAGGCTTGGCCATGGTCTATGCGTTAAAGAAATTCAGGCATTATTTGTTGGGAGGCCACTTCAAAATGTTTACTGATCATTCTGCATTAAAATACTTGGTCAACAAGCCTGTGTTGGGGGGGAAGATCTACCGATGGATACTTTTGTTTCAGGAGTTTGATTTCGAAGTCATTGTGAAGCCGAGGCGATTGAATGCTGGACCAGATCATTTGTAGCGGATTGATACCGGGGAGGAGCTGACTAATATCAAAGATGGGTTGCCGAATGCCCAGTTGTTTCATGTGGCTGCCGCCTATCACTACTTTGATGACATTTTGCAGTTTTTGGTGACCGACACCGCACCCGATGAATTTACCACTTCGCAGAAGAAGCAGTTGGTCGTCAAAGCTATCAACTTTCAACTAATTGCGGGAGAGTTGTATAAGTTAGGGGCTGATGAGATTTTGCACAGATGTGTCTTGCCGCATGAACAGGCATAGATATTGGTTGAGGCACATGGTGGAGTTGCAGGTGGACATTACGGCAGTCGGGCGACTGCCCGGAAGGTGTTGTGGGAAGGGCTTTGGTGGCCCACCTTACACAATGATGCGACAGACTACGCTCGGTATTGTGATGTTTGTCAACGAACTGGAAAACCATCCCGACGCGATGAGATGCCGCTACTACCTCAAGTAACACTGTAATCGTTTGAGAAATGGGGTGTGGATTTTGTAGGGCCGATCAATCCACCAGGAAAACGTACAGGTGCCCATTATATTATCACGGTGACTAAGTATTTGACCCGATGGGCAGAGGCGGCCCCTGTCGTTGATTGTTCTGCAGCAACGGCTGCTCGATTTTTGTTTGACCACATTATCACTCGGTTCGGCTGCCCCAAGATTTTTTTAAGTGATCAAGGCAGCCATTTCCTCAATCGTACCATTAGCGCATTGACGGAGGAATTGCAGATTCAACACAAGAAGAGTACACCCTATCACCCACAGGAAAATGGGATGGTGGAGGCCTTTAATAAGGTATTGGCGCATGCGCTGACAAAGGTGTGTAATGCAAACCACGACAATTGTGATTTGAAAGTTCCAGCGGTGCTGTGGGCTTACCGCACCACATGTAAATGACTGACTGGTCAGACACCTTTTAAGCTGGTATATGGGAAGGAAGCCATTATGCCTATGGAGTACATTGTTTCGAGTTTATGAATTGCGGTGGCTATCAGTATGGATAATGTTGCAGCATTGGACGAGTGTCTCGCACAATTGGTAGAGCTCGAAGAAGATCGGTTTATTGTTGGCTTTCATCAAAAAGTAGAGAAGGATCGCCAGAGGGCATGGCATGATCGCCACATCAGACGCAAGTAGTTTCAGCAAGGCGACTTGGTGCTATTGTATGACAGTAAGTTTATGAAACATCCAGGCAAGTTACAAATGCACTGGCTAGGTCCCTACCGCATTGGTAGCATTACTTCAGGCAGAGTAGTTCAGTTGCAGTGATTGGATGGGGGGATGCTCCTCAAGTTGGTAAATGGTCACAAGTTGAAGCCCTATCATGCGGGCTCGGAGCAGTGTGATGTCTGAGTCGCATGAAAACAAATAAAAAAATAATTTATTGTTGCAGGGTGTTCGATGGTCGTTGATGCATGCAGCAGAAGGAACGCATGCAGAAGAAGGCTTGTACTACACGCTGTAGTTCATTCAGCTATATGTGCCACATGTGTAGGAATTTATTTCATGGTACTTGGGTCCATGATGAGTCCGCATACAGGACCCTGGGGGTCATCAGTCTACTTCGCTGATGGATCTTTGGAGTGGTTTGATATGATTCATGGTATGGTTAGCCCTTCAAGAGCGGATGGCTCACACGATTCTACACTTGGCTTCCCCAGCGGCAGCATGGTAGCCACCTGCTACGTCAGTTGATGGCTTCACACACATAGCAAGTGTGGTCAGGTAGCATCATTAACCTTGTCATTACTTGACGATTGACTGCCTATAAACAAGTAGTGGTTGCTGGTGGTTCCTTACAAAGAAGTTTTCTTGCCATTGAGCGATTATGCTGTTCGATTCGTTGGTGAATTGAGTGTGAGGAATTCCAAGGAGGCCGTGGAAATGCTTTATTTTGTTTCTTGTGGTAGCACTCCCGGGGCCTTGCAAGCCTGAAAGACGAGTGTCCCTGAGCACCTGGATATGGTGGATGCATTTATGTTGTGTCTTCCCGGGCCGGTGCCCAGGTGTTTGCGATATGCGTCGACAGTGAGCTAGACCACTGGCCGGTCCTGCATGATTCAATATACAGTAGTCGTTCGAAGGGTTGTGCTCTTTTTGACCCGAACGTTGGTTGGGGCGGTAGCTCCCTGACCTTAGTTGAAACTAGGCAATGGAGGGAAATAGATGTGCCGAAGTCTCCCACCGATCTCACACCTTGGTGTTGTTCGTCCTCTTTTCTTGCTTGTCTGCGCTATTCCAAGGACCTGGCGGTTGAATTCAAGACGTACATGACAGCAAGCCGACAGATGACCACCTTGTCGAAGAAGTACATGACAGCGAGTCAGGGGTTGCCCACTCTCGGTTAGGGCTTACAGAATTGGTAGCCGAGGACCTGTATAGCCGAAAGAAGGAGACAACAATTCATGATCCAGACAACAAGAACAGAGGCCGTTGACGTGGCTCGAGGGCGAGCCACAAGATTGTGTTGGGGGCTTGTTGGTAGGCGGTTTGATGAGGAAACGTCGCAGTACTGTTGATGCCACGACACGTTGGACAAAGGCATGAAAGGAGTATCTTCGGGGAAAGGCTACTGTACTTGGCAGGTTTTGGGTCACTTGGACCACATATTTTGTAATAGTGAGTCAAGTATACTGCACTTGGCGGGTTTTTGGTCATATATTTTGTAATATCGAGTCATTGTACCGCGGTATGTGGGTTTTTGGGTCATTAGACCAAGTCAGTTAGTAGATTGTCCATAGTGTCAGTTAGGAAAGTGGACAAGTATTGTAATTGGCGGAAGCCTATAAATAGATGAGAATTGTAAGTGTTAAAGGGAAAAAAAGGAAGAAAAAGATAAGTGCTATGCGGAGGTTGACGGAGATACTGCAGATGTCTTTGCACTGCTTTTGGTTTGCCGAATAATATAAGGATGATGATTTGGTGCAATCTATGTGTAATGTTGCTGGATGCTCATATTATTGTTTATTCTTAATGCAGTTATCTGTTCTTGTTACTATGATATGAATGCTGCGATAATATGTTATCTGTCAATGTGAATATGCTACGATTAAAGTAATATGCAATCTCTGTTTCTGGTAATGTTAAATGCTGCAATATGCATGATCAATGATTGAAATTGCTGTTGGTAACCCGATGCCACAACTTGCCTCCTCCCTCGGCGGAAACATGGTTCCGTCTGCTCTTCCTGGTCACCTCGGGTGAGACCTCATCCACTCTGCAGGTGTTGCTGGGTGGGCTCACACCTTCCCGGGCTGGTGCTCAGGGAGACTGCAGTATGGGTCGACAGTTGGTGGACCCCTATCGACTGTGAGGTCACAATTTGGTCAACACCCAACACTTTCCCAAGTGGGCCCAAAATACTCTCAATTCTGCTGGTCAAAACATTGGAAATCCTGCCGATCCAAGGAGGACTCGAGCAGACTTTCAAAGAGCAGGTATGGCTCTTTCATTCTCTGATCCTTTGCTATCTGAGAAATATTTTTTAATGATAGGTTCATATCCTAAATCATATTATCATGCCCATCGAGATCCGAGATGGAAAACTGCCATGGATGAAGAGTACAGTTCTCTTCAAAAGAATGCTACATGGGAGCTAGTTTCTCTTCCACCTGGGAGGAAATTAGTACAATATAAATGGGTCTACCACAAAAAGGTTGTTGCTGATGGCTCAACCTGCAAATACAAATATTGGTTGGTTTCAAAAGGTTTCTCCCAAGTCCAAGGAGTGGACTACACTGAGACCTTTGCACCGGTTGCAAAGATGGATTCTATCCGTCTAGTTTTGGCCATTGCCGCATCCAAGCACTGGGAAGTGCACCATATGGATGTGAAGAGTGCATTTCTCCATGGATATATGAAAGAAGAAATATATATGAAGCATCTAGAAGGATATATATCAGATCCAAAGTTAGTATGTAGATTGAAGAAGTCATTGTATGGCTTAAAACAGGCCCCAAGAGCTTGGTATGCTAAAATGGATTCCTTCCTTCGCTTACAAAACCTAGGAAGGTGCAAATCAGATCCAAATGTGTACCTACAGAAAAATGAAGGTAATTTGCTGATTATAGCTCTTTATTTTGATGATCTTTTGATAACTGGTAGCACTCTTAGTTCAATCGACAAGTTAAAAACTGCTTTAAATCTAGCTTTTGATATGAGCGATTTGGGCTTGCTAAAACAATTTCTGGGGCTTGAGATTGCTCAAAATTTTGATGGGATCACCATATCTCAGCAAAACTCTGTTTCACACCTGTTAAAAAAATTCAATATGTTAGATTGTAAGGCATCCCCATTCCCATTCCTCTCAGGAATTAGTCTTGAGAAGGGAGATTCTACACCGATTGCAGATTCTACATTGTATTGATAGTTGATTGGTTCTCTTCTATAATTGACACACTCAAGGCCTGACATATCTTATGCCGTGAGTGTTGTATCATGATACATGCAACATCCCCATGAGCTCCATTGGTGGGCAGCCAAAAGTATCTTGCACTATGTGCAGGGTACTAGACATTTTGGCATACACTATGATGCAGATTCTGAGCTAAATTTGGTTGGGTACACTGATTCAGATTGGGTGGGTGATAGTATCGATCGGAAGTTCACTTCCGGTTATGTTTTCATGATTGGAACTGGGCCAATTTTCTGGTCAAGAAAAAAGCAGGCATCCATTGCCTTATCTTTAGCAGATGCAGAGTATCGAGGAGCAGTCAATGCTTGCATTCAGGCAGTTTGGCTACAGGGTATTTTGGCAAAGTTTGATATTGGTAGTACTACTTCGACTGTCATCTTTTGTGACAATCAAAGTGCTATCAAGATCTTGACGGATCCAGTTCAGAGATAGAGGACCAAGCACATCGAGATACACATGCACTACATTCGAGAGCTTGTGCATGACAGAACCATTGTTTTGCAATATTTCCCTACCAATGAGCAAATTGCAAAGATCTTCACCAAGAGCTTCACTGGGAAGAAGTTCTATTACCTCTGTTAACTGTTGGGGGTGAGTTCCATCATGGTGGAGACAGATTAGATCCTTCTATGTTCAGCTTGAGGGGGGGCTTTCTTCCCATTGGGTTTTCCCTCTTTCCTCACTTAGATTTTTTCTAGCATTTTTGGATTATTATTGTATTGGGGTGACCTTTGGTCTCAGTAACCAAGGCCCTATATTTTATTGTACACTTCATCGTATAGCTTGAGGGGGGGTGTTAGGATATATTCATCATTCGTTTTTATGTCTGCATGCAATTTTGCATGCAGCATGCATTTCTGCATGCATGTCATGCAATTGCATGCATCCCAGTCGTCAGTTTGGTGTCACCCACCATGTAGTCCCCACTTTGCTAGCCTCGAGAGCTTCCTTCCTTGCAATTTTATCCCTCCTAGTCAGTAAGGCGCCCACTTCTCACCTACCACTTGAGAAAGGCGCACTTCTTCACCTACCACTCAGTTCACTTTAGTTAGTTGAGAGATCTTTCCTTGATTTAAGGCTAGATTGACTCCTCAACTGATTGTATCACTCCATTGGAACCCCAGTGAGACTAGATTGCCTATTCTGACTCCAGTTAGCTCCCCATGCGCCCTCCACTGATCCTCCTTCATTCAGTTAGTGCCTCCATGTGCCAGTTACACCTACCACACTCAGTTAGACTTAGCTTGACACCTGGTTGACCGTTACTAGTGCATTGATGACTCCACTGATCTGATGATGAGGAATCCTAGTGGAGCCAAGCTATTCCATGTAGTATATTCAAATGAACTCCTTGGTTAATTCAAATTATTCAGTCATTGTGACTGCACATTGTATTGTATTCTACTTCTGAGTTCAATAGAGCACTGCTGCAATTCTCTTGTACAATTTTACACATATTCTTATTTATGAATCTGTTGTGATTGATTTACTTGTTTAATAGATCTGCAGTGCTTATATTTCACATTAACACCCAATTTTTTTTCACTAGCTCATCTCCCTTGTCACATAACCCATTTGTCCACTTTTCCTACAATTTTTGCCTTTAAAACCCAAAAAACCCAAAATTGGTAACCAAATGAGCATAAAATCATTATTTCCCTCATCAATTAATGAAAATCCTTCAAAAAAGGTTGAAATCCTTTAAAAAGGTTAAAAACCCTAAAAAAAGGGCCCAAATCCCCCCCCCCCCAAGAAAAATAAAAAGGGGAAAAAAACAAAATAAAATAAAAAAGAGGGAAAAGATCAAATACCATTAGCCAATACTATTGGTTTCCAAAACCATGGGTCAATACTCCACCACCCAAAATCACTATAAAAAGTTGATGAAGGCCCCCCATTTCACATCGATGATCATTGTTCATACCCTTATGCTGCCAAATTTCCTTTAACACTCTAGCCTACTCTTTGAGCTTTTGTTCCCACCTAGTTGAATCTTGGCCACCCATTGAGCATTTGGAGAAGATCAAGGAACTCCAGAGACCCGAAGCACTACTCTTCGTACTGCTGCAAGGGCCCCCATAACCTCTTCTCTGGAGGTAACCATCTTTGTAAACCCTTGCTTGCAACATAATACAGAAACTATTTCATGGGTTCTGATCTATTTGTTCTCTTTTACTGCAGTAATTAGTTAGGATTATTTTCTGTTGTTATTTGCACTCACACGTATCAGTTATTATTTATCTATTTGTATTTATCCATGTTTGTGAACTGCTACTAAGAGTTCCATAATCCTTATTAGGTGCTCTTTAGCATGATCTAATGTGAAAACACTAGCTACAGATTTGGCGACTCTGCTGGGTCGATTCACATCGATCTTTGGTTTAAGTTATTTTTAGTTTTGTACTTATAATTTTCATTGCATTTTACAGTTTTGGGATACCCTTTTTCCCTCATACTTGAAGATCTGGCCCTTGCCTTTGCAGTTCCATTCTTCAGTCTTGTTTTTACGGCCCACCCCGAGACTTTCTTCCATTTACCTGCGGCCCAAGTGCGACTTCCGGCCTGAAACCCGCACTCCCCAGTGCGACTTTTGTCTCGCAAATCACGCCCAGAGCGGGATTATTTGCCTATAAACTGTGCTTTTAGCGCGCCTTGATCCCTCAAAGCCATGCCATCTGCGTGCTTTGCAGCCCGAAAGCTGCGCTTTTAGCGCGCCTTAGTAGTTGAAAGCCGCACCCTCTGTGCGTAGTACAGCCCGAAAGCCGTGCTTTTCGTGCTCATTAGGCCCTGTAAGCTGCACCCTGTGCGCACTTGGTTTCCTAAAACCCGCACTTTTCATGTGCCTTCTTTCTTGAAAGCCGCACTCTCCATGCACCTCTAATTCTGAAACCTACGCCCCAACCACGCCCTTTCCGACCAAACTCGCGCCCTTTTTTCCTGGTTTTTTTTTTTTTTTCGGCGTGATTTTTCTATAGTCTGCCACACCCAGAGTGTGACTTTTCACCTCGCAGCTGCACCTTGCACATGTGTTTCCTTTTTTCTTTCCCTTGGTTGCGCCCACAAACCCCTATTTTCCTGCACCCATTTGCCATTAGTTTTGCTACTGTTTTGCTTGCTATAGCATTAGAGACATTTCAATGTGCATGTACCCTTAGTGCATTTCTATCTCTTTCATCGTATTTTAGTAAGTTTATTTCCTGCATACCTGTTATCGCAGTTGTCTTTTTTATTTTGAAAAGCAAATTTTTTTTTTTTTTTTTAATTTCGGTCTTAGTTGTTTCTTTCAAGCATTTACTATTTGGAAATCTTGGGTTCACACCACTTGTGGACACACACTCTCCCCATAATTCAAGAGAGACTTAAAATTGGCTTAATTAAACCCACCTTAACCCCACTTGGGGAACACAAAAACAATTATGTAGCTAGGTAGGACATTGGGGTTAGGAATCCAAATAACACCCCCTTTGTCATACACATTTGAGACATAGTTGTTGTCCATTAGGGATCCAAATTACCCTATTACTTATTGGTATGGTTGACACCAATTTGTTGGAGGGTCTCTCCCTTAGGAGGTAAAGTAGCAATATTGGTTCCGGAAGTTTGAGTGAAATACTTCTCTCCATTCTGTATTGAAGGACACCAACTCGTTGTTCTCATCGTGCATACTGGCGCCCATACCAAGTGTGCAATGACCAAAGAAGTGAAACTACGGGACACCTTTCTGGACATGCCATGAACGGGGTAGCTTAGTTTCCATTCTTCCAGGACTCGTTTACCCGGAGTCCCTCTCGGTATAAGGATATCCTTTAGCCATTTAGTTCTCCATTTCATATTTCCTGACTACGGATTTCATCACCCTGCAGGGGATATGATTTGTGTGAGCTTTCATATCTTTTATATAGGTGTTTTCATGCTCCTATACCCCCATTGGCTAGTGAGTCTACCCTTTTATTTCTAGGAGTGCTGCTTGTTGGTATGTTGACCATTTTTGCCACTCCTCTTGTTGTAGCACGCTGTTGCAACAAGTGTTTTGAGCTAGTTGTTGTCCTGAGATATCTGGCTTGTGCACTGTTTCATCAAATCAATCGGTGCATAAACCTCAACCACCACTATTGCCTCAACCATCGTCGCTCCCCAGCCATGTTGGAGCCACACCAATGCATACAATCGCGTTCTTGTTCCCACCCTTAGGAGTAGTAAGTATGCCTTTTATTTCCATGCTAAATATCCTTGGGTTAACACTAGGACTTCCCGTGTGGTATTTACCTGCTCCTAATCCCACTTCGATGCCACAAGTCATCCTTCAACCGGTTCA
This sequence comes from Larix kaempferi, assembly GCA_027924585.1. Taxonomy (NCBI): domain Eukaryota; kingdom Viridiplantae; phylum Streptophyta; class Pinopsida; order Pinales; family Pinaceae; genus Larix; species Larix kaempferi. The sequence continues at coordinate 3,851,866 of BSBM01001754.1, forward strand.
ACCAATCACCACTACCAATCGTCCACCTCCTAGTGTACTGAAAAAATATTCATCCAACACTATCTCTCAATCGTCCAACAACACTAGGGGCAGGGCCATGCAAAATCATACTCCACCACATGCGACTAAACCTGTGAAACCCCCCCCTCCATTCCGCGCACCTCCTAAGTTTTCTTTGTGCGATGATTTGGGCCATGCTACCGATAATTGTCCACAATTACCGAACCTCCAAGAACACATGAAGACGTTGGACGATGACCCTAATATTTCGGTTGTCGAACTACAAGCCATCCCCCACCTGCATAACAAATAATTGTGCACCAACCACTTTTGTACCATATCCGGAGTCTACGGATAGTATTCCCATCATTGTCCTGACTTACCTGCGTATCGACTGGTTCTCCATGAAATGAATCAGTCCTCTTTATAGTCATCCATTACTACCATCGAGGAGATTCACCCACCTGAATTCTCCTCCTCAACAAAGATTAACACTATCTATATGATTTCGACAAGTGGAGAAGCAACTTTTCCCCTGACCTCCAGCTTTACCTCTTCCGATATGTCCACCCAATGTTTTCGCTGTGATGAATAAATCCTCGAAGCATTAACCACACCTGAATTCCCTTGGGATGATATGCATCATCGATCCTACTTCATTCCTGAGGAGTCTACCCCTGTTGCGGCCAACCAACTTTCGGTAGAGTTGAAAAAATTCATCCATAGCCAAGTGGACTGGTTTAAGAACCTCATCCCAGCTCCTGATGCCTTCAAGGATGGTAACATGGCTAACATATCGCCTACCATTCAGGTTGATATTTATGTCACACCCAGTATAGTTGAGAACATTACTTTAGGTGCTTCCAATAACCCAGACGAAGTCAATGCCTATAAAATTACCTTCCAAGAGTTCCGTGATGCTTTTTCTTGGTAATATATTGAGATGCTTGGTCTTGACCCTGCCATTGTTGAGCACCATATTGATACTTGTCCTGACGTCCCACCCATCCGCCAAAAGAAACAACCCATTCACCCCTCTAAATTACCAGCAGTGAAGGTTGAGATTGAAAAATTACGCCAAGATGGGTTCATTTATCCCATTGCTTACATCACATGGGTGTCCAATCCTATGCTGGTTAACAAAAAATAGGGCACCATTCGCGTATGTACTGATTTTCATGATATGAATTTAGCTTGTCCCACAGGAAAATTTCCTACGCCCTTCATTGATCAACTCATTGATGCATGTGTGGGTCACGATATTATCTCTTTCATGGATGGTTTCTCTGGCTACAATCAGATTCAAATTCTCAAATAAGATCAATATAATTCTTCCTTCACTAATCCGTGGGGAACCTTTTCGTATCGAGTTATGCCATTTGGTCTTAAAAATGCTGGCGCCACATTTCAGCAGACCATTAACTTTTTATTTCATGACTTGGTCCACATCATCCTTGTATACTTGGATGACCTCACAGCTCGATCAAAAAAGTGATCCAACCACCTGGACCATCTCCGACAAGTGTTTTTACGTTATTGCATGTACAACATTCGCTTGAACCTCCTCAAGTGTCTTTTTTGCGTTCCTGCAGGCTAGTTATTGGGTTTCATTTTTTCCCAAAATGGGATCACTGTTGATCCTTTGAAGGTCCAAGCCATTCTTGAAATCCCTTCGCCACGTACATTACGCCAATTGCAAAGCCTTCAAGGGAAAACCAACTTTCTCCGTCACTTTGTTCCAGACTATGCTACGAAAGTTCATGGTTTCCTTCGCTTGCTTCGGACCCACGTTCCTTTTGTTTGGGATGAACAAGAACAAGCAGATTTCAATGCACTCAAACAAGCATTGAATTCCACCCCTCTGATTTCACCTCCTGATTTATTGAAGGATTTTATCCTTTACATTTCGGCTTCCAAACATAGTGTTTCCAGTGTGTTAGTCCAAGAAGATACTACGCGACAAGAATGGGTCATTTATTATGTGAGTCATACATTATTTGGCCCACCATTATGCTATCACCATGAGGAAAAGTTGGCCCTTGCCTTCATCTTCTCATTTCAGAAGGTTTGCCACTACATCCTTATGAGCCTAACTACAGTTGTTGCCGACTCCAACCCTATGGTCTATCTCTTGAGTCGCTGCCTCCTCCAAATTCGCGTAGCTAAATGGATCATTATCCTTCAAGAATATGACCTAATATTCATCACACCCAAGAGTATCAAATCACTTGCATTGGCACATCTCATAACTGACTTACCATCTTCGTTAGTGTCACATTCGATCATCATTAACTTACCCGATGACCACTTGTTTACCATTTCATTAGATGACCCATGGTATGGTGACATCCTGGTATACCTACGAATGCCAAAGTTTTGTTCCAACCTCAACCACGATGATAGACGTCCCATACATCATCATGCTTCATGGTACCTACTTCTCGGCGATGTCCTTTATTGACGTGGTGTCAACACCATTTTACTTCGATGCCTTACACATGACGAGGCTTAACAACTATTGAACGATTGTCATAGCAGAGCCTGTGGTGGCCAATTATCTGGAATGGAAACTTCCCAAAAAGTCATCCGCGTTGGTTATTTCTGGCCCACCCTTTTCACTGATTTCATAACAACAGTTAAACATTTTCGGAATTGCCATATTTTTCACCCCAAATCCAGAACCCCTCCTACCCCTCTCCATCTAGTCATCACTGTTGTCCTTTTCTGTAAACGGGCCATCGATTTTATGGAGTGTAATCCCCTCTCAGCGAATGACCATAAATACATTATTGTGGCTGTCGACTATTTCACTAAATGGGTCAAGGCCATGCCCACATTTAACTACTAGGCCGATACCGTGGCAAGTTTTTTTTAATCATGTCATTGCTCGGTTCGAGGTCCCAAAACAACTCGTATCCAACCATGTCAAACATTTCGAAGACACCGTTTGGAAAGAGTTGTCAACCTTCTTGAATTTTGACCACCAATACGCCTCATCCTACTACCCTCAAGGGAATGGCCAATTTGAGGCTATCAATAAGATCTTGAAGACAATCCTCCGACGAATAGTAAAAACCACTTATCCTATGAAACGATAACTTTATACTATGAACGAGAACTCTAGCCATAAAAACGATGATTTTTGCAAAAAAAACACCCAAAACACCCCCCAAATAAAAAAGTGTTGATACTAGTATACACATTTTTTTTCAGGATAAAAAATAGAGCCATGGCCTAAACATCCCATACTGTTGTTTACAAAAACTGTAAAATCAACCCCTAAATTGGATTTTTTTTTTCTTCAAGAGATAAATTACAACTTTTTTGAAACTTGCATATTCTTTGAAATTTTCCTCCTTTAAATTCTTTGGCACACAGACAAAATGTGGCAATAGTGTTTTTTTTTTATCCATGCCATCAATTATCAAATCTATATAATTATGTGGAGCATCATAACACTTCTTGCGATGTTTGTACAATTTTTGTTGTTCATTTGATTGCTGATTGCGATGTTCTTGTAGTGCATTAATTATGGAATCTACAAACAAATTTTAATTTTGGTTTTTTAATTTTTTTTTTTTTTTTACTTAGATTTACCAAAAAATTAAACCTCCTCCTGCCTCCTCTCTTTCCTCTTGGACCCTTCCCCCTCCACCCACCCCCCTAAACTATATAATTTAAAAAAAATAAAAAAAATAAAAACCTAAACCAACCCTCCTAAACTATATAAAAAAAAATTTAAAACCTAAACCCAAAACAAAAAATATATAAAACAAAATTTAAAACCTAAACCCAAAACAAAAACTATATAAAAGAAAATTTAAAAATTAAACCAAACTACATGAAAAAACATTAAAAAAAATTAAAAAAAAAATTCAAACCAAACCCTTCCCCGTCCCCCCCCTCCTCCCGCCGCCCCCTTCCCCTCCTCCTTGCACCCCCTTCCTTCCCAGTCCTCCCCCTCCTCCTCGCCCTCCTCCCCCCTCTCCTCCTTCTGTCGCCCCCTTCCCCTCCTCCCTTCTCCCTTCGCGGGCCTTTAGCCACTCTCTTGGGTGCCAAAGGGCCGCAGAGGGTGAAGAGAGGGGGAGGAGGGGGAAGTGGGCGGAGGAAGGAGGAAGGTGTTAGGAACCCATGTCAACCATTCTATTTACTTTGTTAGTATATTGTTGTTGGACGCATATGCTTTATAAGTCGTCCCATAGTATTTGTTGATCCATAGTTGTGTTATTGTTGTTTGGCGCATATGCTTTGTAAGTCGCCCATAGTATTGTTGATCCATAGTTTGTATTGGGCCATGGTTTTGACCCATAGTATTGGTGCCGAGACTTAGTATATAAGTGTGTGTTGAGGCCTATGAAGGCACCGTGAATTTATTTGTATTGAGCTTGCTCAAAGGAGGTTGCCCCCTTGAAGTGGCCTGTGATCAATATAAAAGTGATTCCGAGTTCTGTTATTTCTGCTATATCATGTGTTTTCATTAATTTAATATTGCAGGTTCTTCACATATGGTATCAGAGCACTTTCTTGGGCTCGCTGGGTGAAATTTCTGCCAATTTGTTTTTTCGCATCTATTGCAACTTCGGATTTGGGAGTAATCCCTATCCGCTTAACTGTGGGAAGTACTTGGGCATAAGCCCTAAAACTCATTGTGAGGACTACAACAGGAACCCCAAAGTAGCTGGCCCATTGAGAGGACATGCCGACGAAAAGGGCAATGACCCCTACCTGATTGACTAGTTCCCACTCGTGAGGTAAACCAAGAGCTGTCGTTTGTGGCAAAGTGGTTATCAGTTTTACCTAAGCCATGGAGTGAGGGGTACTACCCTAATACGCAAGCTGTCAGATAGCATTGATGGCCGAGTGAAACCCTTGAACTGTTAGGAAGCCGCATATACCTGGGGTCCATATCTATTTTCAGCTGAACTGTTGCCGCGTCATTTTAGATCCATTCTGAAAGTCGTTCTAGATCCAGCCGTTTCAGATCCTGTCATTTTCGATCCAGTCGGCACCATTTCAGATCCCTCTGTTTTCGATCACTTCAACACCGTTGCAGATCTATCTATTTCAGATCCCTTCCGTGCCATTGCAGATCCTGGAAAAAAAAAAGAAAAAAAGAGGAGGTATAAAATTATGTTTTTTTGCCATATCTCCCTTGTTTTCACTCTGTTTTCCCTGAAACTTCACTGACACCCCTGCAATCCCATTCTGCATATTTCATTCTTGAGGACCCTATACGAAATTCCACTTCCCAAAGCCCGAAATCCCAAATTTGTCTATTTTTAGGGTTTTCCATAACTTCTTCGGATTTCACCCAATTGCCTTCAAATGTTTCCACCGATTTCCTTTCTTAATTCTGCTTCTTTGTCCCTCTCTGCCAAATTTTCTCGTTCTTTCACCTTGCTTCTAAAATCCCCATTTTTTGCTTCCTTGTCCATCAAAAAGTGTCCAAAACCTAGTCAAACCCAAATTACCCCTCCGAGTTTTTCCCAAATCTAAACTTCCCTTTACTAAATAAGCTTTTGTTTGTGTTTTTCTGTCCATTCCCCCCTGCCCCCCCAAAAAATAAAAAACTCCTGGTTATGGTTGTCACTCGCGCAGGAGAAAAAACCATGGAGGAAGCATTTGCAGCCATCCAAACCAAAATCCAAGATCTGGATGAAAAATTTCTTAGCCTCCATCTTCAACATTCAGCCATGAACAATAACCGACAACAAGAATATTCTGCAGCCACTGGGTTCTCTTCTTCTAGCAATTTCCGTGGTCCTAAGCTTGAATTTCCTCCCTTCAATGGTACTGATCCGACTGGATGGGTCTATCGTGCAGAACAGTATTTTAGTATGCATAATACTTTTGATGTCCAAAAAGTTCCATTTGCATCCTTTCATTTGGAACAGGAAGCCCTTCAATGGTACCATTGGTACATCAAGGCTCATGACGAGCCAAAATGGACAGATTTTTTCCAACTTCTTTTGCAACGATTTGGTCATAGTGCTTTTGATGAATTCACTGGAGCACTCACTAAACTCCATCAAAGTGGCACTGTGAGAGAGTATCAGACCAAATTTGAGAAACTAGCCAATCACACAGAAGGCTTGTCTGATGAATTCTACAGGAGTTGCTTTATCAGTGGTCTTAAGGATGAAATTCGGTCAAAGGTTAAAATGTTATGTCCCAACACAATGATGGAAGTCCTAGGGTTAGCTAAGTTGGCAAAAGACAAGATTGCAGCCCAACAACACTCCAAACCCACTTTTGTTCCCTTCCAAAATATGGGTTCTCAACGACCTCCCATTCCGCTAGCAACTCGACCAACTCCTATGAAGCATTTGTCTGAAGCAGAGATGCAGGCACACAGAGAAAAAGGGCTTTGTTATAATTGTGATGAGAAATTCACTCGGGGACATAGATGTGTTCAACAAAATCTCTATCTCTTGGATATGGATTCTTCGCCTACCTCGAAAATTGGTGAAGAAGCTCCAGATACAATGGATGCTCAGGTCGACATTCAGGAGCCTCCTATTGACCTCCCATCTCAGGATGAACAACCAGAGATATCTCTCCATGCTTTATTCGGCGTCACCACTCCCCAAACAATGCGGGTCAGGGGTTATTTCAAGAAGCTTCCTCTTACAATACTCATTGATTCTGGTAGCCTTCATAACTTCATTGACCCCCGGATCGCCAAACAGGCTGATTGTTTTGTCCATCCTTGCTCCAACTTTGAAGTCATGGTTGCCAATGGAGGCACCTTGCCTTGCAAGGGAAAGTGTCACAATGTGCGTATCTATCTAGAAGATTATAACCTGCGCTCTGACATGTTTGCCTTGTCCTTAGGCGGATGTGATGTGGTTTTGGGCATTCAATGGTTACGCACACTTGGCCCCATCTTATGGGATTTTGCTGAACTTTGGATGCAGTTTTCAGTCAATGGGACAAAACACAAATTTACAGGCTTACAACCAGGGTCTCTCCAAATCATCAGTTCACATTTCTTGGAAAAGATCCTTAAGAAGAATTCACATGGTGTCATTGCTCAGCTCCATTCCATTCAGATGTCCCCATCAACGGTCTCCACTACTTCCTTGGATAGATATGCATGTGTTTTTGCTGCACCAATGGGATTTCCGCCTTCAAGAGACCTTTCCGGTAAGCATTTAGCTGCATCTACATCTCAACAGGAAATGATGGCTATTTTGCATGCAGTAATGACGTGGTAGCCATCCCTATTAGGGAATTATTTCTGCATCAAGACTGATCTCCAGAGTCTGAAAAATTTCTTGGAATAATGGGTCTCCTCCCCAGCACACCTGAAATGGGTTATCCACCTCATGGGGTATGACTATGCAATCACTTACAAGAAGGGTAAGGACAATATGGTGGCAGATGCTCCTTCTCACACATTTGATGACCCAGTTTCTCTTACAGTTATTTCTCTTCTTGTTCCAAACTAGTTACAATATGTTCAACAGGGCTATCTCTTCTATGAACTCCATGCTTCTTCATCGGCAAGGCACTTTGGGTTCCTCCAAAAGTATGACTGGGAACAATGTAACTTCTATTGGCCAGGACTGAAAATTCCAATTCAACAGATGGTGGTTGACTGTGATACTTTCCAGGTCAACAAAGGTGAAACGACACTCCTTTTGGGACTGCTCGAACCCTTTTTCATCCCTACATAGATTTGGACAACTATTTCTATGGATTTCCTAGAAGCGCTCCAGTGGTACAATACCACGTCTACAAGGACACCATATGAAGCAGTCTATGGACAGGCACCGCCAATTCTTCTTCCATACACCCTCAGCAGCTCCCCAGTTCAGGAAATTGACTCGATTCTTCGAAACTGCGATCAGATTCTTCTCATTCTACAGGACAATCTTCACATGGCAAGAATTTGATTGAAACAACAAGCCGCTTAGCACTGTTCATAGCGCACTTTTCACGCAGCTGATATGGTTCTTCTTCAACATTCCAAGCAATCCTCTTGAAACTCAAAAGGCGTCAGTGGCCACTTCTCATGCTACAGGGGAACCACTTCGTCCAATTCTGCATCAATTTCTACATCTAAAGCTTTGAGGACAAAGCTTTTTCTAAGGCCGAGGGGATGTTAGGAACCCATGTCAACCCTTCTATTTACTTTGTTAGTATATTGTTGTTGGACGCATATGCTTTGTAAGTCGTCCCGTAGTATTTGTTGATCCATAGTTGTGTTATTGTTGTTTGGCGCATATGCTTTGTAAGTCGCCTATAGTATTGTTGATCCATAGTTTGTATTGGCCCGTGGTTTTGACCCATAGTATTGGCGCCTAGAATTAGTATATAAGTGTGTGTTGAGGCCTATGAAGGCACTGTGAAGTTATTTGTATTGAGCTTTCTCAAAGGAGGTTTCCCCCTCGAAGTGGCCTGCGATCAATATAAAAGTGATTCTGAGTTCTGTTATTTTTGCTATCTCGTGTGTTTTCATTAATTTAATATTGCAGGTTCTTCACAAAAGGGAGGAGGACGGGGAAGGGAGGGGGAAGGAGGAGGTGGGGGGAGGATGGGGGAGGGAGGGGGAGCAAGTGCTCGGCTCGCATGGGCACCAAAGGGCCGCCCGCGATGCTAAACACTCGGCTCGATTGGGCGCCAAAGGGCCGCCCACGATGCCGATTCCCAACATCGCGCCACCCATGAGGGGCGGCCCTTGGGGGCCCAAGCAAGCCAAGCGATCGCTCCCCGTCCCTCCCCCATCCTCCTTCCACCTCTTCCCGCCCCCTCCCTCCCCCCTCTGCCTCCCCCTTACCCCTCCTCCCACCCCGTCCCTTCCCCCTTAGTCTCCCCCTTCACCCTCCTCCCGCCGCCCCCTCCGTCTCCACCTTCACCCTCCTCCCGCCGCCCCCTCCCTTTATCCTCCAGCCTCTCCACCTCCCCCTTCCCCCTACTCCCGCCTCCCCCTCCCTTTCCCCTCCGCCTCCCTTCCCCCTCCTCCCCCTTGTCCTCCTTGTGCCACCCGCTTCCCCCCTCGTCCCTCTCCTCCTCCTCCCTTCTCCCTCCACAGGCCTTTGGCCGCTTGAGAGACCCACTGCCCCTTTCCCCCTCCTCCCCCTCCTCCTCCTCCCTTATCCCTCCATGGGCCTTTGGCCTCTTGAGCAAGCGGCCAAAGGCCCTTGGAGGGAGAAGGGAGGAGGAGGAGGGGAAGGGGGCAGGAGGAGGGGGAGGAGGGGGAAGGGAGGGGGTGCGAGGAGGAGGGGAAAGTGGGAGGCGAAGGGGGAAGGGGGCGTGAGGAGAAGGGGGAGGGGGAAGTGGGAGGAAGAGGGGGATGCGGGGGAAGGGGGCGGTGGGAGGAGGGGGAGGAGAGGGAAGGGTTTGGTTTGAATTTTTTTTATATAGTTTGGTTTTATTTTTAATTTTTTTTTTTTATATACTTTTTGTTTTAGGTTTAGGTTTAAAATTGTTTTTTATATAGTTTTGTTTTGGGTTTAGGTTAAATTTTTTTTTTTTATATAGTTTTTGTTTTGGGTTTAATTTTTATTTTTATATAGTTTTTGTTTTGGGTTTAGGTTTTAATTTTTTTTTATATAGTGTTTGTTTTGGGTTTAGGTTTTAATTTATTTTTTTTTAAATTTGTTTGCAAAAATTTATATATATAATGTTTTTCATATGTTTTTTACAAATATATGGTATAGTTTTTTTTGAATTTATGTGAATCGTGACTTTTCTGATGTTAGGAATCCGTGTCAACCCTTCTCTTTACTTTGTTAGTATATTGTTGTTGGATGCATATGCTTAGTAAGTTGTACCGTAGTATTTGTTGATCCATAGTTTGTATTAGCCCATGGTATTTATCCATAGTATTGGATGCATATGCTTTGTAAGTCGTCCCGTAGTATTATATGTTCCATGGTATTGACCCATAGTATTGGGCATAGACTTAGTATATAAGTGCATGTTGATGTCAATGAAGGCACCATGAAGTTATTTGTATTGAGCTTGCTCAAATGAGGTCTCCCCCTCGAAGTGTCTTGCGATCAATAAATCGATTCTAAGTTTTGTTATTTTTGATATCTCATGCATTTTCATTAATTAATTGTTACAGGTTCCTCACATCTGGTATCAGAGCACTTTCTTGGGCTTGTTGGGTGGAATTTATGCCATTTTTTTTTGCATTTGTTGCAGGTTCGGATCCGAGAATAATCCCTATCCGCTTAACTGTGGGAAGTACTTGGGAATAAGCCCTAAAACTCATTGTGAGGAGTACCACAAGAACCCCGAAGTAGCCAGCTCATTTAGAGGGCGTGCGAGCGAAAAGGGTCACGATCGCTACCTGATTGACTAGTTCCCACCTGTGAGGTAAACCAAGAGATGCCATTTGTGGCAAAGCGATTATCAGTTTTACCTGAGCCGTGGAGTGAGGGGTACGAACCCAATACGCAAGTCGTTAGACAACATTGGTGGCCAAGTGAATCCCCTGAACCTTTAGGAAGCTGAGCATACCTGGGGTCCATATCTATTGCCAGCTGATAAATAGTAGATCACATCTATCTAGATCTAGATCCATATCCATATCCATAACCAGATCTAGATCCAAATCCATTGCAGATCCAGATCCATTGTAGATCCAAATCCAGATCCGTTGTAGATCCAGATCCATATCCGTCGCAGATCTAGAGTCGTTGCAGATCCATTTTCTTTTTTCGATCACTTCTGCGCCGTTCTAGAAAAAAAATTATTTTTTCGCCATATCTCCTTTGTTTTAACTCCGTTTCCCTTGAAACTTCACTGACATCCTTGCAATCCCATTATGCATATTTCATTCCTGATGACCCTATCCCAAATTCCACTTCCCAAATCTAGAAATCTCACATTTGTCTATTTTTAGGGTTTGCCATAAGTTTTTTGATTTTCACCATATCGCCTTCAAATTTTACCGCCGTGTTCATTTCCTATTTCTGCTTCTTTGTCACTCTCTGACAAATTTTCCCATTCTTTTACCCCACTTCTGAAATCCTCATTTTCTACCTCCTTATCCATTCGAAAGTGTCCAAAACCTAGTCAAACCCCAATTACCCATCAGGGTTTTTCCCAAATCCAAATTTCCCTTTACTAAATAAGCTTATGTTTGTGTTTTTCTACCCATTCACACAAAAAAAACACCTAGTTATGGTTGTCACCTGCGCAGGAGCACAAATCATGGAGGAAGAACTTGTAGCCCTCAAAACCAAACTCCAAGATTTGTATAAAAAATTTCTCAACCTCCATCTTTAGCATTCACCCATGAACACTTGGTTCTCTTCTTCCATCCGTTTTGTGGGCCGAAGCTTGATTTTCCTCGCTTCAATGGTAATGATCCGACTGGATGGATATACCGGGCATAACAATATTTCAGTCTGCATAATGCTTTTGATGTCCAAAAACTTCCACTTGCATCCTTTCATTTGGAACATGAAGCCCTTCAATGGTACCGTTGGTACATCAAGGCTCATGACGAGCCAAAATGGACAGATTTTTTCGAACTCCTTTTGCAACGATTTGGCCCTAGTGCTTTTGATGATTTTATAGGAGCACTCACTAAACTTTGCCAAATTGACACTACGAGAGAGTATCAGATAGAATTTGAGAAACTAGTCAATCACACATAAGGATTGTCTGATGAATTCTACAGGAGTTGTTTTATCAGTGGTCTTAAGGATGAAATCCGCTCAAAGGTTAAAATGTTCTGTCCCAACACAATGATGGAAGTCCTGGTTGGCTAAGTTGGCGAAGGACAAGATCACAACCCAACAATGCTCCAAATCCACTTTTGTTCCTTTCAGAAATATGGTTTCCTAATGACCTCCCATCACGCTAGTTCCTCACACAACTCCTATCAAGCATTTGTTTGAAGTAGATATGCGGGCACGTAGAGAAAAAGGGCTTTGTTATAATTGTGATGAGAAATTCACTCGTGGACATAGATGTGTTGAGAAAAAACTCTATCTCTTGGATGTGGATTCTTCGCTTGCCTCTGAACTTGGTGCAAAAGCTCCAGATACACTAGATGATCAGGTCTACATTCAACAGCCGCCTATTGACCCTCCGTCTCCGGAGGAACACCCAGAGATATCTCTCTATGCTTTAGCCGGAGTCACCACCCCACAAACAATGCGAGTAAGGGGTTACTTCAAGAAGCTCCCTCTTACAATACTCATTGATTCTGGTAGCACTCATAACTTCATTGACCCTCGGATCTCCAAATAGGCTAATTTTTTTGTCCATCCTTTCTCCAACTTTGAATTCATGATTTCCAATAGGGGCACCTTATCTTGCAAGGGGAAGTGTCGCAATGTGCGTATCTCTATGGAAGATTATAACTTGTGCTCTCACATGTTTTCCTTGTCCTTAGGCGGATGTGATGTGGTTTTGGGCGCTCAATGGTTACGCACACTTGGCCCCATCTTATGGGATTTTGCTAAACTTTGGATGCAGTTTTCAGTCAATGGGAAACAACACACATTTACGAGCTTGCAACTAGGGTCTCTCCACATCAACAGTTCACATCGTCTGGAAAATATCCTTAAGAATATTTCACATGGTGTCTCCACTACTCCCTTGGATAGATATGCAGGTGTCTTTGCTGAACCAGTGGGCTTCCCGCCTTCAAGATACTTTTCTTGTAAGAATTTAGTCACCTCTACATCTGAGAAGGAAATGATGGCTATTTTGCATGCAGTACAAGAGTGGCAGACATACCTATTAGAGAATTATTTCTGCATCAATACTGATCACCAGAGTCTGAAAAATTTCCTAGAACAATGGGTCTCCTCCCCAACACACATGAAATGGGTTAGCCAACTCATGGGTTATGCCTATGAGATCACTTACTAGAAGGGTAAGGGAAATCTGGTGGCGAATGCTCCTTATCACACATTTGATGACCCATTTTCTCTTTCATCTATTTCTATGCTTCTTCCAAATTGGTTTCAATCTATTCAACAGGGCTATGTATTATATGAAATCCATGCTTCTCCATCGGCAGGGCACTTTGGGTTTCTCACAAAGTATGATCGAGAACAGTGTAAATCCTTTTGGCAGGGAATGAACATGAAAATTCAACTGATGGTGGTTGAATGTGATACTTTCCAGATCAACAAGGGTGAAACGACACTCCTTCTGGGATTGCTCAAACCCTTTCCCATCCCTACATAGATTTGGACAGATATTTCTATGGATTTCCTTGAAGCGCTCCGGTGATACAATACCACATCTAAAATGACTCCATCTGAAGCAATCTATGGTCAGGAACCTCCATTTCTTCTTCCATACATCCTCAGCAGTGACCTAGTTCAGGAAATTGACTCAGTTCTTTGGAACCACGATCAAATTCTTCTCATTTTGTGGACAATCTTCACATGGCAAAAAATACGAATGAAACAACACGCCGATCAACACCGTTCTGAGCGCACTTTTCAAGCAGGTGATATGGTTCTTCTTCGTCTACAACCTTCCAAGCACTCCTCCCTGAAACTCAAAATGCATCATCTTCTCTCTCAATCTATCACAGATGTATTAATTCAATGGCACGGAATGCAACCAGAGGATGCTACAAGGGAACCACTCCTTGAGATTCCGCATCTAAAGCTTTGAGGACAAAGCTTTTTCTAAGTGAGAGGGGATGTTAGGAACCCGTGTCAACCCTTCTCTTTACTTAGTATATTGTTGTTGGATGCATATGCTTTGTAAGTCGTCTAGTAGTATTTGTTGATCCATAGTTTGTATTAGCCCATGGTATTGACCCATAGTATTGGACGCATATGCTTTGTAATTCGTCCCATAGTATTATATGTTCCATGGTATTGACCCATAGTATTGGGCATAGACTTAGTATATAAGTGCGTGTTGAGGCCAATGAAGGCACCGTGAAGTTATTTGTATTGAGCTTATTCAAAGGACGCTGCCCCCCTCGAAGTGGCCCACGATCAATAAATCGATTCTGAGTTCTGTTATTTCTGATATCTCATGCATTTTCATTAATTAATTGTTGTTGGTTCCTCACATCTAAAAATAATATGAAAAAGTATCATTTTTATACAAAAAATATATGAAAATTCATTGAAAATGGTTTTAAATGTCTTTATTTTTTGAATTTTTTTATAATTTTGTCAATAAAGATGTCTTATTTTGTCCATAAAAATGTCTTATTTTATAGAAAAAATTGCAAAATGAATATGTTTTTCATTATAATTTGCTTATAAATTTATGTTATTTTGTTAAATTTCTAAAAACACTTGAAAATAGAAATAAAAAATATTTTACGACAAAGATAATTCAAAGGCCCGAAAAAATGCCTCAAAATGAAAATGTGTGATACTGGTATCAACAATTTTTGAAACGAAGCTAAAAATAGCTACTAAAATCAGGAGAGAAAAAAACGAGAACTGTGTCGAGTTCTTGTTTCATAGTATAAGTGGTTTAAACCAACACAAGTCTAATCGGCACCATATGGTCCTTCCTACACTTTGGGCTTATCGCACTTCCACTAAAACTGCCACAGGTTTTACCCCTTTTCATTTGGTTCATGGTGTAGAGTCTGTCCTCCCCATTGAGTGTCAAATCCCCGCTTTACACATTGCCATTGAGATCCTCCCAGACACATCACCTCTTGAGCAACACTTAATCCTATTGGAACAAGCTGATGAAGACCGATGAGCAGCTTTACAAATCACCGAGGTCGCTAAAAATCACTCCAAAGACAATTATGACAAGCATGTCCAGCCCCATACCTTCCACGAAGGCAACCTTGTGCTTTATTATGACCAAGCTCATGAGAAACACGGCAAATGAAAGTTTGAATCCATGTGGTAAGGCCTTTACATTGTACAAACCTATCTCGGAAAGTGGGCATACATCCTTACCGATTCTGAAGGACATCCTTTAGCCAACCCTTTCAATGGGTTGTATCTCAAGCAATTTTACCCTTAGCACTTTTCTCGGACCCCATAGTCCATGTTGTACAACTTTATTCCCCTTTTTGTTTTATGCTTTTTCCATTTTGAACCTTACAGTTTGCTTCCATGTGTGACCACAGATGGATCCTGCTCCACCACTCTATGTCGGTTTCGCCGACGGCTCAAGTAGATGGTCTCCAAACCTCTCCTATGCACCTTGGGTACTGTATTCCCCCTCACATGAGTTGATCCACCTCGACGAAGTGTGTATTGGTTCTGCCACCAATAACGAGGATGGGTACGATGATGTGACCGGTCTCCTGACTGCTGCTCTCCCTCCTGACCGCTGCTCTCCAATGGGGCATAAGTCACCTTCGTGTGTTTCTTGAATCCTAGGTCCTTGTCTCTCAACTCAAAATTTTTTACCTGGTATGGGATCCCTTCATTTTCATAAAGTTCCTGCGCACAAAAAAACTGATTAGACAGTTTGAGTTCATTACATTCATCCATGTCCCACGAAGTCAGAACAATGTTGCAAACAAAATGGCTAATAATGTTCTAGAATGCTATATTAATCACATGTAGGAAGTAAACTACAAGCGTGCATCATCACATCATCCACATGCATATATATATCATATAGGCATACATCATCATAAAAACAAAAAGAGTACCATCATCATAATAAACTACATCCACGTGCATATATATATATATATATAATCAAAGTATCATAGTGTTTACATCATAACATAACCATCAATGCATTGAGGAGCCCCAACATCATCCTCATCATAAAAATATTTGCTGAGTACAAAAATTCCCCATGCTCATTGCATTGGGGGGCATTTCCATCATCTTCCTAGTCATCTGAGTCATCCCCATCGTCGTCGTTCTCTTCCCCCTCCTCCTCGTCTTCCTCGTCTTCGTCCTCCTCCTCATATTCCTCCTCCTCCTCCTCCTCCTCCTCCTCATCCGACTTAGTCTCCTCCTCCTCCTCGTCATATGGGACATCACCTCGCGCCATGGCCCTCACTTCCTTGATCGCCATCGCAATCCATCGCATCATTGGCCTCCACTCCCGTGGAGCATCGTAGAAAATGTCGATAAGGTACTGATACATATGCTTCCAACCATCATCAATCACTCCATCCAGTAGGTAGTCAATCCCGATACGTAGTGTCTCCAGCGTCATCGTAGCACTCCGCTATCGATGGTTCTGACTTGCGGGAGAGTACACTCCCTCCACTAGACCCCTACAAGCCTGGTATCCTACTGGTGGGCATGGCCCCACATATGCACACAAAATCACTTCATGAGTATCAATATCATAACAATCCTCTATCTATCACATATGCTATCAAGTAGAAACATCATGCTACTGTAAATTGAGTAGATACATACCATCTGGTCCCCATGCCTAGCCAGGAGGTCGTGGTAGCTCTGCATATCCCATGTAGTCCATCCCTACATAATGGAAGTCCTCGATCACCACTGGCAACTACAACTACTGTGTGAACAACCCTTGAGTGAAAAACAGACCCACTAGTCCCCCACCACCGCAAGTCATCATCTCGCCCCATCGTCGCATTCATGGCTCTGTCGATCCACCATCATGCACTTCTCTATGAGGTCGCAACGTCGACACTTGATCAAAGAAGAATGAGTACAAGCACGACGGGAAATATAAATCCCCTCCCCTGCGGCTAACCTTGTTCAACTCTCGCTGAACAATAGTGAGGTACATCTGCCCCACCCGAAATAGGTACCTGCTAACGCCTACTCAACCAGTACCATCTGCCATCTAGAAACCTTGTGGGGTTCCTTCGACCTCAGTATCCGCACTACCAGTGCCGCTATAGCTCGAGTCTCCAGACTCTCGATGTCACAAATCAATATCATATTGTCATGCACGTATGTTGCAGCATAACAATGGCACTCCATCAAGTCCTCCATAGACACATCAGTGGGATTCCTTAGATGGGTGTATGAAATTACCTAACCGCGGGAGCTTTGTCATAAAGTACACATTTGTGAGCAGTATCTCTAGTCACTCCCCCTGTATCACGAATTCCTCCACATATGCATCCCAAAACTCCACCAATTTTTTCAGCAACAACTTTGTTGAACGCATTAGGGGCACCTTGGAGAAATTCAGTAAACCATACCGTGCTAGTGTATCCTGGACATCATCATCGTTCAAGATATCATCATGCAACCACTGGAGCTCTCGCTCTTTCCAACTCACTCTCGACATCCTTTTCACTAGAAAATAAAAGCCCCATCAGCTCCATATAAACAAACACTGGTCTCCTTCGGGCCATCATACCCAGACTTAGAAAAAATGCGCGCTCCATAGTGCGCATTTTTTCCCCTTAGGTGTGCATTGGAGTGCACATTTTCTCCCCTCAGGCACGCATTGGAGCGTGCTTTTTCCCTCTAAAAGCGCACTCCTCGAGCACACCTGTGGGGCCTATAGTCGCACTTGAAACCCGATTTTCCCAGGAAAATCCGGGCTTCAGGGTGTGGCTATGAGGCCCACAATCGCGCCCCAACCAAGTGACTATAGGGCCCATAGTCGTGCCCTAAGTGCGCTATTTTGGTCAAAAAGTGCGCTCCGACGCTGTGGTGCCCTATCCTTGCTTGGCAGGGCTCCCCAGAGGACCAAATCCAACCCAAAATGCATAAAAAAAATAAAAAAAACACTTAAAGACTTACCTACAAGTCACATAACTTGATTCCACCGAATAGACTATGATAAATCTGAATTTTCTCTTTTGGGCCTCTCCACGCTCCTCCCAATTTTCACAGTGAAAATGATATGTGGAGGTGGGCTCATTTGTTATTTATAGCCATTTTTACCCTAATTTTTGCTTTGACCATTCGTGGTTCATATGACCTCCATTTTCCACACCGTTTACACCACCAGATCAAAATTCCATGCCTGTGATGATGATTGGATCATTTCTCTCTCTCACTCAATATTGTTTTGGGAATTTTTTCCATGCCCCTTGCCACCTCGATTTGCGTGCCACACAGGATGTAGTCATATTTTCCCAAGTTTGACCATTTTTTCTATCGTGGCCTATTCATGAGCCCTCCACTCCCTCCATACTACAGTTATTGCATTATTTTCCACCATACATCTTCCTGCAAGGAGGCCCCATCAGTGTTCCCCCCACATCTTCTTTCTTGGTTCCCATGTTTGTCCCTTGATTGAACACTTCCTCCTTGCTTGGCTGTCACATATGTTCGGTATACTTTTATCCCTTTTTTGGGCTGACCAACTCCTTTACGAAAAAGACACTCAAGGAGTTTCTGTTAAGATCTTTTCTGACTCCTTAAAGAATTAAAAGATCACCAAACAATCTTGCTTCCTTTCATGCTTGCTAAATGTATTTGAAAGGGCGTCTATCTGGTATAAGTTTAACCCTTTTCCGGACCTGGTAGACTAATTACGAAAAAGGGATACTCTAGTCACATTGGCTAGAAGGGTTCTCCATTACATACTTTTATGATTTTTTGGGCCTTGGGGACCAACACACGAAAAAGAACCCCCTTGGATTCTTCTTATTGTTTCCAGAATCTCTAAAATTGAAAGTGACCACGAGCATTCACCATCCTGGGCTCGTATAAATCCATATGATACCTTTTCCACTATTTCTGAGTCTTCTTATCGCTTTCATACTCCTTAAAATTGAAGGCACCCACGAGCATACACCATCCTGGGCTCGTACAAATCCACACATCTGTGCCATTTAGAGCACAATTTGTCTTCGAGCTCCTTAAACCATGAAGAAGGCCCAAATTGTACCACGGCAGATCAAATATAGTCCTACCATTATGGAAGCACACCCACCTTGGTCACCTTTGTTCATGTTATTATGCGATGTGTCACCCTTCGAGTCTCCTGATATCACTCATTAGTTTCCCCCCCTTAGTCTCCCTCATTGCAGTCACAGTCCCTGGTCCCTTAAGCTATGATCCCCTTTCCCGAGGTCAGTTTCATATGCCACTAGGTCAGCCTTGTTGTCATACTCTGAACAAAGGAAGTTTGAGTCCCATCACTCACTGACCCCCGTATCCCCCCCATAGTGTATCAGTTACATGTCCAACACCATCACATCTTGGTTGTACACCTCACGCTCCTATGAAGGAAACATCATTGCCTTGGTAGTTGCAGGTATCCCTCTGTCAACGTCAGCACATCTATTCTAGAGGATAGACCCAGTGGTCCTTGTACCTTGGAATCATCTCCATTAGTGGTGAATTCCTACGGGCCATATGAGAGGAGTCCTTAGTGCCTCTTAGAATGGTTGTTTCTCAAGTGCTCGAAATCAACTCCATCATCGCACCGTTGAGAATCGTACATGGTATTTGTCCCTTCAGTTATTGGTCCAAGACCCTGGGTTTCCCCTGTCTCTAGCACATTGGTGAGTCTATTCAGAACCCCCAGTCATACGTTCCCGTGACTATTCGTGCTGTGTTGGAGACAGTATTCAAAATCCCTTCAACTATGTGCTTCCTAGAGAATCCAGTTCAGATGCAGTTCATTGTACCTTTGAGATTCTAAATCTCAGTTGCTGAGTCCATACAGTTGTTGGACATCAGATCTAGCAGAGCATCAGTTGTTGTGGTAACACATTCAGTATGGATTCCATTGTTTCCATGTATCAGTTCTTCAGATTAGTCATGGTTGGACCATGAGTATGTTCCACATTTGTGTCCCCTCTGGACCACTATGATGTACACAACAATTCTCTATGTATTGTTCAGGTCCTATTTGGGCCTCACCATTATTTTTATATCTTGATACAAGCATGGGTATGCCCTCCTCGTCTGTTAACAATCAAATTAACACCCCTAGTCATGTGACAAAAGAAGCACATTTTTACTATGCGCCCGCAGCATGAAGACAGAACATAAGTACATTCAGAGACAAATCCTCTCTGATCTAATCACTTTTCCCGTAAATAGAAGAATTAGGTGAAGAAAGTAAGAACCTAGGGAGACTAAGTTCAGTCATTGAACACTCATTAAAGGTCCAAACTTAAGCTACACCAATCAAATAGTGAAGAGAAATGCATTAAAGTGCATTAATTGTGCTTAAAGTATGCTAAGTTGTGCAAAAAGCCTAAAAGCTATGGAAAAGGGGGTTTTGAGTGAAAATGATCTAAAATAATGAAAAAGACCAATCCCACATTATGAGGAAAAGCTTGAAGACCCATTTCCTAATGCTATATAAGAAAGGCATTTGGGGCATTGTAAAGGACACAAAGGAAGGGCAAAGGCATGTTGAGGAGATTCTAAGGGAGGAAGAAGAGCTCAAATTCTTCAAAAGCAAGGGTGAATAAAGGAAAGCTCATGACATTGGAGGAGGGATTCACAGCAAGATCCATGGTAGGAATGTATTTCTTCATTGTTTTAATATGAAATGATTCAATTTTGTTCCATTTGAGAGTTTTAATTCTGCTTATCATGTATGATGTTAATTCTCAAATGGTTTTAAATCTTAATGAATTTAGGATGAATGAATATAGATTTTAAGAAGCTTGTGATAATCTTTTCATTTATGATGTAGAAACTCACCATTTCTTAGTAAAATAGCATGTTTAGAGTAGACACAACCCTACACTATTTGCTGTTATAAATGTTGAGAGAAGTAAGCAAGGTAAAGTTTTACTTAAGGTCTTCTCTATTAAAGCAATAAAGGAAGTTGGGCTTGAAGTGCCAGCACCACTACTACTCTAACCCCAGGTCTCAAAGTGTTGTGTTGTGCAAAGTGTGCCATGAACCAAACATCATAGCTAATTCCTTTGTTATTTTAGTGATGTACAAGATATAATAGGAAGTAATACAATAGAATGTTTTGAGCACCTTTTTGGAAGATGCTCTCCAGGAATCAAGGATACTTACCTGAACGAAGTGAGTGTTGAGCAGAAGAGATATGAAGATATACCGTATTTTACTCCTACAAATATTCCTCCTGTTGCGTGGGGGCAGAAAGGAAGCAATAGCAATAATAGGAGTTGGCCCCCTCCTTGAATTATCTCCTTGGTGGGATTTTTTGATGCATTGACAGCCCATCGGGCTTGTTACTTAATTAACACTTCATCTATGTAAAAGGGTAGAGATTAGTCAACCCTTCTTTATCCAGTAATCTAACTTATTAATAGTTCCCACATTTACTTTATGAGGAAAACAAATTACAACTGACAGCGATGGAAGCCCTTCCCATGTGCTCGATTTGGAGTGCCTTGCTCTTTTGTCCGATCTGTCTCCCAGGTAATAGAACAACCTAGTCTCCGTTGAACCTAGTCTACCATACCAATAGTATCGTTGATTCATTAGTTTTGAATAGGTTCATGTTAAGGTGTTTTTAGGAGGTTATGGTTTTTATGGAAGAGTCTCTGTTTGCTGCACATAAGGCTTTGATTACTGATAGCTTGATAAAGCAGGCACTGTAATCATATTAATTAGGGCAATATAGAGTGTTATCTAGTTTAATAGGACTAACTGCCTAAATATAAAGGGCTATATGCATCAATAGAAGGGAGTCAAATTATTTCCTCTCCTTTCTTGAGCACTTGCACTAGCCACATAATTCACTATCCCCTAACGAGGTTATAGGTAATTTAAGTTAACGGGGGGATTTTGGGGTACACGTATTTCTGACCACGTCAGCATATAAAGAAGTTGTTCTCGTCAAGCCACTTTGAGGAAGATGCTCACCGAACAACCTAATATGGGGCTCCAGGCTTGGTCTTAGAGAAATTAGACACTTTTTAGACCTAAACCAGGTCAGTGAAGCATATGTATATTGAGTAGATTCAGATCTTAGCATAGCGTGTTTTGGAATTTTGGGTGATTCCTGGTATTTGCTAGCTCTAGGTCTAGCAAGTTTTGGCCCGACCTAGCTATTGAATGCATTGCATGCTTTTCATTTGAATGAATGAACCTACTGGTTGAGTAAAAATAAAATAGATTTATGTCTCATCGACCAAGAGTAGACTCAAGGTCAGCAATGGGGGGTAACCACTCAGGATATGCCTCCATACATAAAATCGTGCCTAAGCGTGCGTGGTCGTTTTCATGCCAATTGATGCGGTTTCTCCCTAACCCACCTAAGATGAAAGTCGATCATGACAGGCAGGGATATATAGTACACTCACTTTGCATGAGTGTATAGAACTACATTACACTTTAGGGCTTCTATTATTATGTATGCTCGGAAATCAAGAAGAGAGGATTCGGATTAGATTTAAAATTTTGGTTATTCCCGGTGCTAGTGAGCCCAGATTTGTTTCCTGTTTTCCAGATAAGGAGGGCCTCCACTCGAAGGTGGGGGTCCTCTACCACCGGAAGGGGGTTTCCCTCCACCTTTGCCACTAGACTGGGGTGGGATGCCGCTGGCAGAATGAGGTGGGGCTCCGCCTCTGCCTCCGCCACCAAAGTGGGGTGGGCCACTGCTGCCGGAATGAGGTGGGCCTCCGCTAGAAGGTGGAGGTCCGCCCCCTCCGGAATGGTACGGGGTACCACCGCCTTGAGAGGGAGGCGGAGGTGGACCAAATGAGGGTGGGGGTGGTGGGACTTGAGGGAAGGTTGGTGGGGGTCCACTTGGTATGACATTATGATGTCCCCATAGAGTGTATGGATTTCTGGGATAAGGTATCCCGTAGAGTGCATTTCTAGGATTAAATTGGCCCGACACAGGGTTAATATGACCTGGATACGCTTGAATCCATGGTTGTTGAGTTGAATTGGATGGTCCCCCAGCATGAGATAATCCCATGGTGGATCCCACATCAGGTAAGGAATTGCCAACAGAATGATCGATTGGAAGTCCTGCACTCGTATTATGGCTAGAGAACAAGGGTTTCCCCCCAGTAACAATGTTTTGAACACTTATAGATGGTTGAATTATAAGGGGTTGTTGATTACTTACTATTGGAGGAACACTACTTGTGATAAAATTAGGGGGTAAAGAGTATCCTCCCTGCGAGTTTTGGGCTGGGGGAGGGGTGGGTAACGTTCTAGTAGTAGTATTAGGGGGGTTGGACTGTTGTCCTTCAACATACTGAGTCATTTGAGGTATAGAACTGGTATCCTAATTAAGAGGGGTAATTGCAGGAAATGAGGGTTGACCAGGTTCATAAGTGGTCATATGGGGTGTAGGTGTTTCCGGTGAATCATAAGATAAGGAACGAAATGGGGTATTTCTAAATATGGGTACCTCCGCGTCCTGGTTCCTTCATGAGAGGCTTTGTATTCTAAGTTCCTCTCCAATTGTACATATCCGGTTCATGCGATCAGAAAAGGGTGACAAAAGCTCGTCATGAGAACCCCAACTAGGAGGTGAGATGGGAAAATGAGCCCATTGTTGTCCTAGAGTGGTTTACCAAAAAGATGTAGATGGACCAAAAGCTGTGGATACAGGGTCATCCTAGGATGGATTTAACCAATCTATATGCCTAGGTTCTCCTTCTAATGAATGGTGGAAGGATGTGTCTCGTGAAGTAGATGGTTCCATGGCCTCAGACCTTGGAGGATCAGAGGTTGGTTAACCCAGAGGAAATAAATTCACTTCTGACTCCATGGTGGAGTTTTCTTCTTTGGGTGATATGACAACAGTTGGTTGATCCATACTTATCCTCAAAATTACCTCCTGATTAAGGGGATATTCGGGTGGCAAGTTTAAAATTCTAAGGGACCTTCTCAAAGGTTGTTCAGCGAGAATGACTAAAGCAGAATTTCTCCTAAATGTCTAATATACAAAAGAAAAAGCAATCCAAAAAAATCTACCCAAACTAAGGCCTCAAGCAAACTTATGTGATAGGTGTGGATTCAAAATTCTGGAACCTCACGTGATTTTCAAGGCTTCGCAACTTGTGATATACCCCAGGGTCCAACAGTTATACTCAGCCCAATTTTTCAGAGCACTAACCAGGGAGGATTATGACCATACCCCTAACCGTATAACCCGACTACCTAGAAGCACGTGCGTAGTAGCTCCCCGAGTGTTGTTCTCGGTGTATTGCTCTGCTAAGACGGCCAAATGGTTAGCTCGGTTGGTTTCAGTAATCCTAGGAGTGTCTCCCGATATACTCAAGGTACGTGGGAGATCAAATCCGTAGTGGTGTTGTCTAATGCACAACCGTATGACAAGAACCTTCCGATATACTATCGAGTACGTGAAGTGCCTTTTGATATACCCTAAGGTACGTGAAAGAGCCTTCGATATACTAGTTGGTACGTGGAAGAACTACAATTCCCCTAGGATGAAGTGCAGGAAAATAACGACAGCTGCCACGTTTTATGATGACGGAACACGTCACTAACTTAGCACACAAGTTGCTAGTAAATTTTAAACTAGTTCTACCGGTAAATTTTATCTGGACGGTTAGGTGAATGCATGAGGTGAGTACATAAATGTAAACATAATACAACCCTAACTACATGAAAAATGCACTCTTTCTTTTGATGAAATCTATGTAAGGGAAGGAGAAATTCTTTTTCCAATGACCTCTATAAGATAAAAATCTCAAAAGTTCAAAATCCACCAAAGATGATTAAAGCACTCTTTTCGTTTTCCAACAAAGCATAAAATGAATAAAACACCAAATCAAAAATCTTTTTCTTTTTGTCTTTTCCAACTAGAATAAACTATGTATGATGAAAAAGGAGAATTTCTATTGAGTATGCACTAACTCTTAATTTTTGCAATGATGAACTAAAAAGCATAAAAAGATCAAAAGTGCATAGAATGTTTCAACTTGGAACTACTTTGTAAAAGCTTGAATTCACTTGATTTTTCAAAAGATGAATGACTCACAATTCAAAAAATACAATGAACTGATTTCCTTTTCAAAGATTGACAAATAATGAATTCCAATGTATGAAAACAATCCTACAACAATTTCCAACTGACTCTAAAAAAAGAAAAATGAGACACTTTTGATTTTTTCCAATGCGTATACCAAAACAAGATCTGATAGAGAATATGCTTTTCGGATGTAAACAATAGAAAACAAGAGGCTAATCGTAGCACCATAGTAACTTAGAAATTCTCAAAGAAAATGACAAGCACTCAAATGAAACCAAAGACACTCAAGTCACTCAAAATCAGTCAAATGCAAGCAAAACAAGATAGCTAAGCATGAGAAGGGTTTGGAGTCAGATCTAGCATGTTGATTAGATCTGATAGGGTGATTAGGGAATGCAAGATTGAGCGGTTGACCACGGGGGATTGAAATTTCCTGCCACAACCGAATCTCTCACTTGACCAAAAGGAACCCAAAAATCAACACAAGCAATCCAAACACAATCAATGCTAAGTGAATAGGCCTCTATCTGGAAGGTACATCACAGAGAAGTCTGTGGATCACACCAAAATCAAATTTTGGAGAGTGGATAGACCAAGCATCAAGTTTGAAAGACCGGTGCAATATGTGGTTAGGCGTAGAGCGCCCGACGTAGACTATATATAGGTGTAAAGCACTGGCGGCGCAAATTGTTAGATCGACAAAAGCGTCGATGGCGTAGGATGCTCAAAGGAATATTGCGCTTAG
This sequence comes from Larix kaempferi, assembly GCA_027924585.1. Lineage (NCBI taxonomy): Eukaryota > Viridiplantae > Streptophyta > Pinopsida > Pinales > Pinaceae > Larix > Larix kaempferi. The sequence goes on from BSBM01001754.1 coordinate 3,877,337, forward strand.
GATGGATAGGTGCACTGGATTAACTCCCCAGGTTCGTTGGGCGAATAACCCAATGCAAAAAATGAAAAAGCTCCAAATAATGAATAAGTAAATGGATTGATAATGATTCAAACAAACTCAGAGAAGGTCAAAAATCTCTTCAAGAAGAAAATATGATGGTGAAAAGAGGCTTAGGAAGCAAAGAAATGGCTCATTAAGAAATCAAAGAACAACACATTCAAATTGAAATCAAAACAAAGTATTTCCCCAATATGGTCGGCAGATTTGTTATCGGACAATATACTCGAGCGGACGCGAGCATGATCTCCCTAATTCAAGTGAATCTAGAACAAATAGGAATAAAACATAACACTACTTTCCTAGATCAATTAGAGGTCGAGTCAAATAGATGTCTTACCTTTATATCTATAGATCTATCTCCTCTTTGTAGCTCCAAGCTCCATGGTTGTCAGATCCAAGCTGCAAAACCTGTCAAAGCATGTAGAAACAAAGCAAGCAGTAACAATACATCTACACACTAATTGATCTAAGAAAACAGTTAAGGAAGTAAGCTCTAAATGCTATCAACATGAACACATTTATGGAAAGAGATTATATTGCTATCAATAAAGTAGGAAATACAAAGAAGTGTGACGATTACAACCCAAGCCTTAACGTTGCAATCCTCCTCCAACAAGTCAAGCCAATGCCTCTAAAGGAAATGTATGCCTCCCAAGAGATGGATAGGGATCTTCTAGGTTAATTCCACCAGCATGTAAGTGCTATAGACTTCCTCCTCTTGGAATGGAGAAGAGATTCATATTTATAGGACCAAGCGGATAGAGTAGGTTGAGAAATGGTGGGAGAGGACTAAGGGATCCTCCCTAGGGGTTAGGGAACCATAGGCTAGCTCACCTACAAGTTAGGGATAGAGATCCACCTCATCCACCTTTGAGAATTCGCTCGAAGATCCCCTTTATCCACTTTAACTAACTCCGGTGCATGTTGCATGAAGGCAACTTGCGCAATTAGAGGGAAAGCGCAGGCTGCACAAGGGCAACCTGAGCCACCGATGTAGTCTAACAGATGACAGTATGTGCCTGACCTAGTTGGGCACTTTTTGCTAGAGGGAAACTTGCGCCGACCCAACTAGAACTTGTGGACAAAGGTCAACAACTTACTCCAGTTGACTCTCTTGATCAGGGAAACCTAAGCGATTATGGCACTGAGTTAACATGAGACTCATGATGACGAGATTTAGGTGTAACATGAATATCATGATGAAGATGGCGCTGACGACGATGATGATGATGATGATGAAGATGATGATGAAGATGACGATGATGAAGATGATGGTGATGAAGATGATGAAGATGAGGATGATGAGGATGATGAAGATGATGATGATGATGGTGATGATGATGATGATGATGATGATGATGATGATGATGATGATAGTGATGTTGATGATGATGACGATGAAGATGATGATGATGATGATGATGATGATGAAGATGATGATGGTGATGATGTAGAAGATGGTGAAGATGATGATGATGATGATGATGATGATGATGATGATGATGAAGATGATGATGATGAAGATGTTGATGAGGAAGAGGGTGATGATGATGATGATGATGATGATGATGATGATGATCATCATCATGGTGGTGATGATGGCGGAAACGATGATGATGATGATGATGAATCCAATGACCTTGCCATACCACCAACGGTAAGAGGTGTCGGATATCATACTTCTTATAATGTAGTTTCGGTAGGATATCCAACGCCCGCTTCAAAAGAATCCGACGAGATTGCCAAACCACCGACGCCAAACGCTGTCAATCTTTCTAGGTATATGGGTCGGATATCCTGCAACGATGATGATGATGATGATGATGATGATGACGACGATGATGATGATGATGATGAAGATGATGATGATGAAGATGACGATGATAATGATGGCGATGATGATGATGGTGATGATGAAGATGGTGATGGTGATGATGAAGATCACAATGAAGATGGTGATGACGATGACGATGATGATGATGATGATGATGATGATGACGATGAAGATGATGATGAAGATGACGATGATGATGATGATGATGATGATGAAGATGAAGATGATGGTGATGAAGATGATGATGATGATGATGATGATGATGATGAAGATGATGATGATGATGATGATGATGATGATGATGATGAAGATGGTGATGACGATGATGATGACGATGCAGATGACGATGATTAAAGCACTCTTTTCATTTTCCAACGAAACATAAAAATGAATAAAACACCAAATCAAAAATCTTTTTCTTTTTGTCTTTTCCAACTAGAATAAACTAAGTATGATGAAAAAGGAGAATTTCTATCGAGTATGCACTAACTCTTAATTTTTGCAATGATGAACTAAAAAGCATAAAAAGATCGAAAGTGCATAGAATGCTTCAACTTGGAACTACTTTGTAAAAGCTTGAATTCACTTAGACGAATGACTCACAATTCAAAAAATACAATGAACTGATTTCCTTTTCAAAGATTGACAAATAATGAATTCCAATGTATGAAAACAATCCTACAACAATTTCCAATTGACTCTGAAAAAAGAAAAATGAGACACTTTTGATTTTTTCCAATGCGTATACCAAAACAAGATATGATAGAGAA